>OU015768.1:18637280-18652585 GCA_907173295.1 Fagus sylvatica
CAGTTTTAGATAGGATATAGAGGAATTTAATTGACTGCCATTACAAGCAGAAGGCAGAGAAAGAGAAGTGTTCTCTGGAACGCAATTACCACCGCCGATTTGACTATGGAATCTTGGAGGACAAGAACAAAATTCGACCCAAAGGCCTTGCAGTGCACAATCCAAGTTCTCCGCAAATGCAAGGAATCTTGCAATCTTCAAACGGTTCCGCGAATTGTGGCACCCATCCATCGGTAATATTAAAGCTGCTGATGCTAAATCTGCCATCAGGACCCAATCTACCAATCTTAATACCCGGTGGACCATTGAGAAGTACCTGAATCACAACTGTGGATCCATCACTTCCTAGCAAATACAAACCGGTATCATTCATCACCATCCAAGACACTGTCCCGTTGGAGTTCTTCAAAGCCCCTGAATTACTGGACAATTTCCAATAATCCATCCGATTCCATTGCAGCACTACATCCCTGTCTGTAACCTCAAGCCGATAATCACCCAACGACATGTCGTCTTCCGACACAGAACTTTCCAATGATTTTCCAACAGGAATGCGTTGTCCCACGACAATAGCATCCGTCGGATAATCAAAACTCTCCCACAATTTAGCGTTTCCCGCATCGACCAACACGAGGTTTCCTGTATCTAAAAGCTGCATAGCAGCGACCTTAGAAGTCAAAAACGGGGTTGACCATAGTACTTGACCAGTCTGGTTTGTGACTATGAGGCCGTTGGTAGTTAGTGACAACTTGTCAGAGCTTGACATGGGTGCGTTGCGGTTAGCGGTCCAGATTTTGGCGTGGGAGATAGCGTGGAAGATGGAAAAGTAATAGTCTGAGGACGGGGGTTTGGCATCAATTGTGGCTTTGAAATTGCCGTTTTGAGAGAGCAAGAAAGTGCCGATGTTGGTGGGTGTGAAATTGGGACTGATGGTGTGGGGGGAGATGGGGTCTGAAAAGGTAAAACTTGGGAGGAAAGTGCAGCATATAAGGAAGAAGAATGAGAAAGAGAAGCAACCCATCACCCATGCAAGATGCATCATGCATGCGTGAAAATTGGGATGGGTTTCCTCCAAGAAGATTAATGTTAATGGAGGAAGAAGAGATGGGTGTTTTGGTCTTCGTCTCGTCCATTTGGAAGAGTGTGTCACACACCAGCTTAAAGTTGTGTGAATTGTTTGTGATTAATGCGTTGACTGAAACTGTGTATGAAATAAATTCTAATGACAGCGACAAAGCTTAGTTGAGTTTTTGTGTGGTTGGGATTTTTTCTTTTTTTTTTTTAACTATATCTATATTTTTATATATATTATTATAGGTGAGTGACACCCACTTTTTTGGGTTGCACCTATTTTAAGAAAATAACACTCCAGTCTCAAATTTATAAAATAATTAATACTCAGCCTCTTTTTTTATATTTTCTTTATTTTTTTAACCAATGCCTAACTAATCAGAGTTAAAAAGAAAAATTATATTTCAATTATTTTAAATTTAAGTAGTGAATATTCATTTAAAAGGGGGAAAAAGGGAGCGAAGTGTTAATTGTTTTGCAAATTTGGAAGTGGAATATCATTTTCCCAAAATAGGGTATAACGAGTTTAGTTTTCTCAAAAGAAGAGGGTATCAGTGTAATTTACCCATTATTATAGACCTAAATCTGAGTTTCTATCATTTGGTATGTTTAGAATTGAGTTTATGTCATTTGACATACTTAGTATTTGTCATATGACAAGATTTTTATTTATTTATATATTTTTTAATTTTTGCTTTCCATGTTTATATATATATAACCAAGATCTTTTTTATTTATATTTTCTTAATTTATTCTTTCCATATTTAATTATATTCTATATCTATATCTATATAATATATATAAAAGCAGAGTTTTATCTTATTTCTTAAATTATATTATCATTACTTAATAGTCATCAATTAAAATAAGGATTCTTGATTTTCAACTCTCTCTATCTCAACATTAAACAAACGTACCTCAAAGTTTTTAATTTGCCAAATCAATATTTTTTTTTATTTTATCTTTTAAATTACATTATGAGTTTATTTAACAAACACCAATTAAAATAAAGACTTCTCAACTCTCTCTATCTCAACATTAAAAGAATGTAAGCTAAGTTTTTAATGATTTGTGTTAATTTTAATTACCCCTCCTCGCCCCACAGTCCTCCCTTATGTTTTCTTTATTTCTCAAAAAAAAATTTACTTTATTCTCTGCCTCTGTCATTCAACTCTTCCTTTACCCATTAAACCCAAATGACTTTTCAGAATTCATATTCTTCAATCGCTACCCCATACAATTTAAAGTCCACATATTGATTCTTTTTTGTACTCGACTTCTGATTGCTCTCTCTGTCTTTTTACCTGTTCCATTCATTGAACTGATAGAATTTTAAGGTGAGTTTATTTCTGATTTTTTTCATTTTTTTTATTTCCAATGAATTAGTAATTTTTTGTTTGTGGCTAATCTGTTTCCTGTGGGTGCGTTTGTGTAATTTAAGAATTTTGGTGATTTTAATTGAATTTGTGGGTATGGGTTTAGAATTAAGTGACACTCTTCTTTTCTACTGGAACAAAAGCTTAGACATCAATAAAGAACTTGGCGGCAGCGAGTTTGTGTGGATGGGATCAGCCTAGAGCTCACGATGAGAAACTCTCTCTATTTCTTACAAACTCTCTCGATGATATTAATCAGAGTGCTTTCCAAAGATGTTTTGAAATGTGTGTTGTAATAATTGTGTAGGGACACTGTTTTAGGAGGAGAAGAAGAATAACAACATCCACACATTTTTTTCAAATATGGCGCCTCATTATATTTTAACTAATTTTATTTTATTTTATTCAAAAAAAAAAAAAATACTCACTGTGCTCGATGCTCGTGCCATGCGTGACCCAGGCTCCCAGCCCTTACCGCTTGTCGTGCTCGTGCTGCACCGACTTGGCCTCACACATCTCCTCCACTCGGACCGCCCTTGGTATGTCTCTGTCCCCCTTTCTTTCTTTTGCTCAGATCCCAGTTTCATCTCATCTCAGCCGCTGCTCTCTGGTTCTCTCTTTCTCTCGGTGAGTCGGTGACTCCGCCCCTTACCCCTTCTCTCTTTCTCTCCTCCTTTTCTCTCATTCTCTCAGTCTCCTTTTCAGTTTTTCTTTCAATTTTATAGTGAGTCCATGACTCACTTTACTACTTTAGTAGTTTATTTTAGTCACTTTTTGTTGTGTTGATTTTTATTTTTTTTTATTTTTATGTTAATTGTGATTTGTGAATTGTGATTTTATTTGTGGTCCTTGTGGATAATTAATTTATGTACATTTTTTTTTTTGGCCCAAAATTAATTTATGTACATTGTTTGTGGTTTGTGCAGTGGTTTATGTGCATTGTTTGTTGATTTATGTGCATTTTTTTATGTTGTTTGTGAGTAGTAGTGAATAATTTTTATGCAAGTGCAGGATTCATTGGCTTGGCTTGGATTTATGTATATTGTTTGTTGTTTGTGCAGTGATTTATGTGTATTGTTTGTTGTTTGTGCTGTGATTTATGTGCTAAGATTGTATCTATTAATTTGCATTTTTTTTTTTTTATAGGTATAGAATATTCATTAAGGGGTAAGGTTCATTATGTCCCTCAATGGAATTTTCTTCGAGATTTACATAATATTCTAGCCCACTTTACTTAAAAAAAAAAAAAAAAAATTCTATCCCACCCATCAAAAAATTTCTGGCTCTACCCTTGGTTTGTGTAGAATAGCTTTTATCTTTCGCAAGACTATTTTTCACAGCTTCCACGGGATATTCGTCTAGATATAAGCACAGTTTGTAACTTTGGTTTTATTCTATTATGTGTTATTGTTTGTGTAATTTGATATTGTAATTTTTTTAAATTGAATTATGAGTGTTGTGGTTAATGTTTGTTTTGGACCATTTGAACGAGCCAGTAATCGATGTGGTTTAGTTATGTTTATTGATTCTTAAATTGTGCATTTTAATTACTCGAGCAGAGCAAGTCTTGAATGAGTTTATACCTAACAATATCCACTCAGTTAGATTTTCATTAATTGTAAGTAGAATAAATCTATGACTTTTGTCTAATTGTTGTGTATGTATTTTTGTAGCATGTTGCTATTATTTTAGTTAGTATGAGAAATAAAGTAACATTTTTTTTGAATGTTTGATTTATTAATTTCTGGCATGCTTTTTGTTTATGTTCTTTTTTCCTGAGCTGTTATCGTTATTTTAGATTTTGAGTGAATTACATTTTTTTTTTTTTCCCGATGAATCAGTGCATAATATTATTGCAACAAAAGGCTATTAAAGCCAAACAAAACCAGAAAGAACAGAGTCGTAATAATACTATGTAACTCAAGACAGCAACTATTCTATACATATGAAGCAGGCCTACCACACTTTGTTACATATCATATAAGGGGAAATAAAAGAGTCCTATATATTGGGATAGAGTCCCCTGACCAACCTTCACTCTAAATTGTAGCAATCACATCCTTCTTGATTTCTTAAATAATCCGCTCCTCTGTTCTATCATTTCCTAAGTGAATAATAGAATTTCTTTGAAGCCATAGATGGCATATTGTAGCCCACCAACCTAGCTTGCATAAGGAGGTTATTAAAGAGCCACCCTTTAGATGTTAAACAGCCAAGTCTACAATTTAGTGTTTTGATATGATATAATTTGAATTTGAGGATAATTTATTTTTTTATTTTTGGAAGGGATGAGAAATTGAAAATTTAAGATAATAAGTCCAGTACAACTAAACTGAAACATAATTTTTAGATGAGCTGCATACTAATTTGAATTTCAAAGTTGCGTAAAATGCAGCCTTTTAGCTGCTAACAAACATTGCTAAATGAAGAGGTAATAGATAAGCTTACATATATGGAAAACATAGTATCAAAGTATATTGAGGACCAATTCAGAGCTAGGTAATAATTGATAATTGTAATGTATGTCAAAGATTGAAAATTACTATTTCATTTTCATTGTTTTTCTTATTCATTAGACTTTTCTCAATCTTGATGGAGCTTTGCATTATGCTTTTTTATTTTTTTGGGTTTTGGATTATTTTAGCTTTAAAGAAATTATTACATTGGACTTATGAGACTTTCAATAGCTGAGCATGAATAAGCAAAGGATAAAAATATTTAGATTTTGAATTTTTTTAATGGGATTACAGATTTTTTGAACTATGAATCTAAATTGTATGAGGTGAAGAAATTTTACTTGAAGACTAGCTTTTGTTTTTCCAATGTTATAAATTTAATTTTTTGTTTATGATTTAAAATTTATATAAATAAAAATCCCATACATTGCATAGGGTACATGCTAGTTATATTGAAGAATAAAAACAGGCAGGTAACAATGACACTCAGGAGAGTTAATAATGTTTGATGTTGTGGGCTGTAATTAAATGAATTCATTAATTTTGCCTCGAGTATGACCTAAGGTTGAGTTCATCTACATATTAACATATATAATTTAGATATGGTTAAATCTAGTTTGATATTCACGAGTTTATTCATGAACGTATTATTTTGTTTGAGTTCGATTTGTTTAATAGTCAAGTTTAAACTAAAGAGAAATATTTCACTGAGTCTTGGAGATCATTATCGGAGAAACCATAATGGAATTTGACTATTGAATTTTTATTTATTTTTTTTTTATTTTATTTTTTATTATTTTTTTTTATCAAAGTTCAAAAACCAGGAATGAGCTTGTTTCTCATCTTGGTGGAGTATTACTTTGAAGTTTGAACCATGCTTCAACATAATCATAGTAACTATAACCATTTGAAAATCCTTGAAGGGTTTTCATGTCAGGGGGATGAGATCCCCAATTTTTTTATGCAACAAATTTTACTATAGTTTCATCTTTTAAATTTCTTATTTCTGACATGATCTGGTTTCCTTCTTATTGTAAATCTTGGAGTGCGACTTCTTTAGATTTAAGTCTATTAAAATTTTCTAAAGTTTTACTATGACTAATATGTGGCTTGAGGGTTTCTCTTTACTTGGTTCTTCCATAGTGAGAAGTTTCGTAAATTTTACAAGGTATTTTGATCTTAACTTTGTGTTTTCTAATTTACTAATTAAATTTATTAGCAGCTCTTCTTGTTCTTCTTGTTTGGTTAGGACATTAACTGTTTTATAACAACTATCTTTACAACCAAGTTCGATATTTGGGGAACTAGAATTTTCTCTGGCAGATTGGTAATTTGAAGAAGAATTGGTAACTAAAATATTATTTTCACTTTCACCAGAGCTAGTATTCCTTAGTTCCATAGTTTTATATATTTCATATTTTTCTTTGGTTGGTATTTGTACTTGGTTGATTTTGTCTTTTACTTTACATTATGTTTTGTAGTGACCAGTTTTTTCATATTTGAAGCATTATATTTTACTCTTATCAAATTTGTCAGAATATGTTTTTACTTTTCTTATTAATTTTAAGGGAAAATACACTTTACCCACCTATGGTTTGACCCATTTACAAGTTACTTACCTGTGGTTTAAAAAGTGACACTTTGCCCACCTGAGGTTTTCAATGTTTACTCCCGTTACCCACCTGCATTACTAGTCACAAATACACTGACCATTTATTGATAGGGTTGCCATTACAAAGTTCATTTTTTGTTAATTAGCAAAATTTTGTTCAACAAACCAATTTACAACAGTATTACAAATAACAAGCAGCAGCCTACCAATGGTAACTAACAACTACCTAAAAGTTATCAAAAACACATAAATGTTTCTGGATAGAATTTCTAATATTTCTACACCAAAAGAGCCTATATCTAACATCATATATAATAGCTTGCACCAGATCAGTTTCAGAACAAATCTTTCTATTGTGAATTATGGCATTCCATTTAATCCAAATATGGTAGATAAGAGCTGTCCAAGCATTGCAGATGACTTGCTGAAAGCCTTTTCCTTTGAGACACCTTCTAAAAAACTATTGCCATAACATGTATAGAAAGTAACTCATCCATTTGCTTTCCAAAATAATACTTACAGCCTTACACTGCCAATAAACAAACTCAAAGCCTCATAGCCTAGCTGTGGATACCTTACATGACATATGAGTTTTTTTCTCCTCTCTTTTTGTGAATGAATATGCAAATTTTATTCAAACAAGCTCAACTATCACAAAAATCCCCTAGCCTTCTCCTAACAAATCACACTTGGTGACAAGGCAGTATCTGCAAATACAACAACTACTAATAGAGATGATTACAAATCAACTTGCTAGGCCAGATGACTTTAATTTCACAAAGTGGCCTCTTTTTTTCTCTCACATGTAAAATTTCTTAATAAATGACATCTGAAAACAAGAAATTAGAATTACAACTTTCCCATCATTTTGTTAGGCCCAGCATTAGAAGCTACCTTCTTCGTTAATAGAACATAGCCATAACTTATCTGGCAAAATAAAGCACAACACTTAAAGCTACCGCACTTTGAGAAATTTAACTTTTTTTATTTTTTAATTCTTCCCACTTTTTTCAAAGAAAAATCAATGAGAAAGGGCAAGTAGGAACAGAATCAAAAACCATACAAGTTTGATATTTTCCGAAAACATAAAGAACCCCAAAACAATTCCACATCTTACTGCTCTTTTTGAAATTCTACATGGGTTTTTTCCATTGTGGTGCCCAAAAAATAATAGACTAAGCCCAACACAAACAGGCCCACACAAGCCCATTAGAAGAAGCCCAAATGGGCCCATAAAGAGAGTGAGTCATTGAATAAAAGAGAAAAAAAGAGGCAGAGGGAGGGGGACGGCAGACCAGGGAGAGAAAGAGAGGAAGAAAAGAGAGAATGGGGCTCTGGCCCCCTTGTTCATACTTTTGTATAGGCTATTGAGCCATTTGCATGTATTTCTCTCCATTTATTTAGTGAGAAACCCCCTCCCCATGAATGTAGGCATTGTTGACCGAACCACGTCAAATATTGTGTCTATTGTTGTGTTTTTCCTCCCTTAAACTCCTTGTTAAGAGGTTTCGTCTTGAACCCGAAAATTTGTGTCGTTACAATTGGTGTCGTTTGTGGGAACCGCTACAGCGAGTTTCGGTTTGAGTGGGGGCTACCATTGGATAGATCGTCGCCCAATCTATCGAACCCCAGAAAAATCATCATCATCGGAGGTTGCACGCACCGTCATGTGCCGGTCAAAGCTCCAGTAAGGAAGCTCCATGCGCCACTACGTGCAGCCGTCCCAACGGTCTCCGAAACCCACTCCTCCGGGCATCGAATCGAGCAGTGGACACCACCATCGGGATCCTCATCACCCGATCTGAAGAACGGTGTGAAAAACGGCCTCATTGGAGCCGCCACGCGCTAGTGGAAGCTCCAGCGGTCTTCACACGTGCGCTACACGCGCCAGCGTGTGCCAGCGCATGACGAGCATGCGCCAGCGCGCGCCAGGCACACGCCTGGCCCGCCACGTCAGCCGACCCAAACCAGTTGCAAAAAAAAAATTGCAGAAAAATGCGGAAAAATACAGAATTTCTAGGAGAATTCAGGGAAGCCTCTCTTCACTCTTAAACTTTTTTAATTAAAAGGATTTGATTGCGATTATTCATCACCCACACATCTCAATTAAACATGTCATTCTTTATATAAATGTGGCACACTATTTAATTAATCCAATGCATATTGTCATTCATAATTATATTTCGTCATACCGCTTGCACAACAAGTATGACGACTAGAATTCAGCTTAATTCTAGGTGTTATTAATTATGATTTTGAGAAATTAGAGATAACAACCTTGGCTTTGCCTAGTGGTTTTTAGAATCCTTGTCGATCATTTTTATGATGGTTAAGACCGCTTGTTTAACCATAACGGATGACTACGGTATCCATTTTGAGATCGTCCTCAAGATCAATCATTTTGTTGACACGTTCGTATAACGTACGCGTCATCTTTATATAACCTTGCTTACGTATACATGTTTTTGGGCATCCGCTCTATCTTTGAGGGATGTGACCAGTTTGAATCTACTTCTTTTGGCCAATCGAGAGACTCATCTCTGCGTGCATTTATTTGTTATGCTATGTTTTTCAAATGTTACACTGCTTCCTCTTAATGATGCTAGTATGTGTAGTTCGACATCTCTAAATGAACATGTTAGCGTTTTCTCATGCTTTTAGCCACACGTCCCTAGGACAATGTGCAGAACTTGTCACCACACCTTGGTATTATGAGCTTAGGCTTATTTGTGAGCCCTAGTCTGTTACATAAGTCTGTTATGTAACATCTATTTGCGGTTATGTTTGTCATGATAGGCCACTGGGGGCTAGCCCCTCACACGATCTATAAGTATGACTTTTGATCTTCTAAAAACTGCAGAGACACGTATGGTGACTCCATCTCAAGTTATGACTTCGTGGCATCTCGAACTCATTTGGAATATTTCTTAGCTAAGCAACCACCTGCCACAGGCATAAGGGTTGGTACCGCCTATTTGTTTTAGGCGTAGTTGCTTACTTAATTATAAATCATAGTTCGTATCAAACGATGCGACATATCTTTGAACATTCACGCGCACTTGCTTGGAATTATGCACAGACTTAGTGTTCCTTGTGTGTTGATAAGTGCACCATTTAACTATTGATCCATGTATCTGTGTTTTCCTTATCGTACTTTGCAGGTGTTGTCCCGTACTCCAAAAAAGCTTCACAAAGCTAGGATAATTACGGACGCACCTAATGCTCGAAGGAATTCAGGCTTTCACTTGCAAAGCAGATTAAAGCTTGGAATGTTACGGATCATTTTTGAAGCTTGAAGATATTAAAACTCTGGCGAGACCAGGTGCGGTGAGTAAAAACTTCTAATAGTTTAAAGCTGCGGCTGGACGGCAGATTTAAACATCTGCCTAGGTCACTCGGGTAAGAATGCCCATGAAAAGACCTTTCTAAAGGCATAAACCCTGATCCGTTCAGGTGTGATCAAGGATTCATTATCCAAGATCATGACCATCAAGGTACGGTCACCCGGGTAAGAATGCCCATGAAAAGACCTTTCTAAATGCATAAACCCTGATCCGTTCAGGTGTGATCAAAGATTCATTATCCAAGATCATGACCATCAAGGTACGGTCACCCTGGTAAGAATGCCCATGAAAAGACCTTTCTAAAGGCATAAACCCTGATCCATTCAGGTGTGATCAAGGATTCATTATCCAAGATCATGACCATCAAGGTACGGATAAGAAGGTCCATGCCAATCATCGAGTAAGAATGCCCACGCCTAAAAGCGGTAAGATTAAAACTCTAGGAAAGGAATCTGATTCCTGGACTAGGTTCATTTACTTGATTCGGATTTTAAGTCATGTTTGACCTCTACGGCCTCAACAGCCTGATCCCGGCCTCAACGGTCTTGTGTGGCCTCAACGGCCTTATCACGGCCAAAGTAGCCTCGTTTGGTCCCAATGGCCTTATCACGGCCTCCGCGGCCACGAGCGGCCTCCACGGCCACGAGCAGCCTCCACGGCCTTATCCTGGCCCACGCGGCCACAAACGGCCTCTACGGCCTTATCCCGGCCAATGAGGCCACAAGTGGCCTTAACGACTTTATCACAGCCAAAGTGGCCTCATTTGGCCCCAATGGCCTTATCACGGCCTCCATGGCCTCGAGTGGCCTCAACGGCCTTATCCCGGCCAACGCGGCCACGAGCGGCCTCAACGGCCATATGACAGCCAAAGCGGCCATGTTCGGCCCCAATGGCCTTATTACGGCCTCCATGGCCTCGAGTGGCCTTAACGGCCTTATCACTGCCTAAACGGCCACGTTCGGCCTCAGCGGCCTTATCCCGGCCCACACGGCCACAAGCGGCCTCTATGGCCTTATCTCGGCCTACACGGCCACGTTCGTCCTCTATGGCCTTATCACGGCCAAAGTGGCCACGTTTGGCCTTAACGGCCATATCACGGCCAAAGCGGCCTCGTTCGGCCCCAATGGCCTTATCACGGCCCACGCGGCCACGAGCGGCCTCTACGGCCTTATCCCGGCCTATGCAGCCACGTTCGGCCTCTATGGCCTTATCACGGCCAAAGCAGCCACGTTTGGCCTCAACGGCCATATCACGGCTAAAGCGGCCTTGTTCGGCCCCAATGGCCTTATCATGGCCTCTATGGCCACGAGCGGCCTCAACGGCTTTATCCCGGCCAACGCGGCCACAAGCGGCCTTAACGGCCTTATCACGGCCAAAGCGGCCTCGTTCGGCCCCAATGGCCTTATCACGACCTCCGCGACCACGAGTGACCTCAACGGCCTTATCCCAGCCCACGCGGCCACGAGCGGCCTCTATGGCCTTATCCCGGCCAACGCGGCCACGAGCGGCCTCAATGGCTTTATCACAGCTAAAGCGGCCTCGTTCGGCCCCAATGGCCTTATCATGGCCTCTACAGCCACGAGCGGCCTCAACGGCCACGAGCGGCCTCAACAGCCTTATCATAGCCTTTTTGGCCACGTTCGGCCTCTACGGCCTTATCCCAGCCTCAATGGTCTCGTTTGACCTTTACGGTTACATTATGGCCTTAACGGCCTTATCACGGCCTCTGCGGCTGCGTTTGGCCTTAACAACCTGATCCCGGCCTCCATGGCCTCGTTTGACCTCTATGGTCACATTACGGCCTTAACGGCCTAATCATGGCCCCCGTGGCCACGCTCAACCTCTACGGCCTTATCACGGCCTCTACAACCTTATCGCGGCCTCTTCGGCCACATTCGGCCTCAGCAGCCTTATCCGGCCTCGTTTGACCTCTACGGTCTCGTCTCAACCCCAACAGCCATAGCACGGCCCCAATAGCCTTAGCATGGCCTCATTCTCGGCCTCTACGGCCTCATGATGACCCCTACGGTCTTATTCAATCTCGTTGACTTGGCATGCCTCAAAGACTACCTTGTCATTTAAAATTCAATCACTGGAGGAAGTTGAAGTCTACCTCGTTGCAAAGCAAATCCAGTCTCCACTTCCCTCAAGAAGATTCGGGTAAGCGAAGACTAGGGGGCTATTGTGGTGCCCAAAAAATAATAGACTAAGCCCAACACAAACAGGCCCACACAAGCCCATTAGAAGAAGCCCAAATGGGCCCATAAAGAGAGTGAGCCATTGAATAAAAGAGAAAAAAAGAGGCAGAGGGAGGGGGACGACAGACCAGGGAGAGAAAGAGAGGAAGAAAAGAGAGAATGGGGCTCTAGCCCCCTTGTTCATACTTTTGTATAGGCTATTGAGCCATTTGCATGTATTTCTCTCCATTTATTTAGTGAGAAACCCCTTCCCCGTGGATGTAGGTATTGTTGGCCGAACTACGTCAAATATTGTGTCTATTGTTTTGTTTTCCCTCCCTCAAACTCGCTGTTAAGAGGTTCCGTCTTGAACTCAAAAATTTGTGTCGTTACACCGTGTTTAAGAGAAAGAGAGAGAGAGGGCTTTAGAGTTGGCTGGTTTAAGAGAGAGTGTTACAGTGAGAATCTTACTGCTCTTTTTGAAATTCCACATGGGTTTTTTTCCTGTGTTTAAGAGAAAGAGAGAGAGAGGGCTTTAGAGTTGGTTGGTTTAAGAGAGAGTGTTACAGTGAGAAATTGAGAGAGAGTGTCACAGTGAGATATTGAGAGAAAGAGAGAAAATCAAGAGACCAAGCGGTGAGAGAAAGAGGGGGTGCTTGACTTCGGGCTGAAAAGGATAACCACCACCGTTGGTGGCAGTGGTGATTGGTGGTTGGAGCTACGAAGCTCTGGCGGCCATGGAGGTTTGGTGAGCGAAGCAATGTGAGATCGAGAGAGAAAGAGAGATTAAAATCGATTTTTTTTTTTTTAACGGAAATGGGTATCGAGGAGGAACCAAGGGAAAGACCTCATGTGAGTAAAGTGTCACTTTTTAAACCACTAACTTGTAAATAGGTTAAATCACAAGTGAGTAAAATGTATTTTGCCCCATAATTTTATAACGTGTTTCCTTGACCATTTACCATTTTTGTAAAATTCATTGGGTTCAAATTTTTTACTTCTATTGTAGCTTTTATAATTTTGTGATATTTTTCTTTCTTCTTAAGGGTGCTACTACGGCCAAAGTTGCTAAAAAATACATTTTTTTTTTAAGTTTTTGGGCCAAACATGACTCTTGTGATGTATACAAATTTTGGTCAGAAAGTATCTTTCAGAAAGACGATTTTCACATTCAAAAGTGTCTTTCACAAAGACGATTTTGAATGAGTCTATATTTCAAATAAACATCACAAGAGTCATGTTTGGCCCAAAAACTTAAAAAGAAAAAAAAAGTATTTTTTAGCAAGTTTATCCTACTACTATGGGTACACCATATTGTTCACAGAAATTTCTCATTTCATATTTAGCTTTTCTTTTCTTTTTACTAGCATGTTTACTGATTTTCATATCAATGCACATTTTTAGACACTCCTTTTGAATTGTGATTATGATGTCTACATATGTGAGATTGTCATAATCCATTATTCCATTTGGGTTACTCAAAACTTCTCTTATTTTATGAACAAACAAATTTGGTAAACCATTAATAAATTTTTCTTTCCAAAATGGTTTTGTACTGTCATTTCCTAACATGACTCTTGATGTGAAAACATCTTTATACCATCTCAAATCACTTAGTGTTGGACATCTAAGAATACTTAAATTGATCATGAATATAATTCTTGAGGTGATGTTACCTAGGCGTTTCCAATGAAATGTCTTATTATTGTGTAGATTAATGTGTTTACTCACTGGAATACCATTCTGATCTTTCATTGAAAATTTGATTTCCTTCTTCATCCTTTGACTGAATTGTTTTATTTACTTCTTTCGCAAACAAATGACATCTTTCATGATTTTTACTAAAAGCATAAACTTGTTCATCAGATTTATAAAAGATGACTTAACCCAACTAGTTGTATAAACTTCTTTAGCAAGGCCACTTGGGTATTCGGCCCAGTGGTAATCCCCTTCCCTAAAAAGTCTCACCCCTCTATAAGGGTGTGGGTTCAATTCCTGGGATCTTCAAAATATACGTGTGTGTGAGTTTAGATTAGAATTTCTATCATATATATATATAAAACTTCTTTATCAAGAATCTTGGAATATTCCAATTACTAGCATGAATGATTACTTCTTCAAATTGATAATCTTCTTCATTTACTTTATCCGGTATGGATCGATAATAGAGTAGTCCTAGAAGCTGGCTGAAGAGTTGGATCTAAACAACTTATGCATCTTTAATTATTTTAGTTTCAATTCTTCAAATGGTTTCCTTTTATTATCATGTTTTCTCTTTGTTCTTGTTGCATTTCGTAACATGTACCCTTTCATACCCATTCGTTCCTCATTGTGGGACTTATTGTTTAGATTTGGGAATTACTATTCAGGTGGCGCCAAGCCGCCAACAAAAACAAAGATAGACAAAACAACGCAAGAAATAGACACTTATTCGAATTGAAAGAGAAATATAAAAGATGTGGGTTCCAATTAACTCAAATGGTAAAGTCTCTTGTTATCGAGCAAGGGACCTGAGTTCGAATCCCGCCTACACCAAGAACCAATTGATGTCTTGGCGTGAAGAGGTGAGAGTTGAGATACACAATTTTGTGAAGAAATTGTCTAATGAATAAGGAGAAGCCAATAATGAAAAATATGTAGTGTACAAATTATAAATAGTTGATAACTGATTTTTGTGAGAAAATGTATTTAAATGGGAGTTAATCATGAATTTTAGTGGGAGTTAAATACATAATATAAAAATTTTGAATGCAACCAACAAATTTTGGGTGAACAAGTTTATCACTAAGAGGTGGAGTCTAATTTGAAATTTATTTTGAGATTGCAAAGTTGTCAACGATGGGGGATATGACACCTGTAGAGGAATTGAAATCTCATTCCCAATAAAAAAAAAAAAAAAAAAGTCTAAAAGTTGGAAAAAAATTAAATAAATAAAAACAAAACAGAGGAGTTAGTGGCGGAGAGAAACAAAATAGTGAATTCGACTAAAAAGAAGTGAAAAACTGCAGAAGAAGAAGAAACTTTAAAAAGGAAGAAATATTTTATTTAGTTCAATAAGAAAATAAAAATAAAGCTCTTCACACTGGCGTGGTGATAAATTAAAACTTCTCTAAATAGGATAGAGATTGTGTTTGTGCTAGATCTTACTGGCGCTAACATATGTGTTTGTGCATTATCATGCTTTTAACATGGATCCAAGCCGAGTGGAAAAAAAAAAATCATAAATTTATCAAAAACTTCTGTTTGGGGAGAGCACCAACTTTTTAATG
>OU015768.1:18652685-18704245 GCA_907173295.1 Fagus sylvatica
AATGGCAACCCTACCTAGCTAACTGGAGATCCCAAGATCTAGGTTCAAAGGGACAACCGAATTGTGTTGGACTTGGTAGTATCACTATGGAGATAACATCTCCTATCCATTCCTATGATGAAATAGTGATGCCTGTAAAAGTTTAGGATAAGCTATGCTTTTAATGATTCTTATACCTTGGAAATCCAAGTGGGGTAGCAGCAGGATACTCTTAATAAGAAATCACCTATGTGAGTGTGAAATGTGGCCGCTTCAATGAGAATTTTAAGGCTGAATTCTCTAAAGCACTCATGAAACAAGGAAGGTGTTAAGGGCCAAAATGAGCACAATAATGAGAACTAACTGTGTTCGAAAAGAAGCTGTGTGAATTCTATTGTCTTGGTATACATAAACGGCTGAATGGTTCAAGACATCATGTTCACCGGTTAGCCAGTATATCCGATAGTCTTTCACAAAGGAAGGTTCAAAGCCAAAAGCTACCTCTCCCGATACAGTAACTTTTCTTCTACTCTCTCTATGTCTGCATTGTCATTTGCATTGTGTCAATTTCTATTCATGTGGGGGATTGTTGGAAAAATGGTTAGGAGTGAATAAGAAATTGCCTCCTAAAAGTGGGCCAAGCAGATCCATGTAGGTTAGGCCCAGTCCATCCAATTTATGTATTTATTAATATATTGTTTTTCCTTTTTTCCCAAATGTTATGTCTTTTCTGAATAGTTGTGACTATTCATTTCGCACATTTTCCGAAGAGGTGTGACTCTATCTATAAATAGAGTGTCCCCTCATTCATTTAAAAACTAATTTTTTAAGTTGCTTTGAGTTAGTTATTTCCTACAATTTTAAGAGTCATTTGCATAAAGAGAGAGAAAGAGACACTTGTTACGTTCGTTGTGCACGAAGATTGCTTGTGCTTCTTCTGCGTGCGAAGATCATTTTATCCTGGGAGATAGACGTCCATGAGTCTCAAAGCACCACTAAGATAATAGTGTGAGGGGCGCAATCTGTCTTAAGGACATAGCGTCAAACGCTAGACTTGATCTATTCATACTGCATTCACTGTGAGTTTTTATTGTTTATTAACAATGATATATTTCTTCTTCTTCTTGTTTATTTTTACAGAATCACATGATATATACCCAACAGTTAGATTAGTCTATGTATCATTTTACTTCTGTTTTCTAGAATGTATTTAGGACACAAAGCCTTGTAATTTTATTTTTCCTTTGATTGTATCTGGGGTAAAATCATGTAATTTATTTATTTCCCAAAACATTGTATTATTTATTTCATCAATGTATAAAATATTGTACTTTTTTCTTAGCTTTTTTATAAAAGTTAGGTGGCGACTCCATTGTAAATTCCCCTAAAGATTAGGATGGAAAACAGTGAAAGTCTCCATTTTGAGAATCATGTTTAGGCCTTTACATTGGGTTAAAGGTCATGGTTCTCACATTAATAAAAGAAGTTTTTTTTTTTTTTTTTTTTTTTTTTTTTTTTTTTATATATATATATATATATATATATATATATATATGATAGAAATTCTAATCTAAACTCACACACACGTATATTTTGAAGATCCCAGGAATTGAACTCACACCTTCATAGAAGGGTGGGACTTTTTGGGGAAGGGGATTACCACTGGGTCGAATACCCAAGTAGTCTTGCTAAAGAAGTTTATACAACTAGTTGGGTTAAGTCATCTTTTATAAATCTGATGAACAAGTTTATGCTTTTAGTAAAAATCATGAAAGATGTCATTTGTTTGCGAAAGAAGTAAATAAAACAATTCAGTCAAAGGATGAAGAAGAAATCAAATTTTCAATGAAAGAATCAGAATGGGTATTCCAGATGGAGTAAACACATTAATCTACACAATAATAAGACATTTCATTGAAACGCCTAGTAACATCACCTCAAGAATTATATTCATGATCAATTAAGTATTCTTAGATGTCCAACACTAAGTGATTTGAGATGGTATAAAGATGTTTTCACATCAAGAGTCATGTTAGGAGATGACAGTACAAAACCATTTTGGAAAGAAAAATTTATTAATGGTTTACCAAATTTGTTTGTTCATAAAATAAGAAAAGTTTTGAGTAACCCAAATGGAATAATGGATTATGATAATCTCACATATGTAGACATCATAATCACAATTCAAAAGGAGTGTCTAAAAATGTGCATTGATATGAAAATCAATAAACATGCTAGTAAAAAGAAAAGAAAAGCTAAATATGAAATGAGAAATTTCTGTGAACAATATGGTGTACCCATAGTAGTAGGCTAAACTTTCTAAAAAATACATTTTTTTTTTTTTAAGTTTTTGGGCCAAACATGACTCTTGTGATGTTTATTTGAAATATGGACTCATTCAAAATTGTCTTTGTGAAAGACACTTTTGAACGTGAAAATCGTCTTTCTGACCAAAATTTTTATACATCACAAGAGTCATGTTTAGCCCAAAAACTTAAAAAAATGTATTTTTTAGCAACTTTGGCCGTAATAGCACCCTTAAGAAAAAAGAAAAATATCACAAAATTATAAAAGCTACACTAGAAGTAAAAAATTTGAACCCAATGAATTTTACAAAAAGGGTAAATGGTTAGGAAACACATTATAAAATTAAGGGCAAAATACGTTTTACCCATTTGTGATTTAGCCTATTTACAAATTAGTGGTTTAAAAAATGACACTTTACTCACATGAGGTCTTCCTTGTTCCTCTCGTTATCCATTTCAGTTTAAAAAAAAAAAAAAAAAAAAAAAAAAAAAAAAAAAAAAAAAAGAAGATTTTAATCTCTCTTTCTCTCTCGATCTCACATTGCTCCGCTCACCAAACCTCCATGGCCGCCAGAGCTTCGTAGCTCCGACCACCAATCACCACTGCCACCAACGGTGGTGGTTATCCTTTTCAGCCCGAAGTCAAGCAACCCCTCTCTCTCTCTCACCGCTTGGTCTCTTGGTTTTTTCTCTCTCTTTCTCTCTCTCTCTCTCTCAATATCTCTCTGTGACACTCTCTCTCAATTTCTCACTGTAACACTCTCTCTCAAACCAGCCAACTCTAAAGCCCTCTCTCTCTCTTTCTCTTAAACACAGGAAAAAAACCCATGTGGAATTTCAAAAAGAGCAGTAAGATTCTCACTGTAACACTCTCTCTTAAACCAGCCAACTCTAAAGCCCTCTCTCTCTCTTTCTCTTAAACACGGGAAAAAACCCATGTGGAATTTCAAAAAGAGCAGTAAGATGTGGAATTGTTTTGGGGTTCTTTATGTTTTCGGAAAATATCAAACTTGTATGGTTTTTGATTCTGTTCCTACTTGCCCTTTCTCATTGATTTTTCTTTGAAAAAAGAGGGAAGAATTAAAAAATAAATAAAAAGTTAAATTTCTCAAAGTGCGGTAGAAGTGATGTGCTTTATTTTGCCAGATAAGTTATGGCTATGTTCTATTAACGAAGAAGGTAGCTTCTAATGCTGGGTCTAACAAAATGATGGGAAAGTTGTAATTCTAATTTCTTGTTTTCAAATGTCATTTATTAAGAAATTTTACATGTGAGAGAAAAAAAGAGGCCACTTTGTGAAATTAAAGTCATCTGGCCTAGCAAGTTGATTTGTAATGATCTCTATTAGTAGTTGTTGTATTTGCAGATACTGCCTTGTCACCAAGTGTGATTTGTTAGGAGAAGGCTAGGGGATTTTTGTGATAGTTGAGCTTGTTTGAATAAAATTTGCATATTCATTCACAAAAAGAGGAGAAAAAAACTCATATGTCATGTAAGGTATCCACTGCTAGGCTATGAGGCTTTGATTTTGTTTATTGGCAGTGTAAGGCTGTAAGTATTATTTTGGAAAGCAAATGGATGAGTACCTTTCTATACATGTTATGGCAATAGTATTTTTAGAAGGTGTCTCAAAGGAAAAGGTTTTCAGCAAGTCATTTGCAATGCTTGGACAGCTCTATCTACCATATTTGGATTAAATGGAATGCCATAATTCACAATAGAAAGATTTGTTCTGAAATTGATCTGGTGCAAGCTATTATATATGATGTTAGATATAGGCTCTTTTGGTGTAGAAATATTAGAAATTCTATCTAGAAACATTTATGTGTTTTTGATAACTTTTAGGTAGTTGTTAGTTACTGATGATGTGCAAAAATCAGCATAGTCGTCCGACGGATGCTCTCTCTGATGGAAGACCTGAAACAACAAGAAGATAATGACGACGGTAGGAATGCACCGGTGGGGTGCCGGCCAAAGTTCCTCCGATGCCTTTGTCAGAGATTTGGGGAGAATGGTTAACTGGTAAGTAAAAGTGTTTAGGCTAATAGTGTGCGTACCTTGTGCATTTTTGTCTGGAGGTTTATATAGATGCTCCAGAAGATAGCCGTTGGGTTTTCCTTAAATGAGGGTCATTATGAAGACGGTTACAATATCTCGGGGATTTTGTAATTAATGGGATCGTAACGTTTTTTTGGTATTTAATTGTGTTTATGGGGGTCATTCTTTAATGAGCCGAGGGGATATGTGTCAACGATGACACTTAGAGTCGTCCATATATATATGTTCATCAAGACGGTTGATATATTGATCACCGTCCGTCTGTCCATGTCGTTCTTTGGTGGTCAGGCAAAGGGGGTAACGTCTCTTATCTGACGGAAGGTGGACTAATCAATCCATTTGGGTGACAGTGTGGCGCGAGGTTCGTTTGACGTCGTCTAAGAGTAGATGGACAAACGTCGTCCATGAGTTGGACGATGAACCTATCAGATGCCCCCTATTCCGTTTGGGGTTTCTTCTCAACGACGGACGGAATATTTATAGGTTTTTAGCGCGAGTATCTTTTTTGGGGGACGTGCAGCCGGATTAAATCTGTGGTTTTAAATGCGAGGTGACTGCTCGGTTCCTTGTTTTGACACGTGCCCGTCGTTCATTTGGCGCGTCTTGCGAGGTGGCGGTTCGTTTCGTTTGCCAGAGGTTTAGGTATTTAAACCCAAAATTTTTCTTTTCTTTTTTCATTTTCCCTCTCCTGGTGCCTTGTCTTTTTTTCCCGAGTCCGTTCTTTTCCAGTGAGTTTCCTTTTCCGGTGATTTTCTTTTCCTTGGTTTCGCCTCTTCGGTAGCACTGGATTCTTTGCACTTTTCCTTGAAGAGGTTTTTTGTGGGAGTGTGTCACGAGGCCGAGAGTGGGGGTAGGGTACTCGATCTTGGTGGTTTTGTTTCTCCGGATAGTGTGCTCCGCCGATTATCGGAGGAGCTTTTTGATTTGGTTTTTCCGGCGTTAGACACGTGGAAGGTTGTCAAGGGTCTAATGGTGGCTGAGAGGGATAGTTGGTCCTCGGTTCATTCCGAGGACTTGCCTGAGGGTCTTTCCGACAGGGACGGGGATACTCGTTCGACGGAGGAAACTCCGTCAGTCTCAGGGTCGTCGAAGGCTGTGGGCCCTGACGACTCTTGGATTGCTAGGTGCTACCTATCCAAAGTAGTGGATGTAGACGGGTTAGATAGCTATAGGCGTAAATATCAGATCCCCGAGGACGTCGTCCTTAGGATCCCCGAGTCGGACGAAGTTGCGTGCTCGTCCAAGTATGGTGATGTGGCGTTCTATGAGGCTGATTTCAATGCTGGTATAAGGTTTCCCATGCAACCCCTGATGAGGGAGCTGCTTGACCGTCTCAATCTAGCGCCTGGCCAATTGGCCCCTAATGCCTGGAGGATAGTGCTTGGATCTATGGTAATGTGGAAGGTTTTAAGTGACGGGAAGGACGACCTTACCATAGACGAGCTACTGTTTTGTTATAAGCCATGCCAGATACCGGCTTCTCCGGGCTTCTGGTCTTTGAACATGCGGCAACGGGGCTTGAAGTTGATAGTAGGGACCCCATCGTCCAACCGAGAATGGAAAGATAATTACGTTTTTGTCTGTGGAGACAACTGGGAGGGTCTCCAATGTGAGAAGGACGACAACTTTGTCCATGTTCGTCGAGAGTGGGGCGTGCCTTCGTCTTCTGGTGTGTGTGTGTCCTCTTGCATGTCTTGAGTTTTAGTAATTTGTTTTGTTTTCTGACGTCTTCTTTTGTTTGGCAGCACTTAAATGACCGAAGCTAGACGAGGACGGCCATAACAGGGTACTCCGGGCATTGCACCACACCCAGCACCATTACAAGCATTTCATACGACCCGAGCTTCTAGCTCTGTATTCGTTCGGCCCCGAACCAAGTGAGGAAGTGTTATCTTTACAAGAGATTAATCAGAAGAGTAAGTGCCTTAATGATGTTTATTTCGTCAGTTGGACGACATTTGTCTGACGATGTTTGTGTTTTGCAGGGATGGCCACTGCCAAGCTTAATAGGGAGAAGCTTAAGAAGATGATGATGAGCCAACAGGAGGAGGCCCCGTTGGTCATTGGGAAGAAGAGGAAGGCTGATGCGTCGTCCAAGAAGGCGACAGAAGAGAGAATTCTCCCTCCTCCTCCTCCTGTACAAAAGCTGTCCATTCCAGAGCCTGTGCCTACATCGTCGATTGAGGTGGTTGAAATCACTGCTGAACCGTCGCCTAGCAGACCCGTGGAAAAGGTGCCGACGCTTCCTCGCGATGCTTCGTTGGCCTGTCGCCGAGCCAAGTCCGTAGTGACGAAGGACGACGTTGGTGAGTATGAGAAAGTCAACACCGACGTCATCAAGGTGGCCGGCGTTCATTCCCTTATGAAGGTACGTCCCTTTTTTTTTTTTTTTTTTTTTTTTTCAGAGATTTGATCTAATTGTTTTCATGCATAGGGCCTGACGGAGCTTACAGTGATCGCCAATCGCTGTATCCAATGGGAGGAGGCGTTGCTGAAGCAGAAGATCCAAATGTCAGAGGCTGCCCAATCCAATCAACGGCTTACGGCACTCGTCAATGAACTGACTCTTGATAGAGACAGGGTTGTGGGCGAGATGTCGACGCTTAAGGTGGACATGGCGAAGAAGGAGGAGGAACTTTCGAAAGCGCTGGACGGTGTGAAGAGGTCTGACGATCAAGTGAAGATGTTGTCGTCCAAGCTAGAGACGGCGAGGGTCGCAGCAGTTGAGGAGTTCAAGTCGTCGGAGGCTTTCGACGACATCAACACCAAGTACTTTCTCTCTGGGTTCAGCTTTCTGAAGAAGCAGGCGAAGGAGAAGTACAAAGATCTTGATTTCGAAGTCTTCCAGCCGTTCGATGATGAGGAATCGGTGATGCCTGTTGATGATGGCAATGAAGGGACGACGTCTGCTGACCCTCAGATGGATGACGATGCTACTTCTTAGCTTTAATTTTTCTTTTCGTAATATTTCGAAAGACAAATATTTTGGTAGGGCCCGTTTTGAGGCTTTTGTATTTTGACACAATGCTACAATACCCTGGTTTTGGGGGAATTTCGACGTCATTGCACTTTTATTGATAACTTGTTTTTTATTGTATCTGCCTATGAACATCTTATCTGAATGCTTTTTGATTGCGCGTGTTTGTGAATGTGGCTTTTGTTTGAAGTGTTTAAGTATCTAAGGCCGTCCATGCATGGGTGTCTTTACACGTGCTTCTTACTGTTTTGTTCAAGCGCAAAAGCTTTTGGACATATGCATAGGGGCTGAGACACTTGTTGTTTTGTTCAAGTGTCTAGAGTCGTCCATACATAAGCTTTTGTGCATATGCATGAGAGTTGAGACACTTGTTGTTTTGTTCAAGTGTCTAGAGTCGTCTATGCATGTGCGTTTATATACATGCGTAGGGATTGAGACGCTTGTTGTTTTGTTCAAGTGTCTAGAGTCGTCCATGCACAAGCTTTTGTACATATGCATGGGAGTTGAGACACTTGTTGTTTTGTTCAAGTGTATGGAGTCGTCCATGCATGTGCGTTTGTGCATATGCATTAGAGTTGAGACACTTGTTGTTTTGTTCAAGTGTCTAGAGTCGTCTATGCACGTGCGTTTATATACATGCGTAGGGATTGAGACACTTGTTGTTTTGTTCAAGTGTCTAGAGTCGTCCATGCACAAGCTTTTGTACATATGCATGGGAGTTGAGACACTTGTTGTTTTGTTCAAGTGTATGGAGTCGTCCATGCATGTGTGTTTGTGCATATGCATGAGAGTTGAGACACTTGTTGTTTTGTTCAAGTGTCTAGAGTCGTCTATGCACGTGCGTTTATATACATGCGTAGGGATTGAGACACTTGTTGTTTTGTTCAAGTGTATGGAGTCGTCCCTGCATGTGCATTTGTGCCCATGCACAGGGAATGTGACACTTGTTGTTTTGTTCAAGTGTTTAGAGTCGTCCTTACGCTTGTTGTTTTATTCAAGCGGTTAAGGTTGTTATGTGGACCTTTGGCTTGTTGTTTTGTTCAAGCGCTTAAGGTCGTCAGTGAACCTTTGGCTTGTTGTTTTGTTCAAGCGCTTAAGGTCGTCCTTACGCTTGTTGTTTTATTCAAGCAGTTAAGGTTGTTATGTGGACCTTTGGCTTGTTGTTTTGTTCAAGCGCTTAAGGTCGTCAGTGAACCTTTGGCTTGTTGTTTTGTTCAAGCGCTTAAGGTCGTCCTTACGCTTGTTGTTTTATTCAAGCAGTTAAGGTTGTTTGAGCCTTGGGGAAGTAGAGACGGAGTCATGACGTTTGGATGACTTTGTATTCCGCTAGTTTATTTTAAAAACAAATACACTGGAGATTTCGAATCATATGAGCAAAAAAGCAAAAAGAATACATATGAATGTTGTCTTACTGGTAATATTTCTTTAGATGCTCGGCGTTCCAGGGGTGAGGTAGTGCGTCCCCGTCTAACTTCTCCAGGTGATAAGTGCCTCTCCTGTGGAACTTGACGACCCTGTATGGTCCTTCCCATGTGGGTCCCAGTTTTCCCTGTGTTGGGTCCTTTGTTGCGAGGGTCACTTTTCTCAGCACTAAGTCTCCAACTTTGAATTCTCTGTGCTTCACTCGTCTATCGTAGTAGCGGGCCATCCTCTGTTGGTAGATCTTGGTTCTGGCTTCAGCTTGATCCCGAACTTCGTCAACCAGATCTAAGTTTGATCGTAGTTCAAAGTCGTTAATTTCCTCATCATAGTTGTTCGTCCTCCAGGTAGTGAGTCCGATTTCTACTGGTATGACGGCTTCGGTGCCATACGTCAGTCGGAAGGGGGTTTCTCCTGTGGGAGTTCTTGCCGTTGTCCTGTATGCCCACAAAACATTTGGAAGCTCTTCAGGCCATAGTCCCTTTGCCCCCTCAAGTCGAGTCTTGATCATCTTGAGCAAGGATCGATTTGTAACTTCCACCTGTCCGTTGGCCTGTGGGTGACCAGGGGATGAGTAGTGGTTGTGTATGCCAAGCTCTCCACAGAATTCCCGGAAAGGCGAGTTGTCGAACTGTCGTCCGTTGTCTGATATAAATGCTCTGGGTATTCCAAACCTGCATATGATTGCCTTCCAGACGAATCCTCTTATGTTCTTCTCTGTGATCGTAGCGAGTGGTTCAGCTTCTACCCACTTTGTGAAATAGTCTATCCCCACGACTAGGAATTTTAGCTGTCTTCGTCCGACAGGGAGGGGTCCCATGATGTCTAAACCCCACTTGGGCGAACGGCCAGGGTGCCGTCATTGGGGTCAGTGTCTCCGGTGGCGAGTGGATGAGGTTTCCGAATCTCTGGCACTTGTCACATGCACGAACATAGGAGATCGCGTCCTTCTGCATCGTCGGCCAATAGTATCCAGCTCGGACGAGTTTGTGCACTAAGGAACGTGCACCTGAATGATTGCCGCAAATTCCTTCGTGTACTTCTCTCATCACGTAGTCGGACTCTGCCTTATCTAGGCAACGTAAATATGGGAATGAGAAGCCTCTTTTGTATAGAACACCTTGTATCAGGACGAACCTTGTGGATCGAACTTTCAGCTTTCTAGCCTCAACTGGGTCCGAAGGAAGTGTTTCGTCTTCTAGGTAGTTGACGATGGGTGTCATCCAGGAGTTACTGACGTTGATGGGGCTTAGTTCTTCTTCCAGGTGGCTTGGCGAGTGTTGAACTTCGACGTACTGGTCTGTTGTTTCGTCAGAAGAAGCTAGCTTTGCCAAGGCGTCGGCCTCTATATTCTGTTCACGAGGCACTTGGACGAGCATGACTTCATCGAACCATTTCATGGCATTCCGGACGAGCTTGAGATATTTTGCCATTCTGTCTTCTCTCGCTTCGTACTCACCGTTGACTTGCCCTACTATCAATTGTGAGTCGCTTCGGATCTTAAGTCTGCTTGCCCCCAGTTCTTTAGCTATACGCAGGCTGGTTAACAGGGCCTCGTACTCTGCCTCGTTGTTCGTGGTGGGATATTGGAGTCGGGTGGAGTGTTTGAGTAGATGTCCTTCGGGTGTCTTGAAGACTATCCCTACACCTCCTGCCCCCTTGACGGACGACCCGTCAATTTCAACTTCCCATTCTTCGTCCGGTTTCTGTTCTGATGGTTCGTCTTCCGTTACTGTGAACTCAGCTATGAAGTCAGCTAAGGCTTGTGCCTTGATGGCCTGTCTTGGGTGGTACTCTATGTCGAACTCGCTCAATTCGACAGCCCATTGAATCAGTCGTCCAGCTGCGTCTGGCTTATTCATCGCCTTACGGAGGGGATGGTTCGTAAGGACGATGATTTTGTGAGACTGGAAGTATGGTCGAAGTTTCCTGGCAGCGATTACAAGAGCTAGTGCCAGTTTCTCCATTGCTGGATACCTTTCCTCAGCTCCTTGGAAAGCTTTACTGGTGTAGTACACTGGCAGTTGGGTGCCCCCGTCTTCCCTGATGAGGGCTGAGCTGACAGCTGTCGGGGAGACTGCTAGGTACAAGGAGAGGGCTTCGCCTTGTTGGGAAGGGCTCAGCAAAGGTGGGGACGTCAGGTACCTCTTGAGTTCTTCGAAGGATTTCTGGCACTCGTCCGTCCAGACGAATGCTTTTCTCAGCGTCTTGAAGAAGGGGAGGCACTTGTCAGTAGCCCGTGAGACGAAGCGGTTGAGCGCAGCCACTCTTCCCGTAAGGCTTTGTACCTCTTTCGTCGTCCTTGGAGGTGTCATTTCTAGCACGGCTTTTATTTTGTCTGGGTTGGCCTCTATTCCTCTCTGGGAGACCATGAACCCTAGAAATTTTCCGGACGAGACGCCGAATACACATTTATTCGGGTTGAGCTTCATGCGATATCGGCGGAGGGTTTCGAATGTCTCTTTCAGATCCTCCAAGTGTTTTCTCTCGTCTTTCGTCTTCACCAGCATATCGTCGACATACACCTCTACGTTTCGTCCGATCTGGTGGTGGAACATCTTGTTCATCAGTCGCTGGTAGGTGGCTCCAGCGTTCTTCAATCCGAACGGCATGACTTTGTAGCAGAAGAGTCCTTTGCTTGTAATAAAGGAAGTCTTCTCTTGGTCAGTGTCGTCCATCATGATCTGGTTGTACCCTGAGAAGGCGTCCATGAAGGTTAGCAACCGGTGTCCTGCGGTTGAATCTACAAGCTGATCGATTCGAGGCAGGGGGAAGCTATCTTTTGGGCAGGCCTTGTTGAGGTCTGTGAAGTCTACGCACATTCTCCATTTGCCGTTGGCCTTTTTCACCATGACGACATTGGCTAGCCAGTCAGGGTAGAAAACCTCTCTGATGAACCCAGCCGTCAGAAGCTTCTCTACTTCGTCAGAGATCGCCTGATTTCTATCAGGGGCGAATACTCGTCTCTTCTGCTTTATGGGCCGAATGGACGGGTCTACGTTCAGCTTGGCAGATTGTTGCTGGGTCAATGCCAGGCATGTCGTCGTGCGTCCAGGCAAAGACGTCCAGATTACTCTTAAGGAAACTGATCAGGGCTTCCCTTATCGTCCTGTCCATTCGTCCCAATGCTGGTGGTTTTGCTTGGCTCGTCGTCGTCCAACGCTATCACCTCCAACTCTTCTGTGGGTTCGACGAGCTTGTGTCCCTCGTCAATCTTCATTGTCTGATGTGTTGCCTCTGGACCTAGGGATGCGAAATAGCATTCCCTCGCCGTTGCCTGGTCTCCTTTGAGTTCTCCTATGCCATGTTCCGTGGGGAATCGGACGAGGAGATGGTAGGTCGAAGTGACTGCCCGAAGCTTGTTGAGGGTCGGACGACCGATTATGACGTTGTAGGCCGAGGGGCAGTCTACCACAAGGAAAAATTTATCGGGGGGAAAAAAAACGGATATATATATATATATATATTTTACTCCCACTCCAACGAATTTAGGGACTACCCTATTATGATTATAGGCCGAGGGGCAGTCTACCACAACCGAGGTTCTCACTTGTTTCGGGTACGTCCTTGATAATGAGGGAAACTACTCCCAGGGCTTAACTTTGTCACCCGTGAATCCCACAAGGGGAATATCAATAGGCTTCAACTGCTCCTTGTCTATCTTCATCTGCTGATATGCTGGGAGGTATATGATGTCAGCAGAACTCCCATTATCGATAAGCACTCGTCTGGTGAGAAATCCTGCGATGGTTAATGTGACGACAAGTGCGTCGTCATGTGGATGGTGGATGTTTCTTGCGTCGTCTGAAACGAGATGACTTGGTCGTCCATCTTCAAACTCTTCCTTGACCTTTGAGGCACCTGACCAGATATTATGGGCCTGCCGAGCGTAAGCTTTTCTGGACGATCGTGGACCCCTCCGGACGCTAGGCCTCCTCCCTTGTAATCGGGCCTCTATTTGTCCCGTGGGCGGTCTCTCGGTCCTGTGACCGTCCTGCGGTGGAAGGACGTAGAGGACTTCTCTTGTCCCCAATCCCAGCTTCCCTTTGTTGCTTTAGCAAAGCAATCTTCGGTGGTGTGACCGTGGTCTCGGTGGAAGCGACAGTAGAGGTCCTTAGATCTCTTCGTCGGGTCTGAACGAAGCTTCCCTGGCCACTTGATATCTGGATTGTCCTGAATCTGTAGCAGGACCTGATCGATGGACATGTTCAAGGGTGTGAAGCTGCTAGGTCGTTCTTCCCGTCGGTTGGACGAGCTTATGTTCTTCCTCTCGGCCTTTGGATAGTCTTGCCTGGAAGACTTATTCCTGGACGAATCGAATCGTCGATCTTCTGGTTCTTTCCTCTTTCTGCTGAGGAACTCGTCTCGGGCTTGGAAGGCATCCTCCGCATTTATGAACTTCTGGGCTTCGTACATCAGTTCTGACATTGACTTCGGTGGGTCCTTGCATAGCTGGAAGAGGAAATCTCCTTTGAGGAGGCCAGCATTGAATGCAGTGAGAGCGACGTATTCATTCGGCTCGTCAATCTGGACTGCTTCCTTATTGAACCGTTGTACATAGGACCTTAAGGATTCTCCTTCTCTCTGCCGTATGTTAAGGAGGTAGTTTGCTGGACGTACTGATCTTCGTCCTCCAATGAAGTTGTCAATGAAGGCCCTGCTCAACTGGGCGAATGTGTCTATGGAGCCTGTCTCCAGCTGGTTGAACCAGGTCCTTGCCGAGCCTCTGAGGTTTGTTGGGAAAGTGCGGCACATTATCTCGTCCGACACGCCGTGAAGACGCATGATGGTTCTGAAGGAGTCCAGGTAATCAAGTGGGTCTTTGAACCCGTCGAACGTCTCTAACTGGGGGACCTTGAACTTTGCTGGAAGAGGGTATTCGTCTATCCTCTTGGTGAAAGGAGATTCAGAGCGATGGACGAGCATATCGAGGTTTTTGGCTGCCTTCGCTTTGACCTGGCTCTTCATCTCTTTCATTTGTTCCCTCATCTCTTTCAGCTCTTCCTCGAGCTTGGCTGCCCTGGCGTCCGCTGCGGACTTGGCGGGATCCGCCACCTGACTTGGATGAGGATGAGGATGAGGCTCTCGATTCTGGTTGGCAGAGCTGCCCTCGTCATTCTGGTTATGATTCTGACTCTGGTTCCTTCCTGTCTCGTTGCGAGGAATCTCTTCACCGTTTTGGCCCTGACCAGGACTGGGAATTTCTCCCCTTGACCGGAGGAGGGCCATGAGTTCTTGATTCTGCCTGGCCAGCTCTTGCATCTCCCTGCGATCGGCAGCACTCTGTCGTGCTAGTTCTTGAATGTTGGCGGTGAGAGCCTGCAGTTGTCTCTCCGAGGCGCTCAAAGGCGGGGCACTGTTATCTCCGGCTTCCATGAGAGAAAAAGGTTATCTGGGGCGACCGCTTTTAATTTTCTGGTAAAGAAACGAAATGGCTGGAAGCAACTCGTTCCCACAGACGGCGCCAACTGATGATGTGCAAAAATCAGCACGGTCGTCCGACGGATGCTCTCTCTGATGGAAGACCTGAAACAACAAGAAGATAATGACGACGGTAGGAATGCACCGGTGGGGTGCCGGCCAAAGTTCCTCCGATGCCTTTGTCAGAGATTTGGGGAGAATGGTTAACTGGTAAGTAAAAGTGTTTAGGCTAATAGTGTGCGTACCTTGTGCATTTTTGTCTGGAGGTTTATATAGATGCTCCAGAAGATAGCCGTTGGGTTTTCTTTAAATGAGGGTCATTATGAAGACAGTTACAATATCTCGAGGATTTTGTAATTAATGGGATCGTAACGTTTTTTTGGTATTTAATTGTGTTTATGGGGGTCATTCTTTAATGAGCCGAGGGGATATGTGTCAACGATGACACTTAGAGTCGTCCATATATATATGTTCATCAAGACGGTTGATATATTGATCACCGTCCGTCTGTCCATGTCATTCTTTGGTGGTCAAGCAAAGGGGGTAACGTCTCTTATCTGACGGAAGGTGGACTAATCAATCCATTTGGGTGACAGTGTGGCGCGAGGTTCGTTTGACGTCGTCTAAGAGTAGATGGACAAACGTCGTCCATGAGTTGGACGATGAACCTATCAATTACCATTGGTAGGCTGCTGCTTGTTATTTGTAATACTGTTGTAAACTGGTTTGTTGAACAAAATTTTGCTAATTAACAAAAAATGAACTTTGTAATGGCAACCCTATCAATAAATGGTCAGTGTATTTGTGACTAGTAATGCAGGTGGGTAACGGGAGTAAACATTGAAAATCTCAGGTGGGCAAAATGACACTTTTTAAACCACATGTAGGTAAGTTGTAAATGGACCAAACCATAGGTGGATAAAGTGTATTTTCCCTTAAAATTAATAAGAAAAGTAAAAACATATCTGACAAATTTGATAAGAGTAAAATATAATGCTTCAAATATGAAAAAACTGGTCACTACAAAACATAATGTAAAGTAAAAGACAAAATCAACCAAGTACAAATACCAACCAAAGAAAAATATGAAATAAAAACTATGGAACTAAGGAATACTAGCTCTGGTGAAAGTGAAAATAATATTTTAGTTACCAATTCTTCTTCAAATTACCAATCTGCCAGAGAAAATTCTAGTTCCCCAAATATCGAACTAGGTTGTAAAGATAGTTGTTATAAAACAGTTAATGTCCTAACCAAACAAGAAGAACAAGAAGAGCTGCTAATAAATTTAATTAGTAAATTAGAAAACACAAAGTTAAGATCAAAATACCTTGTAAAATTTACGAAACTTCTCACTATGGAAGAACCAAGTAAAGAGAAACCCTCAAGCCACATATTAGTCGTAGTAAAACTTTAGAAAATTTTAATAGACTTAAATCTAAAGAAGTCGCACTCCAAGATTTACAATAAGAAGGAAACCAGATCATGTCAGAAATAAGATAATTTAAAAGAAGAAACTATAGTAAAATTTGTTGCATAAAAAAATTGGGGATCTCATCCCCCTGACATGAAAACCCTTCCAGGATTTTCAAATGGTTATAGTTACTATGATTATGTTGAAGCATGGTTCAAACTTCAAAGTAATACTCCACCAAGATGAGAAACAAGCTCATTCCTGGTTTTTGAACTTTGATAAAAAAAAAAAAAAAAAAAAAAAAATTCAATAGTCAAATTCCATTATGGTTTCTCCGATAATGATCTCCAAGACTAGTGAAATATTTCTCTTTAGTTTAAGCTTGACTATTAAACAAATCGAACTCAAACAAAATAATACGTTCGTGAATAAACTCGTGAATATCAAACTAGATTTAACTATATCTAAATTATATATGTTAATATGTAGATGAACTCAACCTCAGGTCATACTCGAAGGCAAAATTAATGAATTCATTTAATTACAGCCCACAACATCAAACATTATTAACTCTCCTGAGTGTCATTGTTACCTGCCTGTTTTTATTCTTCAATATAACTAGCATGTACCCTATGCAATGTATGGGATTTTTATTTATATAAATTTTAAATCATAAACAAAAAATTAAATTTATAACATTGGAAAAACAAAAGCTAGTCTTCAAGTAAAATTTCTTCACCTCATACAATTTAGATTCATAGTTCAAAAAATCTGTAATCCCATTAAAAAAATTCAAAATCTAAATATTTTTATTCTTTGCTTATTCATGCTCAGCTATTGAAAGTCTCATAAGTCCAATGTTATAATTTCTTTCTCGGCTAAAGATACCTAGAGATATCATAATGGAAAGTTAAAAAATAAAAAATAAAGTAAAATAATCCAAAACCCAAAAAAATAAAAAAGCATAATGCAAAGCTCCATCAAGATTGAGAAAAGTCTAATGAATAAGAAAAACAATGAAAATGAAATAGTAATTTTCAATCTTTGACATACATTACAATTATCAATTATTACCTAGCTCTGAATTGGTCCTCAATACACTTTGATACTATGTTTTCCATATATGTAAGCTTGTCTATTACCTTTTCATTTAGCAATGTTTGTTAGCAGCTAAAAGGCTGCATTTTACGCAACTTCGAAATTCAAATTAGTATGCAGCTCATCTAAAAATTATGTTTCAGTTTAGTTGTACTGGACTTATTATCTTAAATTTTCAATTTCTCATCCCTTCCAAAAATAAAAAAATAAATAAAAAATAAATTATCCTCAAATTCAAATTATATCATATCAAAACACTAAAATTGTAGACTTGGCTGTTTAACATCTAAAGGGTGGCTCTTTAATAACCTCCTTATGCAAGCTAGGTTGGTGGGCTACAATATGCCATCTATGGCTTCAAAGAAATTCTATTATTCACTTAGGAAATGATAGAACAGAGGAGCGGATTATTTAAGAAATCAAGAAGGATGTGATTGCTACAATTTAGAGTGAAGGTTGGTCAGGGGACTCTATCCCAATATATAGGACTCTTTTATTTCCCCTTATATGATATGTAACAAAGTGTGGTAGGCCTGCTTCATATGTATAGAATAGTTGCTGTCTTGAGTTACATAGTATTATTGCGACTCTGTTCTTTCTGGTTTTGTTTGGCTTTAATAGCCTTTTGTGTATACCTTTTGTTGCAATAATATTATGCACTGATTCATCGGAAAAAAAAATGTAATTCACTCAAAATCTAAAATACCGATAACAGCTCAGGAAAAAAGAACATAAACAAAAAGCATGCCAAAAATTAATAAATCAAACATTCAAAAAAAATGTTACTTTATTTCTCATACTAACTAAAATAATAGCAACATGCTACAAAAATACATACACAACAATTAGACAAAAGTCATAGATTTATTCTACTTACAATTAATGAAAATCTAACTGAGTGGATATTGTTAGGTATAAACTCATTCAAGACTTGCTCTGCTTGAGTAATTAAAATGCACAATTTAAGAAGCAATAAACATAACTAAACCACATCAATTACCGGCTCGTTCGAATGGTCCAAAACAAACATTAACCACAACACTCATAATTCAATTTAAAAAAATTACAATATCAAATTACACAAACAATAACACATAATTGAATAAAACCAAAGTTACAAACTGTGCTTATATCTAGACGAATATCCCGGGGAAGCTGTGAAAAATAGTCTTGCGAAAGATAAAAGCTATTCTACACAAACCAAGGGCAGAGCCAGAAATTTTTTGATGGGTGGGATAGAATTTTTTTTTTTTTTTATTTTTTTTTTTTTAAGTAAAGTGGGCTAGAATATTATGTAAATCTCGAAGAAAATTCCATTGAGGGACATAATGAACCTTACCCCTTAATGCAATATTCTATACCTATAAAAAAAAAAAAATGCAAATTAATAGATACAATCTTAGCACATAAATCACAGCACAAACAACAAACAATACACATAAATCACTGCACAAACAACAAACAATATACATAAATCCAAGCCAAGCCAATGAATCCTGCACTTGCATAAAAATTATTCACTACTACTCACAAACAACATAAAAAAATGCACATAAATCAACAAACAATGCACATAAACCACTGCACAAACCACAAACAATGTACATAAATTAATTTTGGGCCAAAAAAAAAATGGTACATAAATTAATTATCCACAAGAACCACAAATAAAATCACAATTCACAAATCACAATTAACATAAAAAATAAAAATCAACACAACAAAAAGTGACTAAAATAAACTACTAAAGTAGTAAAGTGAGTCATGGACTCACTGTAAAATTGAAAGAAAAACTGAAAAGGAGACTGAGAGAATGAGAGAAAAGGAGAAGAGAGAAAGAGAGAAGGGGTAAGGGGCGGAGTCACCGACTCACCGAGAGAAAGAGAGAACCAGAGAGCAGCGGCTGAGATGAGATGAAACTGGGATCTGAGCAAAAGAAAGAAAGGGGGACAGAGACATACCAAGGGCGGTCCGAGAGGAGGAGATGCGTGAGGCCAAGTCGGCGTGCCACAAGCGAGACGGGCAGTAAGGGTTGGGAGCCTGGGTCATGCATGGCACGAGCATCGAGCACAGTGAGTATTTTTTTTTTGAATAAAATCAAATAAAATTAGTTAAAATATAATGAGGCGCCATATTTGAAAAAAATGTGTGGATGTTGTTATTCTTCTTCTCCTCCTAAAACAGTGTCCCTACACAATTATTACAACACACATTTCAAAACATCTTTGGAAAGCACTCTGATTAATATCATCGAGAGAGTTTGTAAGAAATAGAGAGAGTTTCTCATCGTGAGCTCTAGGCTGATCCCATCCACACAAACTCGCTGCCGCCAAGTTCTTTATTGATGTCTAAGCTTTTGTTCCAGTAGAAAAGAAGAGTGTCACTTAATTCTAAACCCATACCCACAAATTCAATTAAAATCACCAAAATTCTTAAATTACACAAACGCACCCACAGGAAGCAGATTAGCCACAAACAAAAAATTACTAATTCATTGGAAATAAAAAAAATGAAAAAAATCAGAAAATAAACTCACCTTAAAATTCTATCAGTTCAATGAATGGGACAGGTGAAAAGACAGAGAGAGCAATCAGAAGTCGAGTACAAAAAAGAATCAATATGTGGACTTTAAATTGTATGGGGTAGCGATTGAAGCATATGAATTCTGAAAAGTCGTTTGGGTTTAATGGGTAAAGGAAGAGTTGAATGACAGAGGCAGAGAATAAAGTAAATTTTTTTTTTTTTTGAGAAATAAAGAAAACATAAGGGAGGACTGTGGGGCGAGGAGGGGTTAATTAAAATTAACACAAATCATTAAAAACTTAGCTTACATTCTTTTAATGTTGAGATAGAGAGAGTTGAGAAGTCTTTATTTTAATTGGTGTCTGTTAAATAAACTGATAATGTAATTTAAAAGATAAAATAAAAAAAATATATTGATTTGGCATATTAAAAACTTTGATGTACGTTTGTTTAATGTTGAGATAGAGAGAGTTGAAAATCAAGAATCCTTATTTTAATTGATGACTATTAAGTAATGATAATATAATTTAAGAAATAAGATAAAACTCTGCTTTTATATATATTATATAGATATAGATATAGAATATAATTAAATATGGAAAGAATAAATTAAGAAAATATAAATAAAAAAGATCTCGGTTATATATATATAAACATGGAAAGCAAAAATTAAAAAATATATAAATAAATAAAAATCTTGTCATATGACAAATACTAAGTATGTCAAATGACATAAACTCAATTCTAAACATACCAAATGATAGAAACTCAGATTTATGTCTATAATAATGGGTAAATTACACTGATACCCCTTCTTTTGAGAAAACTAAACTCGTTATACCCTATTTTGGGGAAATGATACTCCACTTCCCAAATTTGCAAAACAATTAACACTTCCACCCCCTTTTTCCCCCTTTTTAAATAAATATTCACTTTAAATTTAAAATAATTGGAATATAATTTTTCTTTTTAACTCTGATTAGTTAGGCATTGGTTAAAAAAATAAAGAAAATATAGAAAAAGAGGCTGAGTATTAATTATTTTATAAATTTGAGACTAGAGTGTTATTTTCTTAAAATAGGTGCAACCCAAAAGAAGTGTGTCACTTACACCTATAATAATATATATAAATATAGAAATAGATTACTTAAAAAAAAAAAAAAAGCCAACCACACAAAAACTCAACTAAGCTTTGTCGTTATCATTAGAATTTATTTCATACACAGTTTCAGTCAACGCATTAATCACAAACAATTCACACAACTTTAAGCTGGTGTGTGACACACTCTTCCAAATGGACGAGACGAAGACCAAAACACCCATCTCTTCTTCCTCCATTAACATTAATCTTCTTGGAGGAAACCCATCCCAATTTTCACGCATGCATGATGCATCTTGCATGGGTGATGGGTTCCTTCTCTTTCTCATTCTTCTTCCTTATATGCTGCACTTTCCTCCCAAGTTTTACCTTTTCAGACCCCATCTCCCCCCACACCATCAGTCCCAATTTCACACCCACCAACATCGGCACTTTCTTGCTCTCTCAAAACGGCAATTTCAAAGCCACAATTGATGCCAAACCCCCGTCCTCAGACTATTACTTTTCCATCTTCCACGCTATCTCCCACGCCAAAATCTGGACCGCTAACCGCAACGCACCCATGTCAAGCTCTGACAAGTTGTCACTAACTACCAACGGCCTCATAGTCACAAACCAGACTGGTCAAGTACTATGGTCAACCCCGTTTTTGACTTCTAAGGTCGCTGCTATGCAGCTTTTAGATACAGGAAACCTCGTGTTGGTCGATGCGGGAAACGCTAAATTGTGGGAGAGTTTTGATTATCCGACGGATGCTATTGTCGTGGGACAACGCATTCCTGTTGGAAAATCATTGGAAAGTTCTGTGTCGGAAGACGACATGTCGTTGGGTGATTATCGGCTTGAGGTTACAGACAGGGATGTAGTGCTGCAATGGAATCGGATGGATTATTGGAAATTGTCCAGTAATTCAAAGGCTTTGAAGAACTCCAACGGGACAGTGTCTTGGATGGTGATGAATGATACCGGTTTGTATTTGCTAGGAAGTGATGGATCCACAGTTGTGATTCAGGTACTTCTCAATGGTCCACCGGGTATTAAGATTGGTAGATTGGGTCCTGATGGCAGATTTAGCATCAGCAGCTTTAATATTACCACCGATGAATGGGTGCCACAATTCGCGGAACCGTTTGAAGATTGCAAGATTCCTTGCATTTGCGGAGAACTTGGATTGTGCACTGCAAGGCCTTTGGGTCGAATTTGTTCTTGTCCTCCAAGGATTCCATAGTCAAATCGGCGGTGGTAATTGCGTGCCAGAGAACACTTCTCTTTCTCTGCCTTCTGCTTGTAATGGCAGTCAATTGAATTCCTCTATATCCTATCTAAAACTGGGCCCTGGTATGGACTATTTTTCTAATAATTTTAGGGAACCCGTGAAACGTGGAGTAAAGTTGTCATTTTGCCAAGATTTATGCTCTCAAAATTGTTCTTGCCTAGGCTTTTACCATGAAAATGCTTCTGGTTCTTGTTATCTTCTTGAAAACCATTTAGGTTCATTCAGTTTGACTCCCTTCAATAATCCGCGTTTGGGGTATATAAAAGCTTTGGTAGCTTCTCTTGGAAACCCAACAAAAAAAGTAAGAAATATAACTTCCCAATAGCCGGATTGGTGCTAATACCTTTAACAGGATTCTTCTTAATAGTATTTGTAATCTTTGCAATCCTTTTGTTAAGGAAAAATAGGCTTTCTAAAATCAAAACTGTTAAACAAGGCCAGTTTAATTCATCATCGTCTGAAGAGCTAGAGATGATCTCCATCCCAGGCTTACCGAGAAGGTTTGATTATGAAGAGCTTGCAGCAGCTACTGAGAACTTCAAGACACTGATTGGTAGTGGTGGCTTTGGAACTGTATACAGAGGTACTCTGTCAGACAAAACCGTTGTGGCGGTGAAGAAGATTACTAATTTGGGAGTCCAAGGGAAGAGGGAATTCTGTACTGAGATTTCAATAATTGGGAACATCCACCATGTCAATTTGGTTAGATTGAAAGGCTTTTGTGCACAAGGGAAGCAGCGGTTTCTTGTTCTTGAGTATATGAACAGAGGTTCATTAGGCAGTACACTCTTCGGTAATGGTCCTGTTCTAGAATGGAGAGAGAGATTGGAAATAGCACTTGGAACAGCAAGGGGGCTTGCTTACTTGCATAGTGAGTGCGAGCACAGGATCATTCACTGTGATGTGAAGCCAGAAAACATTCTCTTGCATGACAATTTACAAGTGAAAATCTCAGATTTTGGGTTGTCAAAGCTGCTAAATCCTGATCAATCCGCTTTGTTTACAACAATGAGAGGAACTCGGGGTTATCTTGCACCGGAATGGCTGACAAGTTCCGCGATTTATGACAAGGTTGATGTGTATAGTTATGGAATGGTTTTACTTGAGATTGTGAGGGGAAGAAAGAATTGCTCATTACAAACATGGAGCCATAGTACAAAAAATAGTAGTAGTGAAGGAAGTGCATCCTCAACCTCTTCTATTTCGGAACCCAGACCAATATATTTTCCTCTATTTGCTCTACAAATGCATGAGCAGAGAAGGTATTTGGAACTGGCAGACCCGAGGTTAGAGGGACGTGTGACAAGCGAAGAGGTTGAGAAGCTAGTGCGGATTGCTCTGTGCTGTGTGCACGAAGATCCAATGTTGCGGCCCACTATGGCTAACGTTGTTGGCATGTTGGAAGGTGGGTTGGCTTTGGGTGAGCCGAGGGTGGAGTCACTAAATTTCTTGTGGTTCTATGGACGAAGATTCACAGAGATATCGAGAATGGAAGGGTCCAGTGAGCTGAAGGACTTGGGGTTGTATCCACATAAGAATGCTACTTCTAAGAGTGCTACAACTGGTTCATACAACTCATTGTCTTACATCTCTTCAGACCAGATCTCTGGCCCCAGGTAGTGCTCCAAGCTTGTTTGTATTAAATATTGGGAAATATTGGCTTAATAAGGATGTGTATGTATTGAGAGTTTTGGCTGTTGGTTTTTGTTTACTCTCTCAGTTTTAATTGTATCTACTAATGCGGTAATGCTGCTTGCAATTTTCGTCCCCCAACTGTAGATACGCTAGTTTTGGTTCTCTTTGCTTTGATACTGAAATTCTTATGGAAGAATCCACCTGTGTGTGACTCTTCATGGTCAATTTTATTTGATTTGATATGAAATTTTGGTATCATGCTAATATGCTCAATAGGAGCTGGCTGCTGGCCTTCCAAAAATGCCCAATGATCCTCTTAAGAAAATAATTGACCCATTGGCTGCTGGCCTTCTTTGATTTCATTTTTTATTGTAAAATTGTTCTTATATTTATTAGAAACAAAAAAATTTTAGCTCGTGTGTGTGTGCACCCACTGGGGTTTGTCTTGACTAATGTATCAAAAGAATAATGTGGCTCCGAAACAAAAAAATCCTAGTTCCATCCCTACTCATCACTGAGTTAAATTATTTGTTCTTTTGTTCTTTTCATGAATAAGCGTAAGCTTCTTCATGAGCTTTCGATTAACTTATTATTTTTTCATGTATAGTAAACACTACAACTACAATTTTCTACCCCTTTACAAATTTATGCTAATAATTAATAACTAAATAGTTGAAATTATATTATTGAGTTAATTAGATAGAATAATTTTTTGTTTAGGAACTTATAAAATTTTGATTCACCAACCTTGTATTGTTAACCATTATATATAAATTTTACTACAAAATCGATTATTTATATTATCAATAATTTTCAAACAATAATTCAACATTTTATGAACTTATGTACAACTTCACACAATCCAAACTCAAGTTTATATTATTATATTTATATACAAGCATGCATATTAACATATATAATTTATATCTACTTAAATTTAGTTCTATATTCACAAGTTTATTCACGAAAGTATATTTTGTTTGAGTTTGGCTTGTTTAATAGTCAAACTTAAACTTTGACTTAAGTTTGACTCAATTGCTAAATAAAACAAACATAAACTGTTCATAAATAACTCAATTCATTTACAACTCACATACTAGATATCCTGAAACATTCTACTTTGTTTTTTTGAACCAACTAAAAGCGCCAAATCTAATTAGGCCATTAGTGTTGGTGACTTGCAATTCTTAGCATGTTTTTTTAACAATATTTTCTTTATATGTTTTGACAACGTAATTGAACGTTATTAAAAGTCTGACACTTTCCATAACATCGGATTCTCCAACATTCGCGAAAATGTAGTTTGTAAAAGACATTTTTTGTTGTAGTGTGCAATGCATACCTTTAGAACCATAACTCCACCTATAAAACTTTAAAAAGAAAAATATAATATTTATAGATGACAATCCAACTAAAAATTAACCAAGTTATGAAAAAAAAAAAAAGTGTTATTATAAGCAGCCAATGGAATCAACACAGTTTTTGCATAACCAAGCATGTAGAGGACGCTTAAACTCACCCAAGTAAATTAGTGGAGCACGATCTAAAATACCAAGACTCTGAAACCAAAGAAAAAAGCTAGGACCCAAATCTTCGAATTGATATAAATGACTTAAAAATCTATAATCTTAAAGTAAATTAAAAAAAAAAAAAACTTCTCTTTTTCTTTCCTCACAATTTCTCGTCAACAAATATATAGAAAAATAAAATAAAATAAAATAGAAATAACTATTATCTAAATTGAGCAAACCCAAAAACCAATTAATTTTGTCTGCATTCAATTAAATGGGACAATAAAAACCAAGTTAAAAGGTATAGATGGTTTAAGAGATCTATTGATGATGCAGCATTATGTAGTGTATCTGTGCATGGGGATTTCTAGAAAGTATGATAATTAGTCCGTACTTATATTCACAAAAAGGCAAAGACACAAAACAATAAAGAAAAGGTAAGAAAGCCTCCTCTTTAGAAAAAATACCCAAACCAAAACACTGCAATCAAAGCCAAACCATGTAAAAATTGGGAGAGTGAAAAGAACAATGTCAAAGAGAGAGAGATCGGATTGAGAATTTGAGATTTGAGAGAAAGAAAGTTATGGTCTATTTATAGACAAACAGGTTCTATGAGATCCTTATTTGATTTGTCAAATAAGAAGATTTTCAAATTTCAAAATCTTGTTTTTTTTTTTTTTTTGATGAAAAGGTAGAACGGAGAATAACGGACGTTAGAATGTGTAGGTTTATTGAAATGACGTGACACACAAGCTTATGTCATCCATTTTTAATGAGGTGTTGTATTTCTATTGGCTGGGAGTACAAGGTCAGCAAGCTGACCTTGTAGTCCGGGACTATGATATAATTTCCCAATTAGCCCAGTAGACAATAACTTTTTTTTCCTAAATAAATTAATAGCCATAATTAACTCAATGACAATAACCTTCTCTCTCTCTCTCTCTCTCTCTCTCTCTCTCTCTCTCTAACAGTATAGGTAACAGGTCAATTTTCAATCAAAATTTCACTTTTTTCCCTTTTAGTACCAAGATTACTTTTTGACTTTTGTCCTCTAATCTAAAGTGATGCCCCTACTGTAGGTTCTCTTTGCAACATCCCTTCTCAGCAGCTAAAAAGAAAGAAAAGTCAGCCCCTTTAGCTTAAATACAACCCTCTCTTCTCATCTGAAGACAAAAAAATTTAGATTATATTTTAACTCCTATAGTTTAAAGGTGTAACAAATGAAACCCTATAATTTTCAAAATAACAAATTACACCACATAATTTTAAAAAGTAATAAATTAAATTTTGAAATTTCAAAAGTAACAAATTAAATTAACTTTGAGATTTCAAAAAATTAAAATTTAAACCTCAACCAATGTAAGTAGAATAATGGTTTAATTTGTTGTTTTTTGAAATCTCATGATTTAATTTGTTACTTTTGAAACTATATGGTTTAATTTGTTACTTTTTAAAATTTAGAGGATTTAATTTGTTAACTTTTGAAACTATAAAGCTTAATTTTTTACACTCCTAAACTATAGCGTTTAAAATCTAATTTTCCTAAAAAATAAATGTCTCCAAAGTGCACATGCTTAAGTGAATATGCAAGTGCAAGTGTGTGAGGGTGAAGCTTTGTGGTTACGTGGTTTGTGTGTGGAGTGACCATTTGCGGTGGGTTCTTTTTTCTTTTCTTTTTTTCATCCACCATCATCATCATTTTATTTTATATTTTGTAAATATTTTATTTTAGCCTTCAAGAAAACATTTATGTTGGTTCAGTACACACTTTTCCGTTTCTGTGTTCTGTAACAATTAACAAAGTGTGCCCTTTTCTTTATGGCTTTCATTTACCAAACCACATGAGGATCCAACCCAGAAATGGGTGAACAAAATCCAGAAGCATGAAATGGAAACAATAAAAATCCCATGGAGATCCAACCCAACAATTTTGGTTTTTCCATTTCATCCTTTCCAAACTCTTTCTCTCTCATCCCCCTGCCATCCTTGGACCTTTATTGAGAACGAAGAGAGAGGTGGTCTTGTACCTCTGTTTCTTCAAACGAAATCTCGTCGGAGATGGCGGTGGCGGAGGCTAGTGGTGGCCTTGTATCTCTATATCATATCTAAATTTTTATTTTTATTTTTTTAACTACAATGAACTTTAGTTAGGATTAACCACAGTTTAATTTGTTGAGTTATTGTTTTTAAATGAGGTGGCACATTCTAGATCGTAGATTTAATTTAAATAAATCATAACCTTCAAATAGCGAGAATCCAAATCCCTAATTGTCAACATAACATTTACAACATTGTATATGTAGTTACACTAATTAAGGCACCGAAGTCTATAACAAAAAGTCCAAGTGAGGGAGAGCTAGAAGTGATGCGCATTTATATTTGAGAACCAAAATTGGCAAGCAACATTAGTTAATATTTTCATTATCATATTATTTTGCAAAAGTCTCCAGTCACAAAGATTTTCACAAAAAAATAAATTAGTGCCGAGGTGTGAAGTTGTAAATGGTTGATAATAAAGTGATGTAAATAGTTAATCCAAATGAAAACAAATTAAAAACAGTCAACTTAACTATTGTGAAAATTATACATTATTTTGGTTAAACCTGCAGCACTATTTGATGCAATCGGAATTTTCAACGTGTACAAAGGCCTAGCAGAACTCCCAAGATATGGAGCATAATACCAAATGTTTCATATCAACAATGGGATAAACTGACCATGAAGAATCACACAGCCGAAGTCTTCCGCTATGCCGTTAAACAAAATTTCGGTATCTAAGCAAGGAGAACCAAAACTGGTGTATTTACACTTGGGATAGGAAAATTGCAAGCAACATTAGCAGATAAAATGAAAATAGAGACATTATATACAAAGACTAGCCAAAACTCTCAATACATTCACATCCTTATTAATCCAATTTTATCCAGCAAGTAATATAGAAAAGCTCGGAGCACTACCTGGGACCTGAGAGCTGTTGTGAAGTGATGTAAGACAATGAGTTCTCTGTTCCACTTGAAGCACCATTAGAAGTAGCATTCATATGTAGATTTCAACCCCAACTCGTTCTGCTCATTGGACCCTTGCATTCTTAATGTCTCGGTGAATCTTTGGCCATATGCCTGCAAGAAATTTAGTGACTCGACCCTCGACTCGCTCAAAGGCAACCCACCTTCCAACATACCAACAATGTTAGCCATAGTGGGTCGAAGCGCTGGATCTTGGTGCACACAACACAAGGCAATCCGCACTAGCTTCTCAACCTCTTCGCTTGTCACTCCTCCCTCTAACCTTGGGTCTGCCACCTCCATATACCTTCTTCGCTCATGCATTTGTAGCGCAATTAGAGGGAAATATATTAGTCTCAGTTCTGAACCAGAAGAGTATGAGGATAGGCCATTTCCTTCACTGTTATTACTTTCTGTAATGTGGCTATGTGTTTGTAATGAGCAATTCTTTCTTCCTGTTACAATCTCCAGTAAAACCATTCCATAACTATACACATCAGCCTTGTCAGAGATCGGAGAACCCGTCAGCCACTCTGGTGCAAGATAACCACGAGTTCCTCTCAATGCAGTAAAAAAAGTGGATTGTTCACGACTTAGCAGCTTCGAAATCCCAAAATCGGAGATTTTCACTTGTAAATTGTCATGTAAGAGAATGTTCTCTGGCTTCACATCACAATGGATGATCCTTTGCTCACACCCGCTATGCAAGTAAGCAAGTCCCCTTGCGGTTCCAAGTGCTATTTCCACTCTCTCTTGCCATTCTAGAACAGGACCATTACCAAAGAGTATACTGTCTAATGAACCTCTATTCATATACTCAAGAACAAGAAAGCGCTTGCCTCCCTTGTGCACAAAAACCTTTCAATCTAACCAAATTGACATGGTGGATGTTCCCAATTATTGAAATCTCAGTACAGAATTCCCTATTCCCTTGGACTCCCAAATTAGTAATCTTCTTTACCGCCACAACGGTTTGGTCAGTCAGAGTACCTTTGTATACCGTACCAAAGCCACCACTACCAATATGGGTCTTGAAGTTTTCAGTTGCAGCTACGAGCTCTTCATAAGCAAACCTTCTGGGCAAGCCTGGGATAGAGATCATCTCTAGCTCTGCAGACAATTTTACAGTTCTGATTTTAGAAAGCCTATTTTTCCTTAACAAATGGATTGCAAGGCTTACTAATACTATTAGTAATAAGAATCCTGTTGAAGGTAATAGCACAAAGGCAATTGGGAAGTTATGTTTCTGATTTCCGTTGTGCCCAATTGGGTTTCCAGGAGAAGAACCCATCAAAGCTTCTTATATACCCCAAACGTGAATTATTATAGGCATTCAAAATGAAAGAACCCAAATGGTTTTCAAGAAGATAACAAGAACCAGAATAATTTTCATGGTAAAAGCCCAGACAAGAACAATTTTGAGAGCATAAATCTTGGCAAACTGACAACTTTACACCATGTTTCACGGGTTCCCTGAAATTATTAGAAAAATAGTCCATACCAGGGCCCAGTCTTAGATAGGAAATAGAGGAATTCAATTGACTCCCATCTCTAGTTGCATTACAAGCTGAAGGCAGAGAAAGAGAACTATTCATTGGCACGCAATTACCACCACTGATTTGACTTACGGAATCCTGGTGGACAAGAACAAGTTCCACCTAAAGGCTTTCTCGTGCACAATCCAATTTCTCTGCAAATGAAAGGAATATCACAATTTTCAAACGGTTCCGCAATTTCTAGCACCCATTTATGATTTATCGTCATAAAGTTGCTGATGCTAAATCTTCCATCAGGTCCCAACTTCCCAATCCTGAAACCCAGTGGATCACTGAGAACTACGTGAATCACAACCGTGGATCCATCACTTCCTAGCAAATACAAACCGGTGTCATTCATCACCATCAAAGACACCGCCTCGTTGGAGTTCTTAAAAGCCTTTGGATCCATGGACAATTTCCAATAACTCATCCTATTCCATTGCAGCACTACATCCATGTCTGTAACCTCAAGACGATAATCACCCACCGACAAGTCCTCGTCTGTCACAGAACTTTCCAATGATTTTCCAGCAGAAATGTGCTGTCCCATTACAATAGTATCCGTCGGATAATCAAAACTCTCCCACAACGTAACATTTCGCACATCAACCAACACGAGGTTTCCTGTCTCTGAAAGCTGCATAGCAGCTACCTCAGAATTCAATGGCGGGGTTGACCATAATTCTTTACCAGCCTGGTTTGTGACTGTGAGGCCGTTGACTGTTAATGACAACTTATCAGAGTTTGACATGGGTGCGTTGCGGTTGGCGGTCCAGATTATGGCGTTCGAGCCGGCGTGGACGATGGAGAAGTAAAAGTACGAGGACAGTGGTCTGGCATCAATTGTGGCCTTGAAAGTGCCGTTTTGAGAGAGTAAGAAAATGCCGAAGTTGGAGGATGTGAAATTGGGGCTGATGGAATGGGTGGAGATGGTAAAAATTGGGAGGAAAGTGCAGCATATAAGGAATAAGAATGAGAAAGAGAAGAAACAAGCTATTAATTCCACTATGAAAATTATTCCGTTATATATTGTAGTTCAAGACTACTAAGTCCATTTAAAGATAGTTTCTCAACAAAAATCAGTTATCAACTTATTTTTGCTAAAAAATGAACATTTCATTCAAACAACAGAAGGAATACAAATAAAATCTCTAAACCAAGCCTCCTCTATAAGGGGTGGGAGATTTTTAGGGAAAAATACAGCAGGGAGATTAAACTTATGACCCAACTTGGCAAGCGTATGCGCCACCATATTGATCTCACGTTTAACCCAACAAAAACTACAGTACCTGAAATCTGCAGCTAAGTATTTAACATTTTCACAAATCCCAGCAATGCTCCAGAAGCTAACCAAGGACTGTAGACACTCCACCACCAATTTAGAATCACTCTCAAAACAAACAGCATCCCAATTCTCCACTTTAGCAATTTGGACAACCCACAATATCGCAGTAGCTTCAGCCACCAAAGGATCAACGGTATTTACTTGTTTCACCCAAGCCTTAACAATCAAACCTGACTCGTTTCAGGCAATAACACAATCATAGCAGAATCAATCAAAATTGCAGCATCAACGTTGATTTTCAAAATCCCACATGGCGGAGGACACCAATTCAAAGCTTTAGTATTCACCAAGTTGGTTTCAGACCACACACACTGCACATGTTCCATAATCCTGCATTCTAAAGCTTTGATGGAGACAAAGGGGTTTTCTAACTTTGATTGATGCACAAGTTGGTTCCGAAATTTCCAAATGGCTTCCAATGTGAGAGCAATCTGTACTGCAGCAAGTTCCAAATTTTGTTTCACCATACCTGATACCGAGAAAGGAATAGGAGGATCTACCACCAGCTTTACCACATCAATATCTTCATTAACCACGAACATATCTGGTCTAATACCCCAACAGGTCCCAAACCAAAACATCTTTGTTTCACTGCACTTGAAAAACAAATGGGCTACAGATTCAACCTCAACCTTACATAATGGACAACATGGATCTCCTTTTGCCATTCGAGTGAAAAAATTCAAGTTTGTGGGGAGTACACCGCTGCCAATTCTCCATACAAGTGTTCTCAATCTCTCATGCATTCTACATTTCCAAAGCTTCTTCCAAATCGGATCCGGAGCAGCAGGCCAAGTATGATTTTGGAGCAACAACAAAACTGATTTGACAGAAAACACACCTTTAGAATCAGCAACCCATGCTAGCTCATCAGGTCTAGGAACCAAAGGCAAACTGATCCTCATAATGGCAGAAACAGAAACCTGGTCAAACATCTCCTCAAGCACGCCAATTCTCCAAGCTTTTATATCCCAATTAATTAAATCAGCAACCAAACACGGATTAGAATTTAAAAAACCAGCTCTGGGTTTAGGTAAAAAACTGGTAACCAAGGAACCCAAGGGTCTTTCCAACAATCCACCTTCTTACCGTCTCCAATAATGAAGCATGCTCCCTTCCGAATAATAGGCTTGAGACGTTCAATAGCTCTCCAAGTATGTGAAGAGTTTTTGAGAGGTTCTCTATTGATCCAATCCTCCACTACTTTATATTTACTCCTAAGAGCATTCATACATGGACTTTCCCTACCAGACACAATCATCCAAGTTAACTTTGCCAACAACGTTGCATTAAACTATTTGGCACACCAGAAACCCAAGCCCCCTAAAGCTTTGGGGACACATAACCCATCCCAAGCTTTCCAAGCTAAGAACTTACCAGATTCTCTATTCGGGTTCCACCAAAAACGACGAATTGAAGCATCCAATTTATCACAAATAGTATTGGGGACATCTGAGGAGGAAAAAGTGTATACTGGTAACGCCATGGCAACCGACTTGATCAAAGTAGCTCTACCGGCCCAAGAAAGAGTTTTGCACCTCCACCCCAACAGTCTTGCCTCAAGCTTCTCTTGAAGGAAACGGAAGTCTTTAATTCTACAAGAAGAATGGAACAAAGGATCTCCCAAGTAATTGGCATTCTCTTGCACTTTCTTCATAGCTAAAATAAATTTCAGCTCTCTCTTCTTTTCTCTTGGAACCAACTTTGAACAAATGAGACCAGATTTATTGCGGTTTATACTCTGCCCAGACCACTCACAATAGGTTACCATACACTTATCCAAAATTCGGACTTCTTTACTATTCGCCTTAGCAAACAGCATGATGTCGTCAGCGTACATAACGTGTGTAAAAGCCGGCCCATTCACATTCATCTTGACCCCACTAATGGAACCCCTATGGAATTCTCTCTCAATTAGCCTGGACAACACTTCCTGCCCAAGAATGAAAAGGTACGGTGACAGCGGATCACCTTGCCGAAGGCCCCGAGAAGGCAGGAATTTTTTTGTAATACCACCATTCATTAGAATAGAAAAAGAAACCGATGACACACATTCCATAATCCAATCAACGAACTTAGGACAAAAACCAAATTGGATCATCACCAGCTTAAGAAAACCCCAATTAACCCGGTCATACGCTTTTTGGAGATCCAACTTCATCGCAATGAAACCACCTTTAACCTTACGCTTCTTAAAACTGTGTAGAATTTCTTGAACAATAAGCTAATTCTCCGCAATCCATCTGCCTGAGATAAATGCAGATTGTGCAGGAAAGACAAGATTCCAAATAACAGTTCTCAACCGGTCCATTAACAACTTTGAAATCACTTTATAAATTGTGTTGCACAAACTTATAGGGCGGTAGTGATTAATATTGGACGGATTTAAAACTTTAGGAATAAGAACAATATAAGAATGGTTTACTTCTTTAAGCATCTTACCTGATATGAAGAAATTGTGCACTGCCTTGATAACTGAATGCCCCACCACCTTCCAATATTTCTTATAAAACAACAGAGGCAAACCATCCGGACCTGGGCTCTTCAAACTTTGCATACCAAATAGAACATTTTTAATTTCAGTAGGAGTAGGTACTTGACAAAGTAGCGAATTCTCCTCAATAGTAATACTCGATGCAATAATGTCCTCCAACTCATTAGACCCAATCTCTTCAGCCGTGAACATCTCTTGGAATTTACCTATAACAAATTCCCTAATCTCCGAAACCTTCACTATCCATTCACTATCATCCCCCCTAATTGCATCAATAAAATTGCGCCTTCACCGCACAACAGTAGATACATGGAAAAATTTGGAATTACGGTCTCCATCCTTCAGCCACGTTTCACGGGACTTTTGCCTCCACATCAACTCATTCTGGCTTAACCAAGAGTTCATCCTGTTACCCAAATATCAACCTAAGAGGGGGGTGATTTAGGTTGAGGCAAACTTTTTCGATTTATATGCGGAATTAAAAACTATCTTCAAATAGCAAATGTTGATTTAGCAAATGTTTGATCACAATTCAATTGCAATATAGATATGATATGAAATCAAGCACAAGTATATATATAAGCAATTAAATATGTAAAAGATAGAGAGAGAGAAAATCAAACACGATGATTGTTATCGAGGTTCGGCTTTCCCGCCTACGTCCCCGCCTCAAGAACACTTCTTGAGGATTCCCAAATCCACTATTTGACAATCTTCTTTCGGGTGAAGATCAAAACCGTTACAAATCTTCCTTACGCGGTGAAGAGTAACCACCGAGTGAAAAATCTTTTTCACTCCTTAGGATTTATACCAAAACCCACAAATCTTCCTTACACGGTGAAGAGTAACCACCAAGTGAAAAATCATTTTCACTACTCAGGATTTATACCAAAACCCTAACAAAAACACTCAATAGTTTCAACAAAGGATTGTTGTACAAAATATGGCTCTCTCAAAGAGTAGTTGTACACAATATACTCACTCTAATAGTATATCAAAGATTTGATCAATATGGCTTAAAAAGTATTTAGAGGAATTTGATTTTCAATCAAGGATTTTGAATGATATGAAAATATAAGCTTGAGAAATGATGGATTGATGTAAAAGATATTTTCTTTTCTTTCTCTGATTTCTCTTGTATGCTCTCTTGTCATATTTCTTTCTCTCTTTTATTCTCTTTATATATAGTTCAATCAACCGACTAAAGGAATTTTGAAATTGAAAATTTTTGTTCGTTAGAAAACACAATCATGATTCTATATAATTTTAAATAATAAAATACCAATGTCAGAAGGTGGCTTTAACCGACAATTTGAAAATGACAATCAGCCTTTTGAATAATTGGCGTGACTTTTTAAAATTCAAATAACCTTTTCAAATAAACGGTGCCAATGTCAGAAGATGGCTTTAACCGACAATTGATATGGTTGTCTTGTATTTTTGAATTTCAATCAATCAAGTTGTTTTCTTTGACTTTGTTTTCTGTTTAAGAAATTTTTAGCCGTAATTGATATGTTTGTCTTGCATTTTTGAATCTTAATCAATCAAGCCATTTTCTTTGACTTTGTTAAGATTTTGAAAGCTTTTCAATTTCAGAAAATTTTCACTGTAAGATATTTCTTTGTGTTCACATTGGATATTTTTAAATATCAATCAATCTAGCCATTAATATTGACTTTGTCAATATTTTGAAAATTTTTCTATTTCATAAATTTTTCACCATAAGAGATTTTTTTGTGTTCACATGGCTATCTTTAAATATCAAAATATCCAGCCATTAATATTGACTTTGTCAATATTTTAAAAACTTTTTTGCTTCAAAAAATTTTTCAACCGTAATTGATTTATTTGTATTGAATTGCAATCAATCTAGCCGTTATTTTTTAAAATCAATTTAAGTTGGTTTCAAAGTTGAGCCTTAAAGATCAAATCTTAATAAACTTTACAAAACCTAACTCTTACTTCTCATATGTCTCGGAATATGATTTTTGAGCTTAATTTCTTTGTCTTGAGACTTGATGACTTTGATCTTCAGCAACTTGTCAACTTTGCATTTGCTTGATATTTGAATTGGCCATGTTGGTCCAATTAAATTAATAGTCAACATTATGCTTTAAACATAAATCATTAGTTCATATGAAAATATTATTAATAAATAACTTAAAATCATGGTTATCATCAAAACTACATAAATGTCCTTGGATTAATTAGCCAATTAATAATTATTGAAACCTTGAGGCTAACACATCCCAGCTTGCAACTTAGCTTCTTCCATAACATTACCTTCTGTAGGATCCTCCAACTGAATTTTCTCAATATTCCTAGAAAACTCAGCAATTCTAACTTGCACATGCCCAAAAACCTCTTTGTTCCATTTACGAAGATTTGAATTCAAAAAGAATTGCTTCCTGTACAGAATAAAACAATCATTGCCCACAAAATTTTTTCCACGCTTTGTCAATCACACCATAGCATCGAGCATCTTCAGCCCACATAGCCTCAAAACGAAATGGACGAGGACACCTAACATCAATAGGGTTAGTGTCAATGAGCAAAGGGCAGTGATCAGAATTCACTGCACCTAAATGAAGCACATTAGCTCTAGGAAATTCCATCCTCCATTCCATATTCGCTATACCACGATCCAACCTCTCTCTAATACTGCCGCGGCCCCATTGTTTATTACACCAGGTAAATTTAGCACCAGCATATCCCAAATCAACTGCTCCCAATTCAAACATCAAACTACTCAAATAATTTAAAGCTGAATTCGAACCAACTCTACCACCACTTTTCTCCTTCACATCAAGGATCATGTTAAAATCCCCAAAGCAAAGCCACGGGCCCACAATGGACTCAAGAAGTGCCAGTAAATTAGTCCATGCCTTACACCTCTTCTGCTAATACGGAGGACCATAGAAACCCACCAATGTCCAAGAGCGAACATTATCTCGAATATTGACAGCAATAGTAACTTGATTAAATTCTAACACCTCCACTAGAAAATCTGCAGACCAAAACAAGCAAATACCACCTGATCTCCCTTGAGCAGCAACGATTAGGTGCTTAGAGAAACCCAACGACCCAGCATTCTTCAACAAACAACTCTCCGAAGCTTTCGTCTCACAAAGAAAAATAACTTGGGGGTGATGCCCCTTTACTAGAGCCCTGAGGGCTCGAACTGTCAAGGTGTTGCAAATACCTCGACAGTTCCAACCAAGAATTCTCATTGACTTGGAGGGGGCTGGAAAGAGCCCACCTCCTTAACCACAGCACCACAATCATAAGGACAGGAACAACCCACCTCATAGACCACCAAATCTTCCATAGACAGATGATAGCCCCCAAGCTGATGCTTTCTCGCCTCTTTCTTCTCATCCTTCTCCAGCAGATAAGCATTAAGATGCGATTGATCTGGATTCAAAAACGAAGCCTCCGCTGTAGACGACACAAAATCTTGCCTTTTTGGAGCTGATTTTAGGCGAATCAGGGTGCTCTTTCCTTTTGAGTTCAAAATCAGTAGAGCAAGAAGTTAAAAACTTACCTGGAGCTTCACTAAGGTCAACGTTTCCAGAAGGCACTAGATCACTTTTAGAAAAGCAAGTCTGATCTACTATATTAATCAAAGTGGGAGGGTGTTCAATGGGCTGAATACGGGAACTTAAAGGATTATTTGATTGGACCTCACAATAAGAAATGTTGGGCTTAAGAGAAGAAAGGATGGGGTCCAAACCAATTGTTGTAGTGGGTACAGGAATATCATTACATGGGCTAGTTGGAGGCCCAATATTCTCATAGCACTTCTCCCCAACAGAAGACTCTCCACACCTTATAGTAACTCTCCCCGACAAAATAGGCACAGAGTCTACGCTAGTACTACCCACGTCCTTGAGAGTGTGCTCTAGTATCCTAGCAAAGGCCGATACCTCTGCCAAATTCGAGCACTCTCCCACACTTGCACACATCCTTGTGTCCACTCAGTACTACGATGGTCGACTCCACCCCACGCTTATCCACCAACTTCGTCGATCCCTCCAAAACGCCAAACTCTGTACGAGCACCAATATCAATAGCTAGCATAGAGACACCTGGAACATCCTCGACAACTTGCGTTTCCACCGGAGGAATCTCATATAGTTCCCGGCGGCATCTTATCATTTTTTATCTTCAACCAATCGCCAAAAGCCTGAAACTTGAATCCATGCTCATTTGACAACAATACTTGCTCCGAGTCACAAATATTCTCCATGTGCCCTATAATTCCGCACCGATAGCAAACCTCTGGTAAACGTTCATATTTTAAACTAATCCAAATATCATTTAGATTATCTCTCGGCAGGAATATATCAGGACATAGCGGAACCGAAATATCGACGTTCACACGGCATCGAGCAAACCTTTGCCAATGAAAACTCGGTTCATTTACCCGGTCCACCTCCAAAACCACTCCCGCTTTGTTTCCAATCAGTTCAATATTCTCTCTATTAAACCAAGCCAGAGGAAGTCCATGGACCTGTATCCAGAATGGAGATCTGGAAAAATCAACTTCACTATAGGATAGGTCTTGGTTCCATATCTTGAGTATAAGATGAGCACCGCGGATGGTCCAAGGCCTACGACTAAAAGCCAGGTCACGGTCAGCAACATGCTCAAACGTGAATACGAACATGTTTCTCTCCACTTTACTAACTTGGATACGCCGGGACGGATTCCACGCTTTGGTAACAACATCTAGAATAACAGGGGCGTGAAAGTTATGACTTGAGATGAGCTTTCCAATAAGGAGGAGATTAGACTAGTTGAGGTTTGGCTGAGATATCTGGAGGGATAGACGGTTGTCGGCACAGCTGACTTTTTGAGTGCGGTGAGTGATGTCCTCAATGGAGGGAATGGCTAGTTCCTCTGAATCCATACCGCAAAGCAGAGTATGTTACAGAGAAAAAATGAAAGGGATAGGTGTGTAGAAAGATAGTTGTGCGACGTTGTGGAGTAATAATGGTAGAATACTATAATGAATATATAGTTGTATAATAATGTTTACAATCATAAGGCAAACGGCGGGGTGGATCTAATACTATTAGGTGAAACAACGGTGGGGGATAACAGGCTCTAGGTAAAGATACGACAGGAACGGCAAGCAGTGTATAGGAGAAAAAAGGTAAGGAAAAGGTGCCACTAGAGCACAGAAAATCAGTTATCAACTAGTTATGATCTGTACGCTACATTTTTTCATTCTTGGCTTCTCCCTTTTCATTAGACAATTCTTCATAAAATTATGTATCTTAACTCTCACCTCTTAACACTATAGACTTACAGGTAACATCAAATTCAATTTATTTCTTTTTTTTCTTATTTACTTTGAAACGAACGGCTTTTATATATATATATATATATACATATATATATATATATATATATATATATTATATATATATATATACATTAAAAAGTTGGTGCTCTCCCCAAACAGAAGTTTTTGATAAATTTATGATTTTTTTTTTCCACTCGGCTTGGATCCATGTTAAAAGCATGATAATGCACAAACACATATGTTAGCGCCAGTAAGATCTAGCACAAACACAATCTCTATCCTATTTAGAGAAGTTTTAATTTATCACCACGCCAGTGTGAAGAGCTTTATTTTTATTTTCTTATTGAACTAAATAAAATATTTCTTCCTTTTTAAAGTTTCTTCTTCTTCTGCAGTTTTTCACTTCTTTTTAGTCGAATTCACTATTTTGTTTCTCTCCGCCACTAACTCCTCTGTTTTGTTTTTATTTATTTAATTTTTTTCCAACTTTTAGACTTTTTTTTTTTTTTTTATTGGGAATGAGATTTCAATTCCTCTACAGGTGTCATATCCCCCATCGTTGACAACTTTGCAATCTCAAAATAAATTTCAAATTAGACTCCACCTCTTAGTGATAAACTTGTTCACCCAAAATTTGTTGGTTGCATTCAAAATTTTTATATTATGTATTTAACTCCCACTAAAATTCATGATTAACTCCCATTTAAATACATTTTCTCACAAAAATCAGTTATCAACTATTTATAATTTGTACACTACATATTTTTCATTATTGGCTTCTCCTTATTCATTAGACAATTTCTTCACAAAATTGTGTATCTCAACTCTCACCTCTTCACGCCAAGACATCAATTGGTTCTTGGTGTAGGCGGGATTCGAACTCAGGTCCCTTGCTCGATAACAAGAGACTTTACCATTTGAGTTAACTGGAACCCACATCTTTTATATTTCTCTTTCAATTCGAATAAGTGTCTATTTCTTGCGTTGTTTTGTCTATCTTTGTTTTTGTTGGCGGCTTGGCGCCACCTGAATAGTAATTCCCAAATCTAAACAATAAGTCCCACAATGAGGAACGAATGGGTATGAAAGGGTACATGTTACGAAATGCAACAAGAACAAAGAGAAAACATGATAATAAAAGGAAACCATTTGAAGAATTGAAACTGAAATAATTAAAGATGCATAAGTTGTTTAGATCCAACTCTTCAGCCAGCTTTAGGACTACTCTATTATCGATCCATACCGGATAAAGTAAATGAAGAAGATTATCAATTTGAAGAAGTAATCATTCATGCTAGTAATTGGAATATTCCAAGATTCTTGATAAAGAATTTTTTTTTTTTTTTATTTGATAGAAAATTCTAATCTAAACTCACACACACGTATATTTTGAAGATCTCAGGAATTGAACCCACACCCTTATAGAGGGGTGAGACTTTTTAGGGAAGGGGATTACCACTGGGCCGAATACCCAAGTGGCCTTGCTAAAGAAGTTTATACAACTAGTTGGGTTAAGTCATCTTTTATAAATCTGATGAACAAGTTTATGCTTTTAGTAAAAATCATGAAAGATGTCATTTGTTTGCGAAAGAAGTAAATAAAACAATTCAGTCAAAGGATGAAGAAGGAAATCAAATTTTCAATGAAAGATCAGAATGGGTGAGTAAACACATTAATCTACACAATAATAAGACATTTCATTGGAACGCCTAGGAACATCACCTCAAGAATTATATTCATGATCTAATTTAGTATTCTTAGATGTCCAACACTAAGTGATTTGAGATGGTATAAAGATGTTTTCACATCAAGAGTCATGTTAGGAAATGACAGTACAAAACCATTTTGGAAAGAAAAATTTATTAATGGTTTACCAAATTTGTTTGTTCATAAAATAAGAGAAGTTTTGAGTAACCCAAATGGAATAATAGATTATGATAATCTCATATATGTAGACATCATAATCACAATTCAAAAGGAGTGTCTAAAAATGTGCATTGATATGAAAATCAGTAAACATGCTAGTAAAAAGAAAAGAAAAGCTAAATATGAAATGAGAAATTTTTGTGAACAATATGGTGTACCCATAGTAGCACCCTTAAGAAGAAAGAAAGATATCACAAAATTATAAAAGCTACAATAGAAGTAAAAAATTTGAACCCAATGAATTTTACAAAAATGGTAAATGGTCAAGAAACACGTTATAAAATTATGGGGAAAATACATTTTACTCACTTGTGATTTAACCTATTTACAAGTTAGTGGTTTAAAAAGTAACACTTTATCCACATGAGGTCTTTCCCTGGTCCTCCCGTTACCCATTTCGATTAAAAAAAAAAAAATCGATTTTAATCTCTCTTTCTCTCTCGAATCTCACATTGCTCCACTCACCAAACCTCCATGGCCGCCAGAGCTTTGTAGCTCCGACCACCAATCACCACTGCCACCAACAGTGGTGGTTATCCTTTTCAGCCCGAAGTCAAGCACCCCCTCTCTCTCTCACCGCTTGGTCTCTTGATTTTCTCTCTTTAAACCCAAACCCTCTCTCTCTCTCTCTCTCTCTCTCTCTCTCTCTCTCTCAATATCTCACTGTGACACTTTGTCTCAATTTCTCACTGTAACACTCTCTCTTAAACCAGCCAACTCTAAAGCCCTCTCTCTCTCTTTCTCTTAAACACAGGAAAAAAACCCATGTGGAATTTCAAAAAGAGCAGTAAGATTCTCACTGTAACACTCTCTCTTAAACCAGCCAACTCTAAAGCCCTTTCTCTCTATTTCTCTTAAACACGGGAAAAAAACCCATGTGGAATTTCAAAAAGAGCAGTAAGATGTGGAATTGTTTTTGGGTTCTTTATGTTTTCGGAAAATATCAAACATGTATGGTTTTTAATTCTGTTCCTACTCTCTTGCCCTTTCTCATTGATTTTTCTTTGAAAAAAAAAAGAATCCATGTGAAATTTCTCAAAGTGCGGTGGCTTTAAGTGTTGTGCTTTATTTTGCCAGATAAGTTATGGCTATGTTCTATTAACGAAGAAGGTAGCTTCTAATTCTGGGCCTAACAAAATGATGGGAAAGTTGTAATTCTAATTTCTTGTTTTCAGATGTCATTTATTAAGAAATTTTACATGTGAGAGAAAAAAAGAGGCCACTTTGTGAAATTAAAGTCATCTGGCCTAGCAAGTTGATATGTAATGATCTCTATTAGTAGTTGTTGTATTTGCAGATACTGCCTTGTCACCAAGTGTGATTTGTTAGGAGAAGGCTAGGGGATTTTTGTGATAGTTGAGCTTGTTTGAATAAAATTTGCATATTCATTCACAAAAAGAGAGGAGAAAAAAACTCATATGTCATGTAAGGCATCCACAGCTAAGCTATGAGGCTATGAGTTTGTTTATTGGCAGTGTAAGGCTGTAAGTATTATTTTGGAAAGCAAATGGATGAGTACCTTTCTATACATGTTATGGCAAGAGTATTTTTAGAAGGTGTCTCAAAGGAAAAGGCTTTCAGCAAGTCATCTGCAATGCTTGGACAGCTTTTATCTACCATATTTGGATTAAATGGAATGCCATAATTCACAATAGAAAGATTTGTTCTGAAACTGATCTGGTGCAAGCTATTATATATGATGTTAGATATAGGCTCTTTTGGTGTAGAAATATTAGAAATTCTATCCAGAAACATTTATGTGTTTTTGATAACTTTTAGGTGGTTGTTAGTTACCATTGTAAAATTGACTAAAATAAACTACTAAAGTAGTAAAGTGAGTCATGGACCCACTGTAAAATTGAAAGAAAAACTGAAAAGGAGATTGAGAGAAAGAGAGAAAGGGAGAAGAGTGAAAGAGAGAAGGGGTAAGGGGCGGAGTCACCGACTCATCGAGAGAAAGAGAGGAAGAGAGAGCCAGAAAGCAGCGGTTGAGATGAGATGAGACTGGGATCTGAGCGAAAGAAAGAAAGAGGGATAGAGACATACCAAGGGCGGTCCGGGCGGAGGAGATGCGTGAGGCGAAGTCGGCGCGGCATGAGCGCGACGAGTGGTGAGGGCTAGGAGCCTGGGTCACGCATGGCACGAGGCATCGAGCACGGTGAGTATTTTCTTTTTTTTTGAATGAATAATTGGGAATTTAATTTTTAGATTAGATTTGGCATTTGGGTAGGTTAGGGCTTCAATTTGGAATGGGTTTTAAATTCGAATTGGACTAGGTTAGGGCTGGGGTTTGTGATTGGAGTTATTCTTCTCCTCCTCCTAAAACAGTGTCCCTACACAATTATTGCAACACACATTTCAAGACATCTCTGGAAAGCACTCTAATTAATATTATTAAGAGAGTTTGTAAGAAATAGAGAGAAAGTTTCTCCTTGTGAGCTCTAGGCTAATCCCATCCACACGAACTCGCTGCCGCCTAGTTCTTCATTGATACCCAAGCTTTTGTTCCAGTAGAAAAGAAGAGTGTCGCTTAATTCTAAACCCATACCCACAAATTCAATTAAAATCATCAAAATTCTTAAATTACACAAATGCACCCACCGGAAGCAGATTAGCCACAAACAAAAAAAATACTAATTCATTGGAAATAAAAAAATGAAAAAAATCGGAAAATAAACTCACCTTAAAATTCTATCAGTTCAATGAATGGGACAGGTGAAAAGACAGAGAGAGCAATCAGAAGTCGAGTACAAAAAAGAATCAATATGTGGACTTTAAATTGTATGGGGTAGCGATTGAAGCATATGAATTCTGAAAAGTCGTTTGGGTTTGAATGGGTAGAGGAAGAGTTGAATGACAGAGGCAGAGAATAAAGTAAATTTTTTTTTTTTTTTGAGAAATAAAGAAAACATAAGGGAGGACTATGGGGCAAGGAGGGGTTAACTAAAATTAACTCAAATCATTAAAAACTTAGCTTACATTCTTTTAATGTTGAGATAGAGAGAGTTGAGAAGTCTTTATTTTAATTGGTGTCTGTTAAATAAACTGATAATGTAATTTAAAAGATAAAATAAAAAAATATTGATTTGGCATATTAAAAACTTTGACGTACGTTCATTTAATGTTGAGATAGAGAGAGAGAGTTGAAAACCAAGAATCCTTATTTTAATTGATGACTATTAAGTAATGATAATATAATTTAAGAAATAAGATAAAACTCTGCTTTTATATATATTATATAGATATAGATATAGAATATAATTAAATATGGAAAGAATAAATTAAGAAAATATAAATAAAAAAGATCTCGGTTATATATATATAAACATGGAAAGCAAAAATTAAAAAATATATAAATAAATAAAAATCTTGTCATATGACAAATACTAAGTATGTCAAATGAACATAAACTCAATTCTAAACATACCAAATGATAGAAACTCAGATTTATGTATATAATAATGGGTAAATTACACTGACACCCCATTCTTTTAGGGAAACTAAACTCGCTACACTCTATTTTGGGGAAATGATACTCCGCTCCCAAATTTGCAAAACAATTAACACTCCACCCTTTTTTCCCCTTTTTAAATAAATATTCACTACTTAAATTTAAAATAATTGAAATATAATTTTTCTTTTAAACTCTGATTAGTTAGACATTGGTTAAAAAAAATAAAGAAAATATAAAAAAAGAGGTTGAGTATTAATTATTTTATAAATTTGGGACTGGAGTGTTATTTTCATAAAATAGGTACAACCCAAAAGAAGTGGGTATTAGTGTAATTACACTCTATAATAATATATATAAATATAAATGTAGAAAAAATGCTAACCACACAAAAACTAACTAAGCTTTGTGTCATTTCACAGTTTCAGTCAACGCATTAATCACAAACAATTCACACAACTTTAAGCTGGTGCGTGACACACTTCTTCCAAATGGACGAGACGAAGACCAAAACACCCATCTCTTCTTCCTCCATTAACATTAATCTTCTTGGAGGAAACCCATCCCAATTTTCACGCATGCATGATGCATCTTGCATGGGTGATGGGTTCCTTCTCTTTCTCATTCTTCTTCCTTATATGCTGCACTTTCCTCCCAAGTTTTACCTTTTCAGACCCCATCTCCCCCCACACCATCAGTCCCAATTTCACACCCACCAACATCGGCACTTTCTTGCTCTCTCAAAACGGCAATTTCAAAGCCACAATTGATGCCAAACCCCCGTCCTCAGACTATTACTTTTCCATCGCCCACAATATCTCCCACGCCAAAATCTGGACCGCTAACCGCAACGCACCCATGTCAAGCTCTGACAAGTTGTCACTAACTACCAACGGCCTCATAGTCACAAACCAGACTGGTCAAGTACTATGGTCAACCCCGTTTTTGACTTCTAAGGTCGCTGCTATGCAGCTTTTAGATACAGGAAACCTCGTGTTGGTCGATGCGGGAAACGCTAAATTGTGGGAGAGTTTTGATTATCCGACGGATGCTATTGTCGTGGGACAACGCATTCCTGTTGGAAAATCATTGGAAAGTTCTGTGTCGGAAGACGACATGTCGTTGGGTGATTATCGGCTTGAGGTTACAGACAGGGATGTATTGCTGCAATGGAATCGGATGGATTATTGGAATTTGTCCAGTAATTCAAGGGCTTTGAAGAACTCCAACGGGACAGTGTCTTGGATGGTGATGAATGATACCGCTTTGTATTTGCTAGGAAGTGATGGATCCACGGTTGTGATTCAGGTGTCTCTCAATGGTCCACAAGGGTATTAAGATTGGTAGGTTGGGTCCTGATGGCAGATTTAGCATCAGCAGCATTAATATTACCGGTGAATGGGTGCTGCAATTTGCGGAACCATTTGAAGATTGCAAGATTCCTTTCATTTGCAGAGAAATTGGATTGTGCACGAAAAGGCCTTTGGATCGAATTTGTTCTTGTCCTCCAGGATTCCATAGTCAAATCGGCGGTGGTAATTGCGTGCCAGAGAACACTTCTCTTTCTCTGCCTTCTGCTTGTAATGGCAGTCAATTGAATTCCTCTATATCCTATCTAAAACTGGACCCTGGTATGGACTATTTTTCTAATAATTTTAGGGAACCCGTGAAACGTGGAGTAAAGTTATCATTTTGCCAAGGTTTATGCTCTCAAAATTGTTCTTGCCTAGGCTTTTACCATGAAAATGCTTCTGGTTCTTGTTATCTTCTTGAAAACCATTTAGGTTCATTCAGTTTGACTGCCCTTCAATAATCCGCGTTTGGGGTATATAAAAGCTTTGGTGCTTCTCTTGGACCCAACAAAAAAGTAAGAAATATAACTTCCCAATAGCCGGATTGGTGCTAATACCTTTAACAGGATTCTTCTTAATAGTATTTGTAATCTTTGCAATCCTTTTGTTAAGGAAAAATAGGCTTTCTAAAATCAAAACTGTTAAACAAGGCCAGTTTAATTCATCATCGTCTGAAGAGCTAGAGATGATCTCCATCCCAGGCTTACCGAGAAGGTTTGATTATGAAGAGCTTGCAGCAGCTACTGAGAACTTCAAGACACTGATTGGTAGTGGTGGCTTTGGAACTGTATACAGAGGTACTCTGTCAGACAAAACCGTTGTGGCGGTGAAGAAGATTACTAATTTGGGAGTCCAAGGGAAGAGGGAATTCTGTACTGAGATTTCAATAATTGGGAACATCCACCATGTCAATTTGGTTAGATTGAAAGGCTTTTGTGCACAAGGGAAGCAGCGGTTTCTTGTTCTTGAGTATATGAACAGAGGTTCATTAGGCAGTACACTCTTCGGTAATGGTCCTGTTCTAGAATGGAGAGAGAGATTGGAAATAGCACTTGGAACAGCAAGGGGGCTTGCTTACTTGCATAGTGAGTGCGAGCACAGGATCATTCACTGTGATGTGAAGCCAGAAAACATTCTCTTGCATGACAATTTACAAGTGAAAATCTCAGATTTTGGGTTGTCAAAGCTGCTAAATCCTGATCAATCCGCTTTGTTTACAACAATGAGAGGAACTCGGGGTTATCTTGCACCGGAATGGCTGACAAGTTCCGCGATTTATGACAAGGTTGATGTGTATAGTTATGGAATGGTTTTACTTGAGATTGTGAGGGGAAGAAAGAATTGCTCATTACAAACATGGAGCCATAGTACAAAAAATAGTAGTAGTGAAGGAAGTGCATCCTCAACCTCTTCTATTTCGGAACTCAGACCAATATATTTTCCTCTATTTGCTCTACAAATGCATGAGCAGAGAAGGTATTTGGAACTGGCAGACCCGAGGTTAGAGGGACGTGTGACAAGCGAAGAGGTTGAGAAGCTAGTGCGGATTGCTCTGTGCTGTGTGCACGAAGATCCAATGTTGCGGCCCACTATGGCTAACGTTGTTGGCATGTTGGAAGGTGGGTTGGCTTTGGGTGAGCCGAGGGTGGAGTCACTAAATTTCTTGTGGTTCTATGGACGAAGATTCACAGAGATATCGAGAATGGAAGGGTCCAGTGAGCTGAAGGACTTGGGGTTGTATCCACATAAGAATGCTACTTCTAATGAGTGCTACAACTGGTTCATACAACTCATTGTCTTACATCTCTTCAGAACAGATCTCTGGCCCCAGGTAGTGCTCCAAGCTTGTTTGTATTAAATATTGGGAAATATTGGCTTAATAAGGATGTGTATGTATTGAGAGTTTTGGCTGTTGGTTTTTTTTACTCTCTCAGTTTTAATTGTATCTACTAATGCGGTAATGCTGCTTGCAATTTTCGTCCCCCAACTGTAGATACGCTAGTTTTGGTTCTCTTTGCTTTGATACTGAAATTCTTATGAAAAAAAAAACTTCTCTTTTTCTTTCCTCACAATTTCTCGTCAACAAATATATAGAAAAATAAAATAAAATAAAATAGAAATAACTATTATCTAAATTGAGCAAACCCAAAAACCAATTAATTTTGTCTGCATTCAATTAAATGGGACAATAAAAACCAAGTTAAAAGGTATAGATGGTTTAAGAGATCTATTGACGATAAATAACTCAATTCATTTACAACTCACATACTAGCAAACATTCTACTTTGTTTTTTTGAACATAAAAGCGCCAAATATGTAGTGTATCTGTGTTTTTTTAACATATTTTCTTTATATGGGGATTTTAAAAGTCTACACTTTCCATAACATCGATTCTCCAAGTATGAAAAGACATTTTTTGTTGTAATTAGTCCCACCTATAAAACTTTAAAAAGTATAATATTTATAGATGACTTATATTCACAAAAAGGCAAAGATGTAGAGGACACAAAAAATTAGTGGAGCAATAAAATACCAAGAAAAGGTAAGAAATATAAATGCTTAAAAATCTCCTCTTTTTTCTTTCCTCACAATTTCTCGAAAAAATATAGAAAAATAAAATAAAATAAAATAGAAATAACCTAAATTGAGCAAACCAAAACAATTAATTTTGTCTGCAATTAAATGGGACAAAAAAACCAAGTTAAAAGGTATAGATGGTTTAAGAGATCCAAACCATGTAAAAATTGGGAGAGTGAAAGCCTCCTCTTTAGAAAAAATACAAACCAAAACACTGTCAAAGAAACCATGAAAAATTGAGAGAAAAGAACAATCGGAGAGAGATTGAGAATTTGAGATTTGAGAGAAAGAAAGTTATGGTCTATTTATAGACAAACAGGTTCTATGAGATCCTTATTTGATTTGTCAAATAAGAAGATTTTCAAATTTCAAAATCTTTTTTTTTTTTTTTTTTTTTTTTTTTTTTGATGAAAAGGCAGAACGGAGAATAACAGACGTTAGAATGTGTAGGTTTATTGGAATGATGTGGCACACAAGCTTATGTCATCCATTTTTAATGAGGTGTTGTATTTCTATTGGCTGGGAGTACAAGGTCAGCAAGCTGACCTTGTAGTCCGGGACTATGATATAATTTCCCAATTAGCCCAGTAGACAATAACTTTTTTTTCCTAAATAAATTAATAGCCATAATTAACTCAATGACAATAACCTTCTCTCTCTCTCTCTCTCTCTCTCTCTCTCTCTCTCTGTCTCTAAGCAGTATAGGCAACAGGTCAATTTTAAATCAAAATTTCACTTTTTTCCCTTTTAGTACCAAGATTACTTTTTGACTTTTGTCCTCTAATCTAAAGTGATGCCCCTACTGTAGGTTCTCTTTGCAACATCCCTTCTCAGCAGCTAAAAAGAAAGAAAAGTCAGCCCCTTTAGCTTAAATACAACCCTCTCTTCTCATCTGAAGACAAAAAAATTTAGATTATATTTTAACTCCTATAGCTTAGAGGTGTAACAAATGAAACCCTATAATTTCCAAAATAACAAATTACACCACAAAATTTTAAAAAGTAATAAATTAAATTTTGAAATTTCAAAAGTAACAAATTAAATTAACTTTGAGATTTCAAAAAATTAAAATTTAAACCTCAACCAATGTAAGTAGAATAATGGTTTAATTTGTTGTTTTTTGAAATCTCATGATTTAATTTGTTACTTTTGAAACTATATGGTTTAATTTGTTACTTTTTAAAATTTAGAGGATTTAATTTGTTAACTTTTGAAACTATAGAAGCTTAATTTTTTACACTCCTAAACTATAGCGTTTAAAATCTAATTTTCCTAAAAAATAAATGTCTCCAAAGTGCACATGCTTAAGTGAATATGCAAGTGCAAGTGTGTGAGGGTGAAGCTTTGTGGTTACGTGGTTTGTGTGTGGAGTGACCATTTGCGGTGGGTTCTTTTTTCTTTTCTTTTTTTCATCCACCATCATCATCATTTTATTTTATATTTTGTAAATATTTTATTTTAGCCTTCAAGAAAACATTTATGTTGGTTCAGTACACACTTTTCCGTTTCTGTGTTCTGTAACAATTAACAAAGTGTGCCCTTTTCTTTATGGCTTTCATTTACCAAACCACATGAGGATCCAACCCAGAAATGGGTGAACAAAATCCAGAAGCATGAAATGGAAACAATAAAAATCCCATGGAGATCCAACCCAACAATTTTGGTTTTTCCATTTCATCCTTTCCAAACTCTTTCTCTCTCATCCCCCTGCCATCCTTGGACCTTTATTGAGAACGAAGTGAGAGGTGGTCTTGTACCTCTGTTTCTTCAAACGAAATCTCATCGGAGATAGTGGTGGCGGAGGCTAGTGGTGGCCTTGTATCTCTGTATCATATCTAAATTTTTATTTTTATTTTTTTAAATTTTTTTAACTACAATGAACTTTAGTTAGGATTAACCACAGTTTAATTTGTTGAGTTATTGTTTTTAAATGAGGTGGCACATTCTAGATCGTAGATTTAATTTAAATAAATCATAACCTTCAAATAGCGAGATCCGAATCCCTAATTGTCAACATAACATTTACAACATTGTATATGTAGTTACACTAAGGCAGCGAAGTCTATAACAAAAAGTCCAAGTGAGGGAGAGCTAGAAGTGATGCGCATTTATATTTGAGAACCAAAATTGGCAAGCAACATTAGTTAATATTTTCATTATCATATTATTTTGCAAAAGTCTCCAGTCACAAAGATTTTCACAAAAAAAATAAACTAATGCCGAGGTGTGAAGTTGTAAATGGTTGATAATAAAATGATGTCAATAGTGGATCCAAATGAAAACAAATTAAAAACAGTCAACTTAACTATTGTGAAAATTATACATTATTTTGGTTAAACCTGCAGCACTATTTGATGCAATCGGAATTTTCAACGTGTACAAAGGCCTAGCAGAACTCCCAAGATATGGAGCATAATACCAAATTTTCATATCAAAATGGGATAAACTGACCATGAAGAATCACACAACCGAACTCTTCCGCTATGCCGTTAAACAAAATTTCGGTATCTAAGCAAGGAGAACCAAAACTGGTGTATTTACACTTGGGATAGGAAAATTGCAAGCAACATTAGCAGATAAAATGAAAATAGAGACATTGTACAAAGACTAGCCAAAACTCTCAATACATTCACATCCTTATTAATCCAATTTTATCCAGCAAGTAATATAGAAAAGCTCGGAGCACTACCTGGGACCTGAGAGCTGTTGTGAAGTGATGTAAGACAATGAGTTCTCTGTTCCACTTGAAGCACCATTAGAAGTAGCATTCATATGTAGATTTAACCCCAACTCGTTCTGCTCATTGGACCCTTGCATTCTTAATGTCTCGGTGAATCTTTGGCCATATGCCCGCAAGAAATTTAGTGACTCGACCCTCGGCTCGCTCAAAGGCAACCCACCTTCCAACATGCCAACAATGTTAGCCATAGTGGGTCGAAGCGCTGGATCTTGGTGCACACAACACAAGGCAATCCGCACTAGCTTCTCAACCTCTTCGCTTGTCACTCCTCCCTCTAACCTTGGGTCTGCCACCTCCATATACCTTCTTCGCTCATGCATTTGTAGCGCAATTAGAGGGAAATATATTAGTCTCAGTTCTGAACCAGAAGAGTATGAGGATAGGCCATTTCCTTCACTGTTATTACTTTCTGTAATGTGGCTATGTGTTTGTAATGAGCAATTCTTTCTTCCTGTTACAATCTCCAGTAAAACCATTCCATAACTATACACATCAGCCTTGTCAGAGATCGGAGAACCCGTCAGCCACTCTGGTGCAAGATAACCACGAGTTCCTCTCAATGCAGTAAAAAAAGTGGATTGTTCACGACTTAGCAGCTTCGAAATCCCAAAATCGGAGATTTTCACTTGTAAATTGTCATGTAAGAGAATGTTCTCTGGCTTCACATCACAATGGATGATCCTTTGCTCACACCCGCTATGCAAGTAAGCAAGTCCCCTTGCGGTTCCAAGTGCTATTTCCACTCTCTCTTGCCATTCTAGAACAGGACCATTACCAAAGAGTATACTGTCTAATGAACCTCTATTCATATACTCAAGAACAAGAAAGCGTTGGCTCCCTTGTGCACAAAAACCTTTCAATCTAACCAAATTGACATGGTGGATGTTCCCAATTATTGAAATCTCAGTACAGAATTCCCTATTCCCTTGGACTCCCAAATTAGTAATCTTCTTTACCGCCACAACGGTTTGGTCAGTCAGAGTAGCTTTGTATACCGTACCAAAGCCACCACTACCAATATGGGTCTTGAAGTTTTCAGTTGCAGCTACGAGCTCTTCATAAGCAAACCTTCTGGGCAAGCCTGGGATAGAGATCATCTCTAGCT
>OU015768.1:18704345-18790404 GCA_907173295.1 Fagus sylvatica
TGTTAGCCATAGTGGGTCGAAGCGCTGGATCTTGGTGCACACAACACAAGGCAATCCGCACTAGCTTCTCAACCTTCGCTTGTCTCCTCCTAACCTTGGGTCTGCCACCTCCATATACCTTCTTCGCTATGCATTTGTAGCGCAATTAGAGGGAAATATATTAGTCTCAGTTCTGAACCAGACGAGTATGAGGATAGGCCATTTCCTTCACTGTTATTACTTTCTGTAATGTGGCTATGTGTTTGAAATGAGCAATTCTTTCTTCCTGTTACAATCTCTAGTAAAACCATTCCATAACTATACACATCAGCCTTGTCAGAGATCGGAGAACCCGTCAGCCACTCTGGTGCAAGATAACCACGAGTTCCTCTCAATGCAGTGTAAAAAGTGGATTGTTCATGACTTAGCAGCTTCGAAATCCCAAAATCGGAGATTTTCACTTGTAAATTGTCATGTAAGAGAATGTTCTCTGGCTTCACATCACAATGGATGATCCTTTGCTCACACCCGCTATGCAAGTAAGCAAGTCCCCTTGCGGTTCCAAGTGCTATTTCCACTCTCTCTTGCCATTCTAGAAAAGGACCATTACCAAAGAGTATACTGTCTAATGAACCTCTATCCATATACTCAAGAACAAGAAAGCGCTGCCTCCCTTGTGCACAAAAACCTTTCAATCTAACCAAATTGACATGGTGGATGTTCCCAATTATTGAAATCTCAGTACAGAATTCCCTATTCCCTTGGACTCCCAAATTAGTAATCTTCTTTACCGCCACAACGGTTTGGTCAGTCAGAGTACCTTTGTATACCGTACCAAAGCCACCACTACCAATTTGGGTCTTGAAGTTTTCAGTTGCAGCTACGAGCTCTTCATAAGCAAACCTTCTCGACAAGCCTGGGATAGAGATCATCTCTAGCTGTGCAGACAATTTTACAGTTCTGATTTTAGAAAGCCTATTTTTCCTTAACAAATGGATTGCAAGGCTTACTAATACTATTAGTAATAAGAATCCTGTTGAAGGTAATAGCACAAAGGCAATTGGGAAGTTACGTTTTTGATTTCCGTTGTGCTCAATTGGGTTTCCAGGAGAAGAACCCATCAAAGCTTTTATATTCCCCAAACGTGAATTATTATAGGCATTCAAAATGAAAGAACCCAAATGGTTTTCAAGAAGATAACAAGAACCAGAATAATTTTCATGGTAAAAGCCCAGACAAGAACAATTTTGAGAGCATAAATCTTGGCAAACTGACAACTTTACACCATGTTTCACGGGTTCCCTGAAATTATTAGAAAAATAGTCCATACCAGGGCCCAGTCTTAGATAGGAAATAGAGGAATTCAATTGACTCCCATGTCTAGTTGCATCACAAGCTAAGGCAGCGAAAGAGAACTATTCACTGGAACGCAATTACCACCACTAATTTGACTACGGAATCCTCGAGGACAAGAACAAGTTCCACCTAAAGGCTTTCTCGTACACAATCCAATTTCTCTGCAAATGAAAGGAATATCACAATTTTCAAACGGTTCCGCAATTTCTAGCACCCATTTATCGGTCATAAATTTGCTGATGCTAAATCTTCCATCAAAGACACTGCCTTCCCAATCCTGAAACCCAGTGGATCACTGAGAACTACGTGAATCACAACCGTGGATCCATCACTTCCTAGCAAATACAAACCGGTGTCATTCATCACCATCAAAGACACCGCCTCGTTGGAGTTCTTGAAAGCCTTTGGATCCATGGACAATTTCCAATAACTCATCCTATTCCATTGCATCCATGTCTATAACCTCGAGACGATAATCACCCACCGACAAGTCCTCGTCTGTCACAGAACTTTCCAATGATTTTCCAGCAGAAATGTGCTGTCCCATGACAATAGTATCCGTCGGATAATCAAAACTCTCCCACAACGTAACATTTCGCACATCAACCAACACGAGGTTTCCTGTCTCTGAAAGCTGCATAGCAGCTACCTCAGAATTCAATGGCGGGGTTGACCATAATTCTTTACCAGCCTGGTTTGTGACTGTGAGGCCGTTGACAGTTAGTGACAACTTATCAGAGTTTGACATGGGTGCGTTGCGGTTGGCAGTCCAGATTATGGCGTTCGAGCCGGCGTGGACGATGGAGAAGTAAAAGTACGAGGACAGTGGTCTGGCATCAATTGTGGCCTTGAAAGTGCCGTTTTGAGAGAGTAAGAAAGTGCCGAAGTTGGAGGATGTGAAATTGGGGCTGATGGAATGGGTGGAGATGGTAAAACTTGGGAGGAAAGTGCAGCATATAAGGAATAAGAATGAGAAAGAGAAGAAACCCATGCATGCAGAGAAAAAAGGGTAGTGAAAATTGGGATGGGTTTCCTCCAAGAAGATTAATGTTGATGGAGGAAGAAGAGATGGGTGTTTTGATCTCCGGCTCCTCCATTGGGATCGTCATCTCACGTACAAACAAGCTATTAATTCCACTATGATAATTGACAAATGTGTTACATGCAACTGGTCTGTATTGTCTTCATCTCTCCTCTTTCTTCATATTACATGGAAAAGTAAAATATTGATTGACTGACTTGTGAACGAAAAGCATCTGCATGCGGGAATTGAAGAAGAAAAAGACAAGTTACGCCACCCTAAAGACTCCCGAGTTAATCCAAGTGTTATAACCCATTGGGAAAGTAGCTAACGTTTTACAAGAAAGAGAAAAAAATAAAATAAAATAAAATTCTTGACATTTAAATTTATAAAAATGTTAGACTACTAAATTCTTCCTTCATTCAGTTATATATATAAAAAATATATATTTATTTTCTCATATTTATTTTTGTTAAGAGGATTTCAATCCTTCATTTTCACAATTCTACACTCTAAAAAATACCCCTATTAAAAAAATAGCAAAAATATTTCAAACTATAATTAAAAAAAAATTAAGTGCTTATAACAAACAATCCATAACATCTGGAAACTCACTGATTAGCAAAAACAAAAACATCTCAAAACTCACGTTTAACTCAAAATCCAAAAATTTAGTCCTTCACTAACTTAAAAATACATTTTTATTACTTTATAACTTTTAACTATTACTTCATAAAAATTTAAGTTACAAATAATTAACTGATTTCCTTTAAAAAGAAAAGTTTTAGTTTGTTAAATTTCAACTATTAGTGATTAACTCCCTTGCCCAAAATATTTGGGTTACCTTCAAAATTTTAAAAATTCCATATTTAACTCCCACTAAAATTCATGATTAACTCCCATTTAAAAGAAAAATTATTTAGTAGGAACTACGCATATATTGTAGTTCAAGACTACTAACTCCATTTAAAGATAGTTTCTCAACAAAAATCAGTTATCAACTAGTTATGATCTGTACACTACATTTTTTCATTCTTGGCTTCTCCCTTTTCATTAGACAATTCTTCATAAAATTGTGTATCTTAACTTTCACCTCTTAACACTGTAGACTTAGAGGTAACATCAAATTCAATTTATTTCTTTTTTTTCTTATTTACTTTGAAACGAACGGCTTTATATATATATATACATTAAAAAGTTGGTGCTCTCCCCAAACAGAAGTTTTTGATAAATTTATGATTTTTTTTTTTCCACTCGGCTTGGATCCATGTTAAAAGCATGATAATTTAAAAAGAAGTTGGATCCATTTTTTTTTTTTTTTAATTTATCCACTCAGCTTCTTCTTCTTCTTCTTCTTCAGTTTTTCACTTCTTTTGTTTCTCTCCGCCACTAACTCCTCTGTTTTGTTTTTATTTATTTAATTTTTTTTCCAACTTTTAGACCTTTTTTTTTTTTTATTGGGAATGAGATTTCAATTCCTCTACAGGTGTCATATCCCCCATCGTTGACAACTTTGCAATCTCAAAATAAATTTCAAATTAGACTCCACCTCTTAGTGATAAACTTGTTCACCCAAAATTTGTTGGTTGCGTTCAAAATTTTTATATTATGTATTTAACTCCCACTAAAATTCATGATCAACTCCCATTTAAATACATTTTCTCACAAAAATCAGTTATCGACTATTTATAATTTGTACGCTACATATTTTTCATTATTGGCTTCTCCTTATTCATTAGACAATTTCTTCACAAAATTGTGTATCTCAACTCTCAACTCTTCACGCCAAGACATCAATTGGTTCTTGGTGTAGGCGGGATTTGAACTCAGGTCCCTTGCTCGATAACAAGAGACTTTACCATTTGAGTTAACTGGAACCCACATCTTTTATATTTCTCTTTCAATTCGAATAAGTGTCTATTCCTTGCGTTGTTTTGTCTATCTTTGTTTCTGTTGGCGCCACTTGAACAATAATTCCCGAATCTAAACAATAAGTCCCACAGTGAGGAATGAATGGATATGAGAGGGTATGTGTTACAAAATGCAACAAGAACAAAGAGAAAACATGATAATAAAAGGAAACCATTTGAAGAATTGAAACTGAAATAATTAAAGATGAATAAGTTGTTTAGATCCAACTCTTCAACCAGCTCTAGGACTACTCTAGTAGTCTAGTACTCTATCATCGATCCATACCGGATAAAGTAAATGAAGAAGATTATCAACTTGAAGAAGTAATCATTCATGCTAGTAATTGGAATATTCCAAGATTCTTGATAAAGAAGTTTATACAACTAGTTGGGTTAAGTCATCTTTTATAAATCTGTTGAACAAGTTTAGGCTTTTAGTAAAAATCATGAAAGATGTCATTTGTTTGCGAAAGAAGTAAATAAAACAATTCAGTCAAAGGATGAAGAAGGAAATCAAATTTTCAATGAAAACTACAATAGAAGTAAAAAAATATCACAAAAATATAAAAGCTACAATATAAGTAAACAATTTGAACCCAATGAATTTTACAAAGGGGTAAATGGTCAGGAACACATTACAAAATTAAGGGGAAAGTACACTTTATTCCACTTGTAGTTTAACCCATTTACAAGTTACCTACCTGATTTAAAAAGTGACACTTTACTCCCCTAGTAGGGGTGGGCAAAAAACGGTCAAACCCAACCCACTCGACAAAACCACCCGAACCGATCATTCGTCCGTTCGTCCGCGAGCCATATTCGGACGGATATGGATTAGGATTTTATTATTTTTCGGATTTTCAGACGGATATCGGATTTTTCATATTTTGTCGGATGGATACCCGACCCGCCCGACCAATTAACCATTAATATTTATAAAATAAAAAAACTCTATCATCTCTCAAATATCTCACTAACTCTCTCTCTTCTCTCATCTCTCATATTTTTCATTCCACACTTCCCCTCCCTCACTCCTCCCGACCTCAATCTCCCTCTCCCTCTCTCATTTTCTTTTTAGTTTCACACAAAGAAACATGAGATTTGAATCTCCACCGCCGGCGAAGGAAGATCACGTCGAGCTCCACCAGATCTCTCACCGCCACATAAAGGTTCCAGAATCAAGTGAGACCTCCCCGGATCTGGTGAGATCTCGTCAAATCTAGTGAGAACTCGCCGAATCTGGCGAGATCTCACCGGATCTAGTGAGATCTTGTCGGATTTTGGCCAGATCTTGCCGGTTCTGCCGCGACATCAGCTTCACCTTCGCCGGTTCTGTCCAATATTGGTGTATTTGTTGATTTGTTGTTGTTGTGTTTTGTTGATTTTTTGTTATGGTGAGTTTTTTGTTGCAGTGATATTTATTGTTGCCTTGTTGGGGTGATTTTCTATTGGTTTGTTGTTGTAATGGCAAAAACCCGCGAAACCCGACCGACGCTCGCCAAAACCGATCAACCGAACCGCCTGATCCAACTACCTTAATGGATGGTCAACGGGTTGGAGCTTTGCAAACCCGACTCAGTCGGGTAGGATAGAAAAATCCGTCCAAACCCAACCCACCCGACCCGTGTCCACCCCTACTCCCCAGTCTTCTCTGTTACTCCCGTTACCCATTTATGTTTAAAAAAAAAAAATTGATTTTAATTCTTTTCTTTCTCGATCTCACATTGCTCCGCTCACCAAACCTCCATGGCGCCAGAGCTTCGTAGTTCCAACCACCAATCACCACTGCCACCAACGATGGTGGTTATCCTTTTCAGCCCGAAGTCAAGCACCCCCCCTCTCTCTCACCGCTTGGTCTCTTGATTTTCTCTCTCTAAACCCAAACCCTCTCTCTCTCTCTCTCAATATCTCACTGTGACACTCTCTCTCAATTTCTCACTATAACACTCTCTCTTAAACCAGCCAACTCTAAAGCCCTCTCTCTCTCTCTCTCTCTCTCTCTCTTTCTCTTACACTCCGTTTGGGAGGGGGGAAAAGAATGGAATGGAAAAAAAAAAGAATATTTTAAGAATATTCTCTTCTTTCCCTTGTTTGAGAGTTTAAGTGAAGGGAAGGGAATGGAATGGAACACTCATTCCTCCCTATTCCCTCCAAATCCCAAATTTTCATTCCCCCCAAAATTGGGAGGAATAGAAGGGAATGGATTTAAGTTTAATGATTTTTTCACCAAACGTCCCAAAATGACCTTAGTATTTTTGTAAAATCCTAAATTACCCTTATAGATTTGATCTTTTATTTTCCTCAGTTTCCATGATATTTCTATAATATTGTATTTCTAAATGACCATGCATGGACCTTTAACAATGTCAATTTTCTTTTAAAAGTTTATTTTGTGGACAATGAATTTTGAATTTCCATTTATTGGGATTATATTTTAATTTATATTGCTTAGATTTTGTACTTGTTTATAATTAAGCAGATTTTATACCACCTGTTATCCTGTATTGGTTTCTTTCTCTGTTAACAAGCGTCAGAAAAATAGAAATAAACTCTTATGGTATTTCTATAATATTATTGTGACATCACAAGGTGTCATATATGGTGTAGTAATTCTATAGTATTATTCTATAAAAATAAAGGGTATTATAGTAATATTGTTATAAAATGATTCATTTCCATTCCTTCTAATATTACTCCCAAACAAAGTTACTTACATTTCATTCCTTTATTTTAAAACATCCAAACAAGATTATTTAGTTTCGTTTCATTCCATTCCATTCTATTCCATTCCATTTATTAAATTCATTCCATTCCATTCCATTCTATTCCATTCCCTTATAATTTATTCATTCCATTCCATTCCATTCTCCTCTAAACTCCCAAACGAAGCCTTAAACACAGGAAAAAAAAACCATGTGGAATTTCAAAAAAAGCAGTAAGATGTGGAATTGCTTTTGTTTTTGGGTACTATATGTTTTCGAAAAATATCAAACTTGTATGGTTTTTGATTCTGTTCCTACTCTCTTGCCCTCTCTCATTGATTTTTCTTTGAAAAAAGAGGGAAGAATTAAAAAAAAAAAAAATCCATGTGAAATTTCTCAAAGTGCGGTAGCTTTAAGTGTTGTGCTTTATTTTGCCAGATAAGTTATGGCTATGTTCTATTAACGAAGAAGGTAGCTTCTAATTCTGGGCCTAACAAAATGATGGGAAAGTTGTAATTCTAATTTCTTGTTTTCAGATGTCATTTATTAAGAAATTTTACATGTGAGAGAAAAGAAGAGGCCACTTTGTGAAATTAAAGTCATCTGGCCTAGCAAGTTGATATGTAATGATCTCTATTAGTAGTTGTTGTATTTGCAGATACTGCCTTGTCACCAAGTGTGATTTGTTAGGAGAAGGCTAGGGGATTTTTGTGATAGTTGAGCTTGTTTGAATAAAATTTGCATATTCATTCACAAAAAGAGAGGAGAAAAAAACTCATATGTCATGTAAGGTATCCACAGCTAGGCTATGAGGCTTTGAGTTTGTTTATTGGCAGTGTAAGGCTGTAAGTATTATTTTCGAAAGCAAATGGATGAGTACCTTTCTATACATGTTATGGAAATAGTATTTTTAGAAGGTGTCTCAAAGGAAAAGGCTTTCAGCAAGTCATCTGCAATACTTGGACAAATCTTATCTACCATATTTGGATTAAATGGAATGCCATAACTCACAATAGAAAGATTTGTTCTAAAACTGATCTGGTGCAAGCTATTATATATGATGTTAGATATAGGCTCTTTTGGTGTAGAAATATTAGAAATTTTATCCAAAAACATTTACGTGTTTTTGATAACTTTTAGGTGGTTGTTAGTTACCATTGGTAGGCTGCTGCTTGTTATTTGTAATACTGTTGTAAACTGGTTTGTTGAACAAAATTTTGCTAATTAACAAAAAATGAACTTTGTAATGGCAACCCTATCAATAAATGGTCAGTGGGTAACGGGAGTAAACATTGAAAACTTCAGGTGGGCAAAGTGTCACTTTTTAAACCATATGTAGATAACTTGTAAATGGGCCAAACCACAGATGGGTAAAGTATACTTTCTCCTAAAATTAATAAGAAAAGTAAAAACATATCTGACAAATTTGATAAGAGTAAAATATAATGCTTCAAATATGAAAAAACTGGTCACTACAAAACATAATGTAAAGTAAAAGACAAAATCAACCGGTTACAAATACCAACCAAAGAAAAATATGAAATACATAAAACTATGGAACTAAGGAATACTAGCTCTGGTGAAAGTGAAAATAATATTTTAGTTACCAATTCTTCTTCAAATTACCAATCTGCCAGAGAAAATTCTAGTTCCCCAAATATCGAACTAGGTTGTAAAGATAGTTGTTATAAAACAGTTAATGTCTTAACCAAACAAGAAGAACAAGAAGAGCTGCTAATAAATTTAATTAGTAAATTAGAAAACACAAAGTTAAGATCAAAATACCTTGTAAAATTTACGAAACTTCTCACTATGGAAGAACCAAGTAAAGAGAAACCCTCAAGAGCTGCTAATAAATTTAATTAGTAAATTTGAAAACCCAAAGTTAAGATCAAAATACCTTGTAAAATTTATGAAACTTCTCACTATGGAAGAACCAAGTAAAGAGAAACCCTCAAGCCACATATTAGTCGTAGTAAAACTTTAGAAAATTTTAATAGGCTTAAATCTAAAGAAGTCGCACTCCAAGATTTACAATAAGAAGGAAACCAGATCATGTCAGAAATAAGAAATTTAAAAGAAGAAACTATAGTAAAATTTGTTGCATAAAAAAATTTGGGATCTCATCCCTCTGACATGAAAACCCTTCCAGGATTTTCAAATGGCTATAGTTACTACGATTATGTTGAAGCATGGTTCAAACTTCAAAGTAATACTCCACCAAGATGAGAAACAAGCTCATTCCTGGTTTTTGAACTTTGATAAAAAAAAATTAAAAAATTCAATAGTCAAATTCCATTATGGTTTCTCCAATGATGATCTCCAAGACTCAATGAAATATTTCTCTTTAGTTTAAGCTTGACTATTAAACAAGTCGAACTCAAACAAAATAATACGTTTGTGAATAAACTCGTGAATATCAAACTAGATTTAACTATATGTAAATTATATATGTTAATATGTAGATGAACTCAACCTCAAGTCATACTCGAAGTAAAATTAATGAACTCTTTCAGAATTTTTTAATTACAGGCCACAACCTCAAACATTATTAACTCTCCTGAGTGTCATTGTTACCCGCCTCTTTTTATTCTTCAATAGAACTAGCATGTACCGATTTTTTTTGCTTAATAATATTATTTTTAATACTATTTTGCAAGATAACACTGTTTCAAAACAATTGAGCCGGATAGCCTTTTTTGTGAACTAGTCTTCTAGAGACGAGTTCCACGTAAAATGAAGAAAATATCATCTCCCCGCCTCAAACTCTCAAAACTCTCAAAATCTGAAAACTCTTTCTCTCTCTTACTCTCTCGGTCTCAACTCCCTTTGCTCTGCGTAGCTCCTTCTCCCTCCCTCTCTCTCCGTCGCAACTCCCTCTCTTCCTCTCGCTCACTCCGGTGGTTACGAGAACTCCATCTCTTCCTCTCGCTCGCTCCGGTGGTTACGGCATGCCTCGTTACTAGCTCTGGTGACCAATGGAAATCAGGTAAAGAAATTTCTCTCTCATCTCCCCCTTTTAACTTTAGAAATTTTGGGTTTTGGTTTGGGTTTCCGAAAGTTGATTTTTTTCAATTGGTGGGTTTGTTCTTGCGTTTGTGAAATTGTTGTTGGTCTTGGTTGTTGTTTGGATTGTGATTGTGATTGTGATTTTTGCTTTGATTTTGTTTTTGGGTTACTGTTAGTTTTTGTAGAGTCCTTTGGCTGCACTGCCAATGGTGAACTCCTAACTCTGATTTTCCCATTTCGGTGGTGACAAGCAATCACTTATCAAAAAAAAAAGTGGTGAGAAGCAATCCATATGTTTCACATAGCAAAAGTATTTGGTTGCTGAGAAAACCTGGGAAAGAAAGGAAATTTTGGTTTAATGTGAATTGGGTTTTGTTGTTTTGATTCTCAGGAAATTAAATTATGATGCCAATCTGAAAACTACTATATCAGGTTTGGTTCAGTAATGGTTTTAGTTTATTTGAGTTCTAGCATAGATATGGTGGTTTAATTGGGATACTGAGACGGGTTTGTTTTTACTAGATCTGAAAGGGTTTGAAAGAGACTAACTTATATGTTATTTATTTATTTTTTACTTACCAATAAAAGACAAAGAACAATTTCTTTCATAGTAATCAGGTTGCATGCCAGATCAAACTTAGATTTGTGGTGTGGTATTGTAGATCTTGATATTCTGCTGCTTGTTGGCTAAATTTACATCTGGCTTACGCAATATGCGTCTGAAACATGAGAATGAGTTGTGGTGTGAAATGAGTCAAAATGTTTTGAGGCTTGCTGATTGTTGGCTAAATTTAGTGTGATTTTGGTTCGAAACAAAAGCTGGATTGAAACATTTGCGGAAGGTTTTATGTTAGAAATGAGTCAAAATGTTTAGGCTTGTGATTGAGTCAGTGTGATTTTGGTTCGAAACAAAAGCTGGATTGCATTTGCGGAAGGTTTTATGCTTTCCATCATGCAGGCTGGTCATATGATAATTGGTGAAGACAGTGATCTTCTATATTTGTTTGATATGATTTGTAGTCAATAGTTTATTTAGGTTGACATGGAAGAAAACTTTAAATGATTATAATATCTTTCATCTTGCTTTACATATATATATATATATATATATATTATTATATATATATATATATATTTTTTGTCTTTGTGTTGTTTTTGTTCTGTTTCCTTTTGTTTTCTTGGCTGTTTGTTTTGTTCAATTTGCCTGGTGCTAAACAATGTTACTATTGTAACCATTGGACTTCTTTGTATACAACTAAACCATGTCAGTTGTCTTTACTCATCTTGTCTCTATTGATGTTATCTCTAATATATTGTCAATTTCTTTGTTTTCTTCTACCCCTAACAATCAGAGGATTGGTGTTTGGTACTTATTTAAGATATTCATCTTAAGAATGCTGATTTTGTGTACGTGATCATAGTTTGCTAACCATGGCTAGGCTTATAGTATCTTAAAAATCCTCATGCAATTGTATCATTTGATAAAATTTGTCCAGTTACTTATCTAAAAAATATCAAATGCATCCAGTTGTCTCATCACTCTCATGTCCATTAGTTGAACTAATTCCTTGTTTTTACTCTACTGCATCCCACTCCAATAGTATATGGCCTTCTTGATGACGTGTATTAAACTTTTCGTCATTCTTGTTTACATAATAAGCTAATTATGTGGCATCTGTGCTATTTAAGTTTTACTTTTTTGAGAGTGCTCTTCTTATTAGCATTTAATGTCCATTGGTATTTCTTTGCAATAATAAGAAATGTATTTGGGTATGTCTATTGGTATTTGAAAAATCCACTGCAATAATGTTGATTGGGTATATCACTGCTTTGATTTGATGGTTGCAGTAGTTGTCACTTATGGAGCCTCGCCGTTTTGTGATGGATCCGGGTCCTAGTGACCCCTCTATGTTGACTAGACAGGATAAACACATCTCCAAGAAAATTTGGGAAGAGGGAGTAGTATGTATTTAATATATTTATTATCTGATTATGGCTTACATTAGTGATAAAATAAATTGACATATTTTTTTTTCATTTTGCAGTATAGTTTATTATTTTCGTCGTCGTGAGGCAGTAAGAGAACGATCTGGACGACTTCATCCCCGTTTTATCCCATACCTTCAGCGAGCTGGCTTTTATGGCATAGCCAAGCTTGGGTTTATAAAAATGGATTGGGCGTTGATTACAGCATTAGTTGAGAGATGGCGCCAAGAGACCCATACCTTCCACCTTCCCCACGGTGAGATGACCATCACCTTGCAAGATGTTGAGGTCATGTTGGGTTTACCCATTGATGGAGAAGTATTGGTAGGGAGCACCGAGTTAAATTGGTCCGAATTATGTCTTCAGTTACTTGGTGTCTCTCCTCCTCCAAATAAGTTTGATGGGTCACGTTTAAATATGAAGTGGCTCCAGGACACGTTTGGTGTCCTACCTAATGATGCTAATGAGGTGACCGTGCAGCGGTATACACGAGCTTACATATTAGAGCTCCTTGGGGGCAGTTATTTTGCTGACAAGTCTGGAAAGAAGGTACACCTTATGTTCTTGCCATTCTTAGAGGACTTTGATGCTGCTGGATGGTATAGTTGGGGTAGTGTAGCTCTAGCATGGTTATATAGAGAGTTATGTAGAGCCACTGACCCGGACTCATGTGACATTGCTGGTGCACTAATCTTGGTGCAGTTGTGGGCATGGTCTAGATTTCCACACATATCACCTGCAATAAAGTCTATTCAACCGATTGTTAATGCTGTGATGATGCTAATGCTGATGCTGATGTTGATGTTGATGTTGATGCTGATGCTGCCCAACCATTGCCAGGGGGTCCTTATGGCACTAGGTAAGTAACTATTTTGGTTTTTGTATAGACATTGAACATGTTATATGCCTTACAAAATAAGGTTATGCGTTTTATGTGAAAAAAACCATGTTCATGTAAATGATATTATATAACTTAGTTCACAAATCTTAAAAAAAAAAATAATAATAATAATACTAAGAGACTGCAACAAAGACCTCAATCATTCTTCGTGATTAAGACACCATCTCACTATATTCCAAGTGCCTTTAAGAGTTTAGTATTAATTTATGTAGCTTTTTTGGGCATATATGAGGAATTAAAAGCAATTTGTACTAAAAAATAGGAGTCTTAATAGTTATAGATGAATACTTTCTATTAATTTGATGTTATGGCGAAAACGACATTTTCTGTCAATATTTGTAGGTGGCGCAATGCGAAGGACGTAAAGGATGTGTCCACCCATCTGCTTGAGCAGTATCGATCAGACTTTGCTAGGCAACGTCCTGATCAGGTAACGTGCTTGTTTTAATTACATTGTTATTTTTATTATATTGTTATTCAATACATGGTGAATTTGAATGATATTATATTGTTATTTTCTTTACTAAATATTTACTTATATAATAAGCGATAGACAATATTTATAAAAATTTTACTTCTCAGTTACATAAATAAAAGCATATATGTGACGTGTCAAATATATCATTTATTAATGCATTTTTTTTTAAGCTTCTGTAGGTAATATGGCAACCATACACAGATGATGTGTTGAATTCGTTGCCTAAGTATTGTAAGATAGGGCAGGAGGTATGGCGTTCAGTGACGCCTCTTATATGTTTCCAGATCGTAGAGTGGCACTTACCTAATCGTGCTCTACGTCAATTTGGTATGCAGCAAAACATACCCCAGCCTGTTAATACCGATGTGAAACTACATGATTGTGATCTTAGGGGTAAGGTACATGAGAATTGGAGGCATCGTTGGAGGGAATACATAAGTATATGGAACCATCGACGTGAGCATGTTGTCACTCGTGACAAAATGGTTGGTCTCATGGCATATCATGATCCATATATGGATTGGTACCGTCGGATTACTCGACACTTTATCAGTCGTAGGAGCGGATGTTATGAGATAATGGTAAATTTTTAAACTTAATAATTCCATACATCTTGCTATCTTTGAATCACAATTTTTTACTGACATACTATACATTTTGACAGACTTTGTGCAACATGCGAATATGCGAAATGTTTAATCTTGAACAAGAGTTGGATCCAGAGAAATTTATGGACCTAGCAACAAAGGCATATCAATTGGCATTTAATGCACTAGAAGCTTCGAATGAGCTGCATCGGCTTGATTCAGTGGAAAGAGTTAACACAGACTCAGACACCGGTACTCATACAACTATTCCTCCAACCGCTCCTCCAAGGCGACATCCACGTGTGCAACGCCCGCCACGTCCACATGAGCAGCGCCCAACACGTCCATCCGATCTGAGTACTAGTACGAGTGTTCCTCCCACCTAGTTGGGAGATGCTACCACCCTTATTGAGACCACCCCCATCTCATCTGCCCACACTACCACTCCCATCTCATCTGCCCACACTACCACTCCCATCTCATCTGCCCACACTACCACCTCCATCTCATCTGCCCACACTACATTTATGTTCGTCCCTACACCATCACTTTCCACACCCCATCATGAGCATACGATCAGTTTACTCAGGCAGACATTTAGCCCACTTTCATCATTTTTAGGTGTTACCCCATCCTCAGCCACACATATAGGTGGCCCATCCTTACCCACACAGTCAATTGGTCCATCCTCAGTGACCCAGTCAATTGTCCCAGCCTCAGCCACCCAGTCCGGTGGCCCAGCATCAGCCACCCAGTTAGGTGGTCCAGCATCAGCGACGCATCAGCCAAGTGGCCCTTCCTCAACCACCGAGTTAAAGGACCTGGTTGGGGATATTGATGTGGGTGATCATGGTAGGGGTAGGGGTAAAGGTACAAAACGGCCACAACCAGATATGCCTGTTGTACTGAAGAGGAACCCAACTCACAATAAGAGGAAACCTTGTTGTGGGACTAAGTGATAACTTCACTCGAATGGTACGTTTCTTTTTCTATACTCCCTAATTTTTCAGATAAAATCTATCTCGAACAGTCTCTATACTTGTGTTTGATAAAATGCCTAAAAAGGATTGTGTTATGTGGAATGTTGTTTTTATAGATTTGATTGTGGTTATATATAGGATACACACTTTGCTATATACCCATGTAAGAGAAAATCATATGATAATTTGTTTGATGTTATGTTGTCTCAAAAGGCCTTTGCTGAGGAGTTTTTGTTATTGGGTAGGTGCTTGATGGATTTGATCCCTAGTGGTAGTACATTCAATGCAATGAGGTGGACAACAAAATTGGTGGTGGATGGGGGAATTGATGTTTTGTGTTTAAAAGAGGTGATTCTGTCCAAAGGATGTTTAACCCCACCAGCTATCAGCTCTAAATGGGAAACTCTTGCAACCAATCTTGATGAATTTCGCAAAGTTGTGGTAAGGTTGAATTTTCTTTTTGTTCTGGACTAGGAAGCTTAATTCACTTTGTCTATTTCTGGCAATGGCAAGATGAACTCTCAGGTAGCAAAGTTGTAGTAGAAGTTGACGTTAGTAAGACAATTGAAACTGATGCCATTCCTGTTCTTGAGAAGCTTCAAAAGGTAAAGTCTATATTTAAGCTTCTGTAGTCATTCATTGTCTCAGATTTTGCTAAAAAAGTTTTTTTTTTTTTTTTGTTACCGTCTCATGTTTTTTCCTATTTTTACTTTCTCTCAACTAAAATTGCATGAAGAACTTGTACTTCTTTGTATTTGTGGATTGGTCTGTCATTTGCAGAGTTGATCCCAATAAATTTCATATCCAGATTCCCTTGCCTCCAAAAATTGATCCAAGTGTGACCATGATGACAGTGGAGGAAAAGCCTGATGTCATATACAATGATGTTGGTGGGTGCAAGGAGCAAATTGAGAAGATGCGGGAAGTGCGTATAGCATTTAATTTTCTTATGTTATTTTTCATTCTGATGTATTTCTTTCTTTGGTGAGAATGTGGATATACATTATGTGCAACATAATGAGTTAGAGACTTCTTTCAGCACAATTACTGATATAGATGTTTTTTCAAGGTTGTTGAGCTGCCTATGCTTCATCCTGAGAAATTTGTGAAGCTTGGAATTGATCCTCCTAAGGGTGTCCTCTGCTATGGTCCTCTAGGTACTGGCAAAACACTTTTAGCTAGAGCAGTGGCTAATAGAACCGATGCCTGTTTCATTCGTGTCATTGGGAGTGAGCTTGTTCGGAAGTACATTGGTGAGGGAGCTAATATGGTTCGAGAATTGTTCCAGGTTACTAATTGTGCACTTTTAGTAGTTTCAAAACTTCTCTTTGTTATTCATATTGTTTTAGTTGTACACTTATCATCTAACTAGTACTGAAATTTTTTCTGCAGATGGCACACTCGAAAAAGCCGTGAATTATATTTTTTGCTGAAGTGGATGCAATTGGAGGTGCACGTTTTGATGATGGTGTTGGTGGTGATAATGAGGTGCAGCGTACAATGTTGGAAATTGTGAATCAGCTTGATGGCTTTAATGCAAGAGGAAGACTGTGACAGAGAAAGATTTCCTTGATGCAGTGGACAAGGTCATCAAGGAATACAAGAAGTTCAGTGCAACACCCAAGTACATGGCCTACAACTAATTGTTATGACCCATTAGGTTCTTTTGGGTGCTGTATTGTTAACTTCATATCTGTAACTTCAACTTGTTATTTGAAACTCAATTTCATCAAGTAAGAAGTGATAACTAATTTTAAATAAATACCAAATTTTTATAGTCTATATAACATAAGCTATCTTGTCTTCCGTTTACTTTTATGTGTTTATAGTCATAAATACTCAAACAGGAACTTGTGAAATTATGTACTATCAATAGATTATTGAAAGTTTGTCCACAAAATGCAAGATATGATCCAAAATTAAAACATGCAACAAGAAGTTTTACCACAAAAGAAGCTCGCGAACCTATTAACCTCATAAAACAGGGATCAATCTTGGTGCATATAGGCACATTCAATAAAACTGAACAGAGATAAATACAGCAAATAAGAGTAAGGAATTATCACATTCCTCTTCAATCATTCACTAAGCATCAACAACCAACATCTAGAACACGCATAAGGGCCTAAACTGATTTTTCCAATATCAAAAACTGGTACAGGCGACTGGATAATGTGTCCAGTCAACTGGATCAGGCAAAAAGTTTTTGAAGCTTGATCCAAGCAACTGGATAGTGTGTCCAAGCAACTAGATTAGGCTCTGAAAAATTTTGGAGCTTGATCCAAGCGACTGGATAGTGTGTCCAGTCGATTGGATCAGGCAGAAAGTTTTTTAAGTTTGATCCAGGCGACTGGATAGTGTGTCCAGGTGACTGGATTAGGCTTTAAAATTTTTTTTTAAAATTTGAACCTTGATCCAGGCGACTGGATTGTGTGTTCAGGCGACTGGATCTATGTTTTCTGGGTTTTTTTATAACAGACGCAGACTTCATTTTCTCTCAGTTCTCTCATTCTCTCTCGATTTTTCTCACTCTCTCTCCTAGGGTTTTAGTCGAAAATCAATATTAACCATACTCCAAGCCTTCAATCACTCCTAATCACTCTCAAAACTCTCACATTCCAAAAACCCCCAATTCAAAACCCTAACCCCTTGAATTCGAATGGCTCCAAAGAAATCCGTGAGTGAAGGACCAAGGAAAAGGCTCAAATCAAAGGCTCAAAGGGATGAAACTCTATCAATAGACAACACCTTCCGTTCTTCCGAACATTCGGTAAGATTCCATGACGACATTGCTCATATAACAGTAGTTTTTGGAAAAATTGTTGATTTCCCTTACTTTGCTAATCACCACATTCATCTTAGAGAGCTTTTTGAAGCTCAAGGATGGGAAAATTTCCTTTCAAAGCATCAAATTCAATACACCACTCTTGTTAAACACTTTTACACACACTTTGAATTTAGCCATTCCAAAATCACCTCCTATGTGAAAGGTAAATTCATTTCACTCCCCCTTTCCACAGTAGCCTTTATCTTAGGAGTTCCTCGCACCACTATTCAACATTATACTACAAATAGTTGGATGCAATTCGAAAGGGTATAACCCTTTAGAGTCAATTAGGCAAATGTGTGGAAATCCTAGCATTGAAGAACCTTATAGACCTAAAATTTCCGAGCCTCACATTAGAAATCCGACTCATTCATCACATCATAACCCACAACATCCTTCCTAGGAGTGGTTCATACGAATACACTGACCTATCTAGACCTCTTCGTCATAATGTGGTGCATTCTCAACAAGGTCAAACTTGATCCTTGCATTCTATATTGGTTGGCACATGGACACTTGTGTCAAAAAGAAGAATGGTGCCCTCCCATATGGTCTCCACATCACTACTATTCTTAATCATTTTGGAAGTAGAATGTAAGTGGTGAAAAAGAGACTCGAAAAGGCAATTCAAAAGGATGTTTATGGAGAAACTACCATGAGAACAAATGAAGTATTGAATTTAAGGAATAACACTTGGGTTAAGAAGGATGCTACATGTGATGGAAGAAAATGGATGAAGAAGCACAAATGGATGAAGCTGAAGCTCAAGGGAAATGAAGAAGGCAATGCAAGAGGATCAAGAGCCTCCAACCGCACCTTCTAGCTCCTCTCGTGTCAATGAGGACAACTTCCAACTCATGTTTGGACGTTTGGACTCTTTGGCCACTGGCATGGGGAACCTCACAACAAGCTTGGACAACTTCTCATCTATGGTTACTCAAAGATTCTCAACTTATGATGAGAACTTTGCTAGTTTGGCTCAATCCATGGAGGAAATCAATGAGCGTTTGAGGAATCATGGCATATAGTTGTTTGTCTTCATTTTTGTTTTTGATAATGTCAAGGGGGAGAAAAGATGATATTTTGTATGTACTTATTATTGTTATTATGTCATTAGTACATTTTTGTTGTGTATTATGTTATGGATAAACCAATTCAATGGAAAGAAAATATTGATGTTGGTATCTCATGTAATTGTGGTTAATGCTAACAACAACATTTGACATGATATCTTGCAATAATGTTGACTATCTGTTTTATTGGACTCTGACTATGGTCAATGAATATCAAGCAAATGCAAAGTCGACATAAATTTTTTTTATCATTGAAGATCAAATCATTAAGTTTTTGTAAAGTTTATCATAGACTCATCTTTATGGCTCAAACTTTAAAATCCAACTCAAAATGATTTTCAAAAATAAATCCTTTAGTCCAAAATTCATTTTATAAATAATATGTATAGGACTAATGTATTTTAAAGGAAAATTAATCCAGTCTGCTGAAAAGGATTAAAATATAAAAGTAAGTTTGATTAAATTTATTTAAAGAAAGCCAAAATTAGCCGAAGGTTGAAAAAAGAAGGATGCAGGCGACTGCATCAGGGATCCAGGCGACTGCATCCTTGATCCAAGTGACTAAAAAATGGCCCAGTCGACTGAAACCATACCCCAAGAGTTTCTGCCTGATCCAGGCGACTGGTACACCAATACAGGCGACTGGATCAATAAGGTCTGGTCTAATCCAGTCGCTTGGACTTTCCAATCCAGTCGACTGGAATGTTCCTGCTTTTGAATTCTGGAGTTCACATGAATACCAAGTCTAAAAATTACAAAAACCTAGTGGCACCCCCATCAAATACTAGCATTTCACATGATTACAAAATTTAAGATTACAAAATTTAAAATTACAAAAGCCTAATGGATACAAAAAATCCTCTTGTAGAGTATACGTTCCTTCCCAGAATTAAAGAGAATAATAGAAACAGCTTCCACAATAATGCCATAAGATGCTCATTGAGCTCAAATTAACCATTAATACTAAATGACTTATTTTGACGGTTAAGCAAGATCTCAACCGCATTCAGGAAGCACCATGTCTGTCTTCATGCGTAAAAGTAGCACATGTACAGTTTTTTTGCTAAATGAGAGGATGTCATTAAACAAAGCAAGAATACAACTCAAATCTAAAGCTAAACACTTGACATTATTACAAATAGCAGAAATATTCTAATTACAACCAAAAGAGTCTTACAACAAGGTGTCCACACAAAATTTGGAATCACTCTCTACCATTATCCAACGTCAATTTTCAGATTTTGCAAGTTGAAGTACCCAAAGAACAGTCTTGTTTGGGCTCCACAGGTGATTATCGAACCAAAATATTTACAATATAGAAATAGAAAAGCATAAGCCAAAAGAACACAAACAAAGTTAAGAGAACATAATTAAAAAGACATGTTAAGTGATAACAAACAAAGTTGATCAATACAAGTATAATATTCAAAGTAACCACTTACCAACTTTGAGGCAACACTGCTTATTGATGTGAAATTGCATTAGGACATTTTCTTCGATTATGCCCCTCTTTATTACACAATCCACAACTCTGCTTATGATGATTCTCCCTCCAATCCATCTCATTCCGAAGTCTTGTTGACTTTGGACGACCACGTTGTCGAACCAATCTTGGGTCAGCCTGCAACATAGGGAGGTTTGGGTCCTCCTCCCAATACGGGGCATCTTTCATCGGTTGAAAGTATGGTTGATAGCAAGCTAGCATTTTAGTAAAACTATAAAATGGATGAATATATTGGTACACATTGATGTGCTGACTAGCACAAGCTACGATTACATGTGAACAAAGGATCTTATACGCTTGCCATGTCTATGGTTAATACATGTCTGCATGTTCTATTAGCCAATTTCACCACATGTCTATGGTTCCCCTTATTCATACTGGTTAGACTAGGTTGTGTTTGGATTTGAAAAGTACCTTCATCCCGATTAAACTCTATTACGCGATGCAAACTTGCCTTCTCACTCCACTTCTCAAAGATTTCCATGGCATGTGTACTGAACTTTCGACCAAAAGTCAATTGAGCTTGAGTTTTAATGCGGCGATCATTAAAATAATGCACAAGCTTGAAATAAATGAATTCTACCATTGCAGTAATGGGTAAGTTGCGTGCACCTTTCAGAACACCATTGAAGCACTCAGACAAGTTCGTGGTCATTGCCCCATAGCGCCGTCCATCATCTTTTGCTAATGCCCACTTTTCAACCTCTGTCTCGTTATCCAGTATTTCAGCAGCATCTTTATTATAATGTCTAATGGAGTCCATTGTTGCATTGAATTTTCTTAGCTGGTTGTGTTAACTTGCTCTCATAATCATGTTCTTCAACCGTTTGTCATGAAATCGTTGGTTGAAGTTGCTAGCTAAATGTCGGAGGCAAAATCAATGATATGCATTTAGAGGCTACAATTTTTTCCACATCACTGCTGAAAGAATACCCCTATGTCTGTCTGATATGATTCAAAGCTCTCTATCTTTTGTGACATGTTTCTTAAGGCAACGCAAAAACTAACGCTAAGTATCCTTCGACTCTTTTTCCATAACCGCAAAGGCAAGTGGATAAATCCCATTGTTCGCATCAGTTGCCATGGCAATCATCAACTTGCCTTCATATTTTCCATACAAATGTATTGCATCAATACTGATAACTGGTCTGCAATGCACGAACCCCTGAATTGAAGGACCAAAAGCCCAAAATACACTCTCAAATATAGCACTACCTACATCTGCACTCCAATATGTCTCCCATTCCACCTTTGTACCCGGATTCGAGTCGATTAGTGCTTTCATAAACTTCGGTAACAACTGATAAGACTCCCCCCAATCCCCATATATGTTAGCAATTGCCTTTTGCTTGGCATCCCACACCTTGTAGTAAGAAATATTATGGCCAAATTGTGTAGACATGTGATGCCGCAACGTTTTCATTGTAATAGTTTGGTCATTGGCTACATAACTCCTCACTTCTCTTTCAATAAAATTTGAATCAAATACCTTGCCATCTTTACGGATGTTGGGGTGTCTACAAGTGTGGGGACCATTGTATTTTGTAATCTCCCAAAATCCATGTGTACTACGCATGCATGCCCGCATTCTCCATGAACACCCATTACTGCAACATACATGTAATTTTGTTTTGTTTGACTCCTTCACTTTATATTCTTGATTGCAGCTTGAAGAGTAAACCTTCAATGCATACTGAATCTCAATTTTACTCTTGAAAATCAACCATTTTCTCAACTATTACTTTTTATCCCAACTATCGAGTGGTATCACCTCATCATTTAAGGAAGTGTCATTTATATTATCTCATGTGTTTGTAGTAAACGATGAGGATTTGGGTTTGAGGCTAGGGACCACATCATCAACTTAGTCATTATGAAGATCATCATCATCATCATCAAAATACGCATCATTATCATCATCATCAAAATACGCATCATTATCATAATCAGTGTTTTCTTCTTCATCATCAGCAGTAAATTCCACCATCATCATATCATGCACTCCACATAAAGCGTTTACCTCTAATGGAACATACTCATGTTAAGTGCTGGGACCACAATCCTCCACCGATGTTGGTATCTCATGTAATTGTGGTGTACACCCTCCAACTGTAGAGGGTTGTGTAAAACGAGCAGTATCATCCAGAGTCATTTGTTGTACATCTTCACCAACACAATCTTTCGCTTCTAATCCATCACCATAATCTTCTGTAAAAGGCTCAACACCTTCACCAACACAATCCTCTACACTTATATATAACTTAATACCTTTTAATTCAAGCGTTGTATCTAACATGCCAAACATGAGATTAACACCGTCGTCATCTGTTATCAATAGAGTCATGTAATTAATGTGAGGTGAAATCACCTCTTGAGGACAACAATATGTAACTATTATACGCTAAGATTGATTGTCCAATTGTAGTGCATTAAATATCTTCATTTCCAATTCGAGAAAAGTAATCCTACAATGAACCCAGATGAACTTCATTTGCGGGCCTTGATACTCAGCTCCATTTTGACCATAAATAATCTCCTCATTGAAGCGAAGATAGACAATATACATAGTTGGCGCCATGTGCAAACCTATTTAATTCAAATGAAGTTTACAATTAGTTAGTGACATAAAAAAAGCAAGTAATAAGATGATAATGGTAATATTTCATATCCAAATTTTACATAACATACTATATAAAAATGCTTGTGAATGGAAAATTATGATAATTGATATTATTTATATATAACTCCATACGTTTTAACTGGGCGTTGTATTTAACATGTCAAACATGAGATTACAATTATCACCATAAACATGAGATTACACTTAATTAAGGAATAATCATTCTAAAAGGTGCTAGCGGTGGATTTTTTAGATGAATTAAACTATAAGACTTGTTAAGTTTTCCACAAGAGATACATCATCTTTATTTATTTTCTTCCAACTCCTTAGCGACACTGATCCTATATACTTGATTTAAATAAACAAACATAATGATTATTCAAATAAATACAATAAAATACTAATCACTTGAGAAGGAAGGGAAAAAAAAAAATAAGTAATTTTGATGGAGAGTCAAGTTCTTCGTCATCTAGCATATATTCTCCAATTTTTATTTTATTTTTGCAGATTCCTCATAAAATTTTAAAGAGGCATTTTCTAATCAGACAAAAACAATGATCATATATCAGGAACCCAATTTAATTCGAAAATTTGGTTCTTATACCCTTGAAATAATTTGTATTATTTTTTATGTAACCCATTAGGCATCAAATTTGTAACTATATTGTAAAGTACTAGCCTACTATTAATTTCATTGATTCGATGAAATGATTTGTAATTCTAACCTGTATTGAGGAAAGAACCAACACTCTCTGGGGTAATTAGAAACTAGGGAACTTAATGTTGACATTGCATTTGTCGCAATGAAGTACCTTACACAAAAAAACCAATAAAACATAGCTCATGAGATGATGAAATAAAAAACTCAATGCATAAAATCATAAATTAACTTATTTTATTTTAAACTTCTTGACTTAACCTAGATATTTTTTATTTCAAACCTATTTAATTTATATATAGTTTACAACTTGTTGTGACAAGATTAGAAAAATAATAAAATGATAATAGTAATTATTCATATCCAAGTTTTACATAACATAAATTGAAATAAAAAAACTCAAACTCCCTAGATTCAATATAGAAAATTATAAATTAACTTATTTTAATTTAACTTCTTGGCTTAACTTAGATATTTTTTAGTTCAAACATATATAATTTATATATAGTTTACAGCTTGTTAGTGACAACAATAATAAAATAAAAAATAAAATGAAAAACTTAATAGCACATACTTCACGTTACAGCTTGTTAGTTCAAACATACTTCACGTTATGCAAGAAATAGAGAGATGCTTCATGTTTACCAAAGGAATACAATAAATGTTCAACACCCACAAAAAACGTTTATAAGCTAATAACTTTAAACAACATGTAAATAAAAAAATGATACTAAAACTTCTTCCAAAAATAAATCAAACAAATCTAAGACAATAATTGTTATATTAAACTATAAGCATACTTGACAAAATTTATATTGTTTTACCTTTTTATTGATCAATGATGTTGGGAAAGTGAAGAACAATGAAGAAAAATAAGAACATGGTTTAAGTGTAACGAGTAGAGAGAGCAGAAATGAAATGAACATGGGCTGAAAAAACTGAAATATTTCAATGGAACTCGTTTCTAGAAGAGACGAGTTCCACTTTTTTCATTTATATTCTCACCGGTTCTCACCTGTTCTCATTAATGGCAACCAAATTTCAAAGGAACTAGAGACGAGTTCCAGCCAATTTTTTTTTTTTTAAATGCGCGTGCTTAATTTCAATGGAACAATGGAACTCATCTTTAGCAGAGACGAGTTCCAGCCAGATTAATTTTTTTTTAACAATTAATATGCGTGCTTCTCACCTATGAGATATTTTCATATTTCAATGGAACTTGTCTCTCCTAGAGACGAGTTTCAGCCAAATTATTTTTTATTTTTTAAATGCGCAAGCGCGAGCTGGTATTCGTTAATTTCAATGGAACTCATCTTTAGAAGAGATGAGTTCCACCCAGATTAATTTTTTTTTTTTATAACAATGTGCACGTTCGCACTAGATTCAATAAAAATTTTGTGGAACTCGTCTCTACAAGAGACGAGTTCCAGTGGGGTTAACTTTTTCCACGTCAAAATGCCACGGAATGCCACATAAGTTATTTGTAACAGAACTTGTCTCTTGTAGAGACGAGTTCCACATGGAACTCGTCTCTACAAAAGACAAGTTCCGCTAGAGGCTATTTACCTCATTAGTTTCAAAACAGTATTTTTTTGCAAAATTGTTTTAAAAATCAAGCTATTGAGCAAAATCCCTTAGCATGTACCCCATGCAATACACGTGATTTTTATTTATATAAATTTTAAATCACAAACAAAAGATTAAATTTATAACATTGGAAAAACAAAAGCTAGTCTTCAAGCAAAATTTCTTCACTTCACACAATTTAGATTCATAGTTCAAAAAATCTATAATCCCATTAAAAAAATTCAAAATCTAAATATTTTTATTCTTTGCTTATTCATGCTCAGCTATTGAAAGTCTCATAAGTCCAATGTTATAATTACTTTCTCGGCTAAAGATACCTAGACATATCACAATGGAAAGTTAAAAAATAAAAAATAAAGTAAAATAATCCAAAACCCAAAAAAATAAAAAAGCATAATGCAAAGCTCCATCAAGATTGAGAAAAGTCTAATGAATAAGAAAAACAATGAAAATGAAATAGCAATTTTCAATCTTTGACATACATTACAATTATGAATTATTACTATCTCTTAATTGGTCATCAATACACTTTGATACTATGCTTTCCGTGCATGTAAGCTTGTCTATTACCTTTTCATTCAACAATGTTTGTTAGCAGCTAAAAGGCTGCATTTTACGCGACTTCAAAATTCAAATTAGTATGCAGCTCATCTAAAAATTATGTTGCAGTTTAGTTGTACTGGACTTACTATCTTAAATTTTCAATTTCTCATCCCTTCCCAAAAAATAAAAAAATAAATTATCCTCAATTGGTCCTCAAATTCAAATTATATCATATCAAAACACTAAAATTGTAGACTTGGCTGCTTAACATCTAAAGGGAGGCTCTTTAATAACCTCCTTATGCAAGCTAGGTAGCCTAGGTAGGTGGGCTACAATATACCATCTATGGCTTCAAAGCAATTCTATTATTCACTTAGGAAATGATAGAACAGAGGAGCGGATCATTTAAGAAATCAAGAAGGATGTGATTGCTACAATTTAGAGTAAAGGTTGGTCAGGGGAATCTATTCCCAATATATAGGACTCTTTTATTTCCCCTTATATGATATGTAACAAAGTGCGGTAGGCCTGCTTCATATGTATAGAATAGTTGTTGTCTTGAGTTACATAGTATTATTGCTACTCTATTCTTTCTAGTTTTGTTTGGCTTTAATAGCCTTTTGTGTATACCTTCTGTTCCAATAATATTATGTACTGATTCATCCAAAAAAAATTGTAATTCACTCAAAATCTAAAATACTTATAACAGCTAAGGAAAAAAGACCATAAACAAAAAGCATGCCAGAAATTAATAAATCAAACATTCAAAAAAAAAATGTTACTTTATTTATCATACTAACAAAAATAATAGCAACATGCTACAAAACCACATACACAACAATTAGACAAAAGTCATAGATTTATTCTACTTACAATTAATGAAAATCTAACTGAGTGGATATTGTTAGGTATAAACTCATTCAAGATTTGCTCTGCTTGAGTAATTAAAATGCACAATTTAAGAAGCAATAAACATAACTAAACCACATCGATTACCGACTCGTTCGAATGGTCCAAAAACAAACATTAACCACACACTCATAATTCAATTTTAAAAAATTACAATATCAAATTACACAAACAATAACACATAATTGAATAAAACCAAAGTTACAAACTGTGCTTACATCTAGACGAATATCCCATGGAAGCTGTGAAGAATAGTCTTGCGAAAGATAAAAGCTATTCTACACAAACCAAGGGCAGAGCCAGAAATTTTTTGATGGGTGGGATAGAATTTTTTTTTTTTAAGTAAAGTGGGCTAGAATATTATGTAAATCTCGAAGAAAATTCCATTGAGGGACATAATGAACCTTACCCCTTAATGCATATTCTATACCTATAAAAAAAAAAAAATGCAAATCAATAGATACAATCTTAGCACATAAATCACAGCACAAACAACAAACAATACACATAAATCACTGCACAAACAACAAACAATATACATAAATCCAAGCCAAGCCAATGAATCCTGCACTTGCATAAAAATTATTCACTACTACTCACAAACAACATAAAAAAATGCACATAAATCAACAAACAATGCACATAAACCACTGCACAAACCACAAACAATGTACATAAATTAATTATCCACAAGGACCACAAATAAAATCACAATTCACAAATCACAATTAACATAAAAAATAAAAATCAACACAACAAAAAGTGACTAAAATAAACTAGTAAAGTGAGTCATGGACTCACTGTAAAATTGAAAGAAAAACTAAAAAGGAGACTGAGAGAAAGAGAGAAAAAGAGAAGGGGTAAGGTGCGGAGTCACCAACTCACCGAGAGAAAGAGATAGCCAGAGAGCAGCAGCTGAGATGAGATGAGACCGGATCCGGGCGAAAGAAAGAAAGGGGGACAGAGACATACCAAGGGCGGTCCGGACGGAGGAGATGCGTGAGGCGAAGTCGGCGCAGCACGAGTGCTACGAGCAGTAAGGGCTAGGAGCATGGGTCACACATGGCACGGGCATCAAGCACGGTGAGTATTTTTTTTATTTTGAATAAAATAAAATAAAATTAGTAAAAATATAATGAGCCGCCATATTTGAAAAAAATGTGTGGATGTTGTTATTCTTCTTCTCCTCCTAAAACATTGTCCCTACACAATTATTGCAACACACATTTCAAGACATCTTTGGAAAGCACTTTGATTAATATCATTGAGAGAGTTTATAAGAAATAGAGAGAAAGTTTCTCATCGTGAGCTCTAGGCTGATCCCATCCATATGAACTTGCTGTCGCCAAGTTCTTTATTGATATCTAAGCTTTTGTTCCAGTTGTCATAACCCCATTTTTTCCCACGGGATTTTCTCGGGTGTCGGCACGCAAAACGAGGCAGCCCGAACCAAGGCGGCCTGATCCGACGAAGGCTTATCACACCAAATAATCTCAGAACATGGTTCGGGACACATTTTCCAGAAATCGGGGAGCTTTGACCAAGTTTGACCAAGGTTGACCAAGTGTTGACCAAGGTTCGACCGAGCCGTTCCCAATCCAAATAGGGTCCACCATGCCCAGAAACCCTCGAAAGGTGGTCCGGGATACATTTCCTAGGGTTTGGAGAGCTTTGACCAAATTTGACCAAGTTTGACCAAAGTTGACCAAGTTTGACCAAGGTTTGACCGGATCGTTGACCAGACCAAAAGCTGAATCGAACTGACCGCTCCTTGACCATTCTGAAGAGTATGATGAGAGCTTCGATTCGGCACTTTACGGGCCAAAAACGGACGAGAAACGAGGGAGTTATGGTCAAAACTGTGAAAAAACGGTCTAACACTTAGCCAAATTTTGCTAAGTGTTGTTGACAAAACAGCCTATTTGGGAGGCAACGTTCGCACGTAGATTCTCTCCAACCCGCTGCAACTTGTTCCGCGAGCCAAGACCCTTAAGCAAGAGGTTTGCTTCAGCTACCACGCGCAACTTCCGGATCGTCAAGAGCTCCTCCGGTCAAGCCGGAATCTCAATCAGAAGATGACCCCTTGGCGTAAGGAACATTCCAACGGCTTCCGTTCGCAGGATCATGTCTTGCGAACCCAAGCTCGCCTCTGTGCGAGGCCTTTACCTTTGGAAAATAGGTAGCACAAGCTTTCCGACGATACCAAGATCGTCAAGATCTGATACCGGGAGCTACGTCTACCACGCACATGAAAACAGGCCGACAAAATAAGGTTGTGCTGAAAATTCCGGAACTTTCCCACCGACGTTGCCGCGCTTGCGCGCAGAGTCTTCCTGACTCGCAACAAGTTGATCCGCAAGCCCGGGCACGTTGGAAAGAAGACACATTCATGCACGACATGGAACTCTCGGATCGCCAAGATTTTCCCGGATCTAGCCGGAATCCCGATTGGAAAACTGTCCTCAAACGAACCAAAAACACTCCGGCAGCCCCTGTTCGCGGAACCATATCTCGCGAACCCAAGCTCAGATTCCCGCGAATTCAGAACCTTGCAAAAGTAGGCAGCGCAAGCTTTCCGACGGTACCAAGAATTTCGAAATCCGACATCGGAAGCTAGGTCAACAGTACGCACGAACTGGGACAAGATTTAAGAAAAAACGCGCTGGAAACGAAACGTGTTTTTCCTCCCGGACAGCCGCCTTCGCGCGCAGAGTCTTTTCGACTCGCTGCAAGTTGACCCGCGAGCCCGGGTGCATTGGAAATATGACGACTCCGGCTACGACGTGCAACTCTCGGTTCGCCGGTAGCATCCCCCATTCGACCAGAATCTTCGCCGGAAAAACACACAAAAACAGCTCTGGCACCCCGACTTCCGGGAGCCATAACTCTCTCGTCCGAACTCCGATTCACGTAAAATTTATACCATTGGAAAGTAGACGTCAATAGCTTTCCGACGATATGCTGCATGACCCATTTTGAGCACCAGAAGGCCTCCAAAACTTCCCTCGAAAATCAGGTCAGAAAAGGGTACGCGCGCGAAAACCGAGGAGGATTTGGTGGGGGGCTGGCGTGGAGGATAAGGCTGCCACGTGGCAGCTGTACGAACTCGCGCGGGACCATACCGCGAGGCGCGTGATGGACCCGTGCGAGGCGTGCACGCTTTTCTATAAAAGCAGCCTCCCCCCCTTTACTTCAGCACAATTTTTGCTCGGGCTCTAGGCTCCTTAAGCGTTAGAATAGGCTTAGATAGGGGGTTTTGGGGTCTTTAGAGGGGACTTTGGGTAGTTTTTAGAGTGAGAGACTCCTCTCTAGGTACTCTCTCTCTCTAAGCTCTTTCTCTCTCCTCTTTGCTCTCTTTTTTTTTCTTTCTTTTAGGTGGAGGTGACTAGTGATGATCCCTAAAATGGGAAGGGATTCACAAGGATCCACCCTCATTTATGCTTTATAGTTCATTTATCGCTTTATTTATGCTTTCTAGTCTATTTATAGTTTTATTTATGTTTATAGTCCATTTATTGCTTTATTTATGCTTTCTAGCCTATTTATTGCTTTATTCATGTTGCATAGTCCATTTTATCGCTTTATTTACATTTACTACATACTTGTGCATATGATTGTGATTATCCCTTCCCTGCGTGTTTTAGTACGGCAAAACCCGAGTGGCTTTGGTGGATTATGTAAGCCCTCTATGAGGCCTTAACAGCCATGTTAGCCCACGAGGTGCTTGACCCGAAAAATACACATCCCCATGCCTAAATAATGTCATTTACCGCTTTATTATGTTGTAAATATGTGGTTTGGGCATGATAATCCCGATTGGTCGTGGTGGATTATGTGAGACCTCAATGAGGCTTTATCCACCATGTAATCCCATAGGCATTGGACCCGTTGAAAAAAAACCTTTGTTTTAATGCTATTTATCGCTTTATTTACATTTACTACGTACTTGTGAATATTTGTATTGTGATTATCCCCTCCCCGTGTGTTTTAGTACGGCAATCCCGAGTGGCTTTGGTGGATTATATAAGTCCTCTATAAGGCCTTAACAGCCATGTTAGCCCACGAGGTGCTTGACCCGAAAAACACGCTTCCCCCATGTCTAAATTCCGTCATTTATCGCTTTATTTACATTTACTACGTACTTGTGAATATTTGTATTGTGATTATCCCCTCCCCGTGTGTTTTAGTACGGCAATCCCGAGTGGCTTTGGTGGATTATGTAAGCCCTCTATGAGGCCTTAATAGCCATGTTAGCCCACGAGGTGCTTGACCCGAAAAACACAACCCCCATGTTCGAATTCCGTCATTTGGTATTTTACTACGTTGTAAATATTATATTGTCATTTTCTCCCCCTTTTTCTTTGTGATTTGGGCGTGATAATCCCAATTGGTCGTGATGAATTATGTGAGACCTCAATGAGGCATTAACCATCACGTAATCCCATAGGAGGAGGACCCACGAAAATCCTTTATTTTAAACCCCATTATTTTCATCATTTATGATGCCATTGTGATTATTGTCCATTTTCTCCATTTTTTATTTGGGCATGAAAACACCGAACGGTATTGGCGGTTTTAGGTAAATCTTTCAAATAGTACTAAAACCTCCATGTAAATCCATGAGGCGTTGGACCCACAAGACTACCAATGCATTTTCGACAAAAAATGATTTTTCATCATATAAGTCCTATTTGGCTTCGCGGGTTTAGGTAAATCTTTCAAATAGTACTAAACCCCCGTGTAAGCCCGAGAGGCATTGAAAACCCATTTTCAAAACGATTTTTCTCATTTAAGTCCTATTCGACTTCGCGGGTTAGGTAAATCTTTCAAATAGTACTAAACCCCCGTGTAAGCCCGAGAGGCATTGACTCTTGTATTTTATTCATGTAAATCCCAAGGTGGTGTCGAGATTCGAATAAGCCTTTCAAATAGCATCGAATCCCGACCTCACGAGGTCTTGACCCTTTTCCTAAAAATTCTCATAAATCACACTTTGCCTTTTCGATTAGGTGTTGTATTTATGTCATTCCATGTTTCTGATTAATGTGCCGCGAACATGCCATGATCATTCCATGCTTGTCATTTTAGTAATTTATGTGCTGCAACCATGCCGTGATTACTCATTTGGTTTCCATATTTATGATTCATGTACCATGATCATTCCACACTCATTCATTCTTGTGATTCATATGCTGCAACCATGCCATGATTATTTGCTTGAATGTTTTACCATCTTGATGCTATGACTACTTGCTTGTTTGTTTACCGCTTTGATATAAAAATGTGATTAAAATACACTTTGCCATGAAAACTTTAAAAAGAGTAAACATGGTAATGTGGGCATTAGAAACGAAGTTGGTGCAACCCAAGGGCTACGGCTCGCCCTGGCTTTTGGACACCATGGTATGAGTCCTTTACACGGGGGCGTGGCTGGTACGTGCTTTCGTGTAAGGGATTCTACACATTCTAACTCCCATAGGATCATGGTCTAAAATTCCCCAAAGTGTGAATTAATCATCCAAAACCCCGCCATTTGACGGACCGCTTTACTCTTGGAAATCAAGGGTAAAGAGATCCCGAATATGGCATCAAAAACATTAATTGTTTGTCCTGGCACTAGGTGTTGGGATTTCAAGTACATCCCACCACCGAAATGCCCGGAAACTTAAAAAATACAAAGATGAGGGACGGTGAAATAAAGAGTCTAATCAAAACCAAATGAGGTCAAAATTGCATTTGCCATTTTTGGTATATTGCTCGACCAAATTTGGGACATTTGTACATAATTAAAACCAACAAACCTAGGCTTAGCAAATAAAGGGAACACTAGAAAGGAGGTAACCGTTTTCTTAAACGGATGTCGTGGGGTGCCTAACACCTTCCCCACGCATAAGCAAACCCCCGAACCCATCTCTGGTTCAAGACCATTTTTGTTATAAATGTCTAAATAAGATAAAATCTATTAGACATAGGTGCCCAATCACACCTTAAAATTTCCCATGGTTGGTGGCGACTCCAAATTTGTGCTCACACGCACACACGTACACATGTTCCCACACACACACAACTCGTATCTCGAAACGGAAAAGAGATAGAGATCACACACAACACTTGCCAAATGGGGGTCGGTATCAGGGAAAAATAAAAAATAAAATAAAAAAGATAGTAATTTTTCCGCCGGTGTTGACACCAGTAAAAAAAAAGAATGTCACTTAATTCTATACCCATACCCAAAAATTCAATTAAAATCACCAAAATTCTTAAATTACACAAACGCACCCACCGGAGCAGATTAGCCACAAACAAAAAATACTAATTCATTGGAAAAATAAAAATAAAAATAAAATGAAAAAAATTGGAAAATAAACTCACCTTAAAATTCTGTCAGTTCAATGAATGGGACAGTTGAAAAGACAGAGAGAGCAATTAGAAGTCGAGTACAAAAAAGAATCAATATGTGGACTTTAAATTGTATGGGATAGCGATTGAAGCATATGAATTCTGAAAAGTCGTTTGGGTTTAATGGGTAAAGGAAGAGTTGAATGACAGAGGCAGAGAATAAAGTAAATTTTTTTTTTTTTTGAGAAATAAAGAAAACATAAGGGAGGACTGTGGGGCGAGGAGGGGTTAATTAAAATTAACACAAATCATTAAAAACTTAGCTTACATTCTTTTAATGTTGAGATAGAGAGAGTTGAGAAGTCTTTATTTTAATAGGTGTCTGTTAAATAAACTGATAATGTAATTTAAAAGATAAAATAAAAAATATATATATATTGATTTGGCATATTAAAAACTTTGATGTATGTTTGTTTAATGTTGAGATAGAGAGAGTTGAAAATCAAGAATCCTTATTTTAATTGATGACTATTAAGTAATGATAATATAATTTAAGAAATAAGATAAAACTCTGCTTTTATATATATTATATAGATATAGATATAGAATATAATTAAATATGGAAAGAATAAATTAAGAAAATATAAATAAAAAAGATCTCGGTTATATATATATATATATATATATATATATAAACATGGAAAGCAAAAATTAAAAAATATATAAATAAATAAAAATCTTGTCATATGACAAATACTAAGTATGTCAAATGACATAAACTCAATTCTAAACATACCAAATGATAGAAACTCAGATTTATGTATATAATAATGGGTAAATTACACTGACACCTCCTTCTTTTGGAGAAATGATATTTCGCTCCCAAATTTGCAAAACAATTAGCACTCCACCCCCTTTTTCCCCTTTTTTAAATGAATATTCACCACTTAAATTTAAAATAATTGGAATATAATTTTTCTTTTTAACTCTGATTAGTTAGGCATTAGTTAAAAAAATAAAGAAAATATAAAAAAAGAGGTTGAGTATTAATTATTTTATAAATTTGGGACTGGAGTGTTATTTTCATTAAAATAGGTACAACCCAAAAGAAGTGGGTATTAGTGTAATTACACTCTATAATAATATATATAAATATAAATGTAGATACTTAAAAAAAAAAAAAAAAAAAAAAAAAAACAAACCAACTCAACTAAACTCAACTAACTTTTCACACAACTTGGACGAGACGAAGACCAAAACACCCATCTCTTCTTCCTCCATTAACATTAATCTTCTTGGAGGAAACCCATCCCAATTTTCACGCATGCATGATGCATCTTGCATGGGTGATGGGTTCCTTCTCTTTCTCATTCTTCTTCCTTATATGCTGCACTTTCCTCCCAAGTTTTACCTTTTCAGACCCCATCTCCCCCCACACCATCAGTCCCAATTTCACACCCACCAACATCGGCACTTTCTTGCTCTCTCAAAACGGCAATTTCAAAGCCACAATTGATGCCAAACCCCCGTCCTCAGACTATTACTTTTCCATCGCCCACAATATCTCCCACGCCAAAATCTGGACCGCTAACCGCAACGCACCCATGTCAAGCTCTGACAAGTTGTCACTAACTACCAACGGCCTCATAGTCACAAACCAGACTGGTCAAGTACTATGGTCAACCCCGTTTTTGACTTCTAAGGTCGCTGCTATGCAGCTTTTAGATACAGGAAACCTCGTGTTGGTCGATGCGGGAAACGCTAAATTGTGGGAGAGTTTTGATTATCCGACGGATGCTATTGTCGTGGGACAACGCATTCCTGTTGGAAAATCATTGGAAAGTTCTGTGTCGGAAGACGACATGTCGTTGGGTGATTATCGGCTTGAGGTTACAGACAGGGATGTAGTGCTGCAATGGAATCGGATGGATTATTGGAATTTGTCCAGTAATTCAAGGGCTTTGAAGAACTCCAACGGGACAGTGTCTTGGATGGTGATGAATGATACCGCTTTGTATTTGCTAGGAAGTGATGGATTCACGGTTGTGATTCAGGTACCTCTCAATGGTCCACCGGGTATTAAGATTGGTAGGTTGGATCCTGATGGCAGATTTAGCATCAGCAGCATTAATATTACCGGTGAATGGGTGCTAGCAATTTGCGGAACCATTTGAAGATTGCAAGATTCCTTGCATTTGCAGAGAAATTGGATTGTGCACGAAAAGGCCTTTGGATCGAATTTGTTCTTGTCCTCCAGGATTCCATAGTCAAATCGGCGGTGGTAATTGCGTGCCAGAGAACACTTCTCTTTCTCTGCCTTCTGCTTGTAATGGCAGTCAATTGAAATTCCTCTATATCCTATCTAAAACTGGGCCCTGGTATGGACTATTTTTCTAATAATTTTAGGGAACCCGTGAAACGTGGAGTAAAGTTGTCATTTTGCCAAGATTTATGCTCTCAAAATTGTTCTTGCCTAGGCTTTTACCATGAAAATGCTTCTGGTTCTTGTTATCTTCTTGAAAACCATTTAGGTTCATTCAGTTTGACTCCCTTCAATAATCCGCGTTTGGGGTATATAAAAGCTTTGGTGCTTCTCTTGGACAATTGTGCACAAAAGTAAGAAATATAACTTCCCAATAGCCGGATTGGTGCTAATACCTTTAACAGGATTCTTCTTAATAGTATTTGTAATCTTTGCAATCCTTTTGTTAAGGAAAAATAGGCTTTCTAAAATCAAAACTGTTAAACAAGGCCAGTTTAATTCATCATCGTCTGAAGAGCTAGAGATGATCTCCATCCCAGGCTTACCGAGAAGGTTTGATTATGAAGAGCTTGCAGCAGCTACTGAGAACTTCAAGACACTGATTGGTAGTGGTGGCTTTGGAACTGTATACAGAGGTACTCTGTCAGACAAAACCGTTGTGGCGGTGAAGAAGATTACTAATTTGGGAGTCCAAGGGAAGAGGGAATTCTGTACTGAGATTTCAATAATTGGGAACATCCACCATGTCAATTTGGTTAGATTGAAAGGCTTTTGTGCACAAGGGAAGCAGCGGTTTCTTGTTCTTGAGTATATGAACAGAGGTTCATTAGGCAGTACACTCTTCGGTAATGGTCCTGTTCTAGAATGGAGAGAGAGATTGGAAATAGCACTTGGAACAGCAAGGGGGCTTGCTTACTTGCATAGTGAGTGCGAGCACAGGATCATTCACTGTGATGTGAAGCCAGAAAACATTCTCTTGCATGACAATTTACAAGTGAAAATCTCAGATTTTGGGTTGTCAAAGCTGCTAAATCCTGATCAATCCGCTTTGTTTACAACAATGAGAGGAACTCGGGGTTATCTTGCACCGGAATGGCTGACAAGTTCCGCGATTTATGACAAGGTTGATGTGTATAGTTATGGAATGGTTTTACTTGAGATTGTGAGGGGAAGAAAGAATTGCTCATTACAAACATGGAGCCATAGTACAAAAAATAGTAGTAGTGAAGGAAGTGCATCCTCAACCTCTTCTATTTCGGAACCCAGACCAATATATTTTCCTCTATTTGCTCTACAAATGCATGAGCAGAGAAGGTATTTGGAACTGGCAGACCCGAGGTTAGAGGGACGTGTGACAAGCGAAGAGGTTGAGAAGCTAGTGCGGATTGCTCTGTGCTGTGTGCACGAAGATCCAATGTTGCGGCCCACTATGGCTAACGTTGTTGGCATGTTGGAAGGTGGGTTGGCTTTGGGTGAGCCGAGGGTGGAGTCACTAAATTTCTTGTGGTTCTATGGACGAAGATTCACAGAGATATCGAGAATGGAAGGGTCCAGTGAGCTGAAGGACTTGGGGTTGTATCCACATAAGAATGCTACTTCTAAGAGTGCTACAACTGGTTCATACAACTCATTGTCTTACATCTCTTCAGACCAGATCTCTGGCCCCAGGTAGTGCTCCAAGCTTGTTTGTATTAAATATTGGGAAATATTGGCTTAATAAGGATGTGTATGTATTGAGAGTTTTGGCTGTTGGTTTTTGTTTACTCTCTCAGTTTTAATTGTATCTACTAATGCGGTAATGCTGCTTGCAATTTTCGTCCCCCAACTGTAGATACGCTAGTTTTGGTTCTCTTTGCTTTGATACTGAAATTCTTATGGAAGAATCCACCTGTGTGTGACTCTTCATGGTCAATTTTATTTGATTTGATATGAAATTTTGGTATCATGCTAATATGCTCAATAGGAGCTGGCTGCTGGCCTTCCAAAAATGCCCAATGATCCTCTTAAGAAAATAATTGACCCATTGGCTGCTGGCCTTCTTTGATTTCATTTTTTATTGTAAAATTGTTCTTATATTTATTAGAGTTTTAGCTCGTGTGTGTGTGCACCCACTGGGGTTTGTCTTGACTAATGTATCAAAAGAATAATGTGGCTCCGAAACAAAAAAATCCTAGTTCCATCCCTACTCATCACTGAGTTAAATTATTTGTTCGAGTTTTGTTCATTTTCTTATCGAATAAGCGTAAGCTTCTTCATGAGCTACTCGATTAACTTATTATTTTTTCATGTATAGTAAACACTACAACTACAATTTTCTACCCCTTTACAAATTTATGCTAATAATTAATAACTAAATAGTTGAAATTATATTATTGAGTTAATTAGATAGAATAATTTTTTGTTTAGGAACTTATAAAATTTTGATTCACCAACCTTGTATTGTTAACCATTATATATAAATTTTACTACAAAATCGATTATTTATATTATCAATAATTTTCAAACAATAATTCAACATTTTATGAACTTATGTACAACTTCACACAATCCAAACTCAAGTTTATATTATTATATTTATATACAAGCATGCATATTAACATATATAATTTATATCTACTTAAATTTAGTTCTATATTCACAAGTTTATTCACGAAAGTATATTTTGTTTGAGTTTGGCTTGTTTAATAGTCAAACTTAAACTTTGACTTAAGTTTGACTCAATTGCTAAATAAAACAAACATAAACTGTTCATAAATAACTCAATTCATTTACAACTCACATACTAGATATCCTGAAACATTCTACTTTGTTTTTTTGAACCAACTAAAAGCGCCAAATCTAATTAGGCCATTAGTGTTGGTGACTTGCAATTCTTAGCATGTTTTTTTAACAATATTTTCTTTATATGTTTTGACAACGTAATTGAACGTTATTAAAAGTCTGACACTTTCCATAACATCGGATTCTCCAACATTCGCGAAAATGTAGTTTGTAAAAGACATTTTTTGTTGTAGTGTGCAATGCATACCTTTAGAACCATAACTCCACCTATAAAACTTTAAAAAGAAAAATATAATATTTATAGATGACAATCCAACTAAAAATTAACCAAGTTATGAAAAAAATAAAAGTGTTATTATAAGCAGCCAATGGAATCAACACAGTTTTTGCATAACCAAGCATGTAGAGGACGCTTAAACTCACCCAAGTAAATTAGTGGAGCACGATCTAAAATACCAAGACTCTGAAACCAAAGAAAAAAGCTAGGACCCAAATCTTCGAATTGATATAAATGACTTAAAAATCTATAATCTTAAATAAAATAAAATAAAAAACCCTTCTCTTTTTCTTTCCTCACAATTTCTCGTCAACAAATATATAGAAAAATAAAATAAAATAAAATAGAAATAACTATTATCTAAATTGAGCAAACCCAAAAACCAATTAATTTTGTCTGCATTCAATTAAATGGGACAATAAAAACCAAGTTAAAAGGTATAGATGGTTTAAGAGATCTATTGACGATGCAGCATTATGTAGTGTATCTGTGCATGGGGATTTCTAGAAAGTATGATAATTAGTCCGTACTTATATTCACAAAAAGGCAAAGACACAAAACAATAAAGAAAAGGTAAGAAAGCCTCCTCTTTAGAAAAAATACCCAAACCAAAACACTGCAATCAAAGCCAAACCATGTAAAAATTGGGAGAGTGAAAAGAACAATGTCAAAGAGAGAGAGATCGGATTGAGAATTTGAGATTTGAGAGAAAGAAAGTTATGGTCTATTTATAGACAAACAGGTTCTTGGAGATCCTTATTTGATTTGTCAAATAAGAAGATTTTCAAATTTCAAAATCTTTTTTTTTTTTTTTTTTTTTTTTTTTTTTTTTGATGAAAAGGCAGAACGGAGAATAACAGGACGTTAGAATGTGTAGGTTTATTGGAATGATGTGGCACACAAGCTTATGTCATCCATTTTTAATGAGGTGTTGTATTTCTATTGGCTGGGAGTACAAGGTCAGCAAGCTGACCTTGTAGTCCGGACTATGATATAATTTCCCAATTAGCCCAGTAGACAATAACTTTTTTTCCTAAATAAATTAATAGCCATAATTAACTCAATGACAATAACCTCTCTCTCTCTCTCTCTCTCTCTCTCTCTCTCTCTCTCTGTCTCTAAGCAGTATAGGCAACAGGTCAATTTTAAATCAAAATTTCACTTTTTTCCCTTTTAGTACCAAGATTACTTTTTGACTTTTGTCCTCTAATCTAAAGTGATGCCCCTACTGTAGGTTCTCTTTGCAACATCCCTTCTCAGCAGCTAAAAAGAAAGAAAAGTCAGCCCCTTTAGCTTAAATACAACCCTCTCTTCTCATCTGAAGACAAAAAAATTTAGATTATATTTTAACTCCTATAGTTTAGAAGGTGTAACAAATGAAACCCTATAATTTTCAAAATAACAAATTACACCACATAATTTTAAAAAGTAATAAATTAAATTTTGAAATTTCAAAAGTAACAAATTAAATTAACTTTGAGATTTCAAAAAATTAAAATTTAAACCTCAACCAATGTAAGTAGAATAATGGTTTAATTTGTTGTTTTTTGAAATCTCATGATTTAATTTGTTACTTTTGAAACTATATGGTTTAATTTGTTACTTTTTAAAATTTAGAGGATTTAATTTGTTAACTTTTGAAACTATAGAAGCTTAATTTTTTACACTCCTAAACTATAGCGTTTAAAATCTAATTTTCCTAAAAAATAAATTTCTCCAAAGTGCACATGCTTAAGTGAATATGCAAGTGCAAGTGTGTGAGGGTGAAGCTTTGTGGTTACGTGGTTTGTGTGTGGAGTGACCATTTGCGGTGGGTTCTTTTTTCTTTTCTTTTTTTCATCCACCATCATCATCATTTTATTTTATATTTTGTAAATATTTTATTTTAGCCTTCAAGAAAACATTTATGTTGGTTCAGTACACACTTTTCCGTTTCTGTGTTCTGTAACAATTAACAAAGTGTGCCCTTTTCTTTATGGCTTTCATTTACCAAACCACATGAGGATCCAACCCAGAAATGGGTGAACAAAATCCAGAAGCATGAAATGGAAACAATAAAAATCCCATGGAGATCCAACCCAACAATTTTGGTTTTTCCATTTCATCCTTTCCAAACTCTTTCTCTCTCATCCCCCTGCCATCCTTGGACCTTTATTGAGAACGAAGAGAGAGGTGGTCTTGTACCTCTGTTTCTTCAAACGAAATCTCGTCGGAGATAGGCGGTGGCGGAGGCTAGTGGTGGCCTTGTATCTCTGTATCATATCTAAATTTTTATTTTTATTTTTTTAACTACAATGAACTTTAGTTAGGATTAACCACAGTTTAATTTGTTGAGTTATTGTTTTTAAATGAGGTGGCACATTCTAGATCGTAGATTTAATTTAAATAAATCATAACCTTCAAATAGCGAGGATCCGAATCCCTAATTGTCAACATAACATTTACAACATTGTATATGTAGTTACACTAAGGCACCGAAGTCTATAACAAAAAGTCCAAGTGAGGGAGAGCTAGAAGTGATGCGCATTTATATTTGAGAACCAAAATTGGCAAGCAACATTAGTTAATATTTTCATTATCATATTATTTTGCAAAAGTCTCCAGTCACAAAGATTTTCACAAAAAAATAAACTAGTGCCGAGGTGTGAAGTTGTAAATGGTTGATAATAAAGTGATGTAAATAGTGGATCCAAATGAAAACAAATTAAAAACAGTCAACTTAACTATTGTGAAAATTATACATTATTTTGGTTAAACCTGCAGCACTATTTGATGCAATCGGAATTTTCAACGTGTACAAAGGCCTAGCAGAACTCCCAAGATATGGAGCATAATACCAAATGTTCATATCAAAATGGGATAAACTGACCATGAAGAATCACACAGCCGAAGTCTTCCGCTATGCCGTTAAACAAAATTTCGGTATCTAAGCAAGGAGAACCAAAACTGGTGTATTTACACTTGGGATAGGAAAATTGCAAGCAACATTAGCAGATAAAATGAAAATAGAGACATTATATACAAAGACTAGCCAAAACTCTCAATACATTCACATCCTTATTAATCCAATTTTATCCAGCAAGTAATATAGAAAAGCTCGGAGCACTACCTGGGACCTGAGAGCTGTTGTGAAGTGATGTAAGACAATGAGTTCTCTGTTCCACTTGAAGCACCATTAGAAGTAGCATTCATATGTAGATTTAACCCCAACTCGTTCTGCTCATTGGACCCTTGCATTCTTAACGTCTCGGTGAATCTTTGGCCATATGCCTGCAAGAAATTTAGTGACTCGACCCTCGGCTTGCTCAAAGGCAACCCACCTTCCAACATGCCAACAATGTTAGCCATAGTGGGTCGAAGCGCTGGATCTTGGTGCACACAACACAAGGCAATCCGCACTAGCTTCTCAACCTCTTCGCTTGTCACTCCTCCCTCTAACCTTGGGTCTGCCACCTCCATATACCTTCTTCGCTCATGCATTTGTAGCGCAATTAGAGGGAAATATATTAGTCTCAGTTCTGAACCAGAAGAGTATGAGGATAGGCCATTTCCTTCACTGTTATTACTTTCTGTAATGTGGCTATGTGTTTGTAATGAGCAATTCTTTCTTCCTGTTACAATCTCCAGTAAAACCATTCCATAACTATACACATCAGCCTTGTCAGAGATCGGAGAACCCGTCAGCCACTCTGGTGCAAGATAACCACGAGTTCCTCTCAATGCAGTAAAAAAAGTGGATTGTTCACGACTTAGCAGCTTCGAAATCCCAAAATCGGAGATTTTCACTTGTAAATTGTCATGTAAGAGAATGTTCTCTGGCTTCACATCACAATGGATGATCCTTTGCTCACACCCGCTATGCAAGTAAGCAAGTCCCCTTGCGGTTCCAAGTGCTATTTCCACTCTCTCTTGCCATTCTAGAACAGGACCATTACCAAAGAGTATACTGTCTAATGAACCTCTATTCATATACTCAAGAACAAGAAAGCGTTGGCTCCCTTGTGCACAAAAACCTTTCAATCTAACCAAATTGACATGGTGGATGTTCCCAATTATTGAAATCTCAGTACAGAATTCCCTATTCCCTTGGACTCCCAAATTAGTAATCTTCTTTACCGCCACAACGGTTTGGTCAGTCAGAGTAGCCTTTGTATACCGTACCAAAGCCACCACTACCAATATGGGTCTTGAAGTTTTCAGTTGCAGCTACGAGCTCTTCATAAGCAAACCTTCTGGGCAAGCCTGGGATAGAGATCATCTCTAGCTCTGCAGACAATTTTACAGTTCTGATTTTAGAAAGCCTATTTTTCCTTAACAAATGGATTGCAAGGCTTACTAATACTATTAGTAATAAGAATCCTGTTGAAGGTAATAGCACAAAGGCAATTGGGAAGTTATGTTTCTGATTTCCGTTGTGCCCAATTGGGTTTCCAGGAGAAGAACCCATCAAAGCTTTTATATACCCCAAACGTGAATTATTATAGGCATTCAAAATGAAAGAACCCAAATGGTTTTCAAGAAGATAACAAGAACCAGAATAATTTTCATGGTAAAAGCCCAGACAAGAACAATTTTGAGAGCATAAATCTTGGCAAACTGACAACTTTACACCATGTTTCACGGGTTCCCTGAAATTATTAGAAAAATAGTCCATACCAGGGCCCAGTCTTAGATAGGAAATAGAGGAATTCAATTGACTCCCATCTCTAGTTGCATTACAAGCTGAAGGCAGAGAAAGAGAACTATTCATTGGCACGCAATTACCACCACTGATTTGATTACGGAATCCTGGTGGACAAGAACAAGTTCCACCTAAAGGCTTTCTCGTACACAATCCAATTTCTCTGCAAATGAAAGGAATATCACAATTTTCAAACGGTTCCGCAATTTCTAGCACCCATTTATCCGTCATAAAGTTGCTGATGCTAAATCTTCCATCAGGTCCCAACTTCCCAATCCTGAAACCCAGTGGATCACTGAGAACTACGTGAATCACAACCGTGGATCCATCACTTCCTAGCAAATACAAACCGGTGTCATTCATCACCATCAAAGACACCGCCTCGTTGGAGTTCTTGAAAGCCTTTGGATCCATGGACACTGCATCCATGTCTATAACCTCGAGACGATAATCACCCACCGACAAGTCCTCGTCTGTCACAGAACTTTCCAATGATTTTCCAGCAGAAATGTGCTGTCCCATGACAATAGTATCCGTCGGATAATCAAAACTCTCCCACAACGTAACATTTCGCACATCAACCAACACGAGGTTTCCTGTCTCTGAAAGCTGCATCGCAGTTACCTCAGAATTCAATGGCGGGGTTGACCATAATTCTTTACCAGCCTGGTTTGTGACTGTGAGGCCGTTGACAGTTAGTGACAACTTATCAGAGTTTGACATGGGTGCGTTGCGGTTCGCTGTCCAGATTATGGCGTTCGAGCCGGCGTGGACGATGGAGAAGTAAAAGTACGAGGACAGTGGTCTGGCATCAATTGTGGCCTTGAAAGTGCCGTTTTGAGAGAGTAAGAAAGTGCCGAAGTTGGAGGATGTGAAATTGGGGCTGATGGAATGGGTGGAGATGGTAAAAATTGGGAGGAAGGTGCAGCATATAAGGAATAAGAATGAGAAAGAGAAGCAACCCATGCATGCAGAGAAAAAAAAAGGTTGTGAAAATTGGGATGGGTTTCCTCCAAGAAGATTAAGGGCTGTTTGGTACGTGTTTTCGTTTTCTGTTTTGGTTTCGTGACTTTTTACTTTATTGAAGTTGGAACTTTAATCCTGATTTGAATTCAAGATTGTAAAAAAAATTCTGTTTGGTATATAATTTTGGTATCACAACTGAAATCACAATTTAAAAAAAAAAAAAATTGTGTTTGGTACATAGTTTTGGTTTTTAAACTTAGTTTTTATCATTATATTATTATTATTTTTTTTTTTTCCTTTTTTTTCCCACCACCCACCTACATTACTTTTTCATTTCTTTTTTATTTTTTCTTTCCTTTTTTTTCCCCACCACCCACGTACCCCCTCCCTTTCTTTTTACTTCTCCTTCTCCCTCACTTTTTTCTTTCATTTTTAACTCTCAGACCAACCACCATCATCACCTTCTTCACCTTAGCTTTTCTTCTTCCACTCGCAAAGCTTGGATTTGAGCGGGAAAAATAATAACCGCAACAACAAAAAAAACTCTCAGACCACACATTTCGTCCCCCTCCCCATTTCTCTCTTTTTTTCTTCTTCTTTTTTCCTCAAAAACTGAAACCCACTGAAAAAAGAGAGACCCACTGAAGATTATCAAGCTGATCGGTGCTGGTGCACAGCCAAAGGAACAGTACCGCATGCTCCTCTCCGACGCCGTTTCATCCCAGCACGCCATGCTCGCCACTCAGCTCAACGACCGAGTCGGGTTGAGGACAGCCGTTGCAAATCCATGAAAGTTTATACACAAATTGGGTGGGGTTCTGCGCCACCAAGTCACGGTAAGAAACTGGGATTTATTAGCCGCTTTTGTTTCGGTTTTTGGCATTTGCTTCTTTCTATTTTTTCGGTTTGTTTCCTACCGTTTTCTCTGTGAAATTTTGGAGGCTTTAATGGCCGAGAGCAAGAGAGAGAGAGAAGCAGATGGAGGAGAGAGAGAGAAAATGGGGAGAAAAGAAAATATGTGGGCCCAGTAACGGTAAGAAACTGGGTCCCATATGAATTCAGTCCAGATTTGAATCCTGATTGGATTCAAAAACAGGCAAATGGTTGAATTCAAATTTGGCATGGGATCTGTATAAAATTCAAGTTGGGATTTCAATCCTCACTCAAAAATCATGTACCAAACAAGTTTTTTTTGTGTGGGACCCAGTGATTCTATATTTGAATCACAGAATCCGGATTTGAATCTGGTGTACCAAACATGCACTTAATGTTGATGGAGGAAGAAGAAAAAGACAAGTTACGCCACCCTAAAGACTCCCGAGTTAATCCAAGTGTTATAACCCATTGGGAAAGTAGCTAACGTTTTACAAGAAAGAGAAAAAAATAAAATAAAATAAAATTCTTGACATTTAAATTTATAAAAATGTTAGACTACTAAATTCTTCCTTCATTCAGTTATATATATAAAAAATATATATTTATTTTCTCATATTTATTTTTGTTAAGAGGATTTCAATCCTTCATTTTCACAATTCTACACTCTAAAAAATACCCCTATTAAAAAAATCAGCAAAAATATTTCAAACTATAATTAAAAAAAAATTAAGTGCTTATAACAAACAATCCATAACATCTGGAAACTCACTGATTAGCAAAAACAAAAACATCTCAAAACTCACGTTTAATTCAAAATCCAAAAATTTAGTCCTTCACTAACTTAAAAATACATTTTTATTACTTTATAACTTTTAACTATTACTTCATAAAAATTTAAGTTACAAATAATTAACTGATTTCCTTTAAAAAGAAAAGTAATTTAGTTTGTTAAATTTCAACTATTAGTGATTAACTCCCTTACCCAAAATATTTGGGTTACCTTCAAAATTTTAAAAATTCCATATTTAACTCCCACTAAAATTCATGATTAACTCCCATTTAAAAGAAAAATTATTTAGTAGGAACTACGCATATATTGTAGTTCAAGACTACTAACTCCATTTAAAGATAGTTTCTCAACAAAAATCAGTTATCAACTAGTTATGATCTGTACGCTACATTTTTCATTCTTGGCTTCTCCCTTTTCATTAGACAATTCTTTATAAAATTGTGTATCTTAACTCTCAACTCTTTAACACTGTAGAATTACAGGTAACATCAGATTCAATTTATTTCTTCTTCTTCTTCTTTTTCCCTATTTACTTTGAAATGAACGGCTTTTATATATATACATTAAAAAGTTGGTGCTCTCCCCAAACAGAAGTCTTTGATAAATTTATGATTTTTTTTTTTCCACTCGGCTTGGATCCATGTTAAAAGCATGATAATGCACAAACACATATGTTAGCGCCAGACCGCCAGTAAGATCTAGCACAAACACAATCTCTATCCTATTTAGAGAAGTTTTAATTTATCACCACGCCAGTGTGAAGAGCTTTATTTTTATTTTCTTATTGAACTAAATAAAATATTTCTTCCTTTTTAAAGTTTCTTCTTCTTCTGCAGTTTTTCACTTCTTTTTAGTCGAATTCACTATTTTGTTTCTCTCCGCCACTAACTCCTCTGTTTTGTTTTTATTTATTTAATTTTTTTCCAACTTTTAGACTTTTTTTTTTTTTATTGGGAATGAGATTTCAATTCCTCTACAGGTGTCATATCCCCCATCGTTGACAACTTTGCAATCTCAAAATAAATTTCAAATTAGACTCCACCTCTTAGTGATAAACTTGTTCACCCAAAATTTGTTGGTTGCGTTCAAAATTTTTATATTATGTATTTAACTCCCACTAAAATTCATGATTAACTCCCATTTAAATACATTTTCTCACAAAAATCAGTTATTGACTATTTATAATTTGTACGCTACATATTTTTCATTATTGGCTTCTCCTTATTCATTAGACAATTTCTTCACAAAATTGTGTATCTCAACTCTCACCTCTTCACGCCAAGACATCAATTAATTTTTGGTATAGGCGGGATTTGAACTCAGGTCTCTTACTTGACAACAAAAGACTTTACCATTTGAACTAACTGGAACCACATCTTTTATATTTCTCTTTCAATTCGAATAAGTGTCAATTCCTTGCGATGTTTTGTCTATCATTGTTTCTGCTGGCGCCACTTGAACAGTAATTCCCGATTCTAAACAATAAGTCCCACAGTGAGGAACAAATGGGTATGAGAGGGTATGTGTTACGAAATGCAACAAGAACAAAGAGAAAACATGATAATAAAAGGAAACCAATTGAAGAATTGAAACTGCAATAATTAAAGATGCATAAGTTGTTTAGATCCAACTCTTCAGCCAGCTCTAGGACTACTCTATTATCGATCCATACCGGATAAAGTAAATGAAGAAGATTATCAACTTGAAGAAGTAATCATTCATGCTAGTAATTGGAATATTTCAAGATTCTTGATAAAGAAGTTTATACAACTAGTTGGGTTAAGTCATCTTTTATAAATCTGTTGAACAAGTTTATGCTTTTAGTAAAAATCATGAAAGATGTCATTTGTTTGCGAAAGAAGTAAATAAAACAATTCAGTCAAAGGATGAAAAAGGAAATCAAATTTTCAATGAAAACTACAATAGAAGAAAAAAAAAATATCACAAAAATATAAAAGCTACAATGGAAGTAAACAATTTGAACCCAATGAATTTTACAAAAGGGTAAATGGTCAGGAACACATTATAAAATTAAAGGGGAAGTGCACTCTATCTACTTCGAGTTCAACTCATTTACAAGTTACCTACCTATTTAAAAAGTGACACTTTATCCCCCATTCGTCTTCTCTGTTACTCCCGTTACTCGTTTCTGTTAAAAAAAAAAAAAATTGATTTTAATTTCTCTTTCTTTCTCGATCTCACACTGCTCCGCTCACCAAACCTCCATGGCGCCAGAGCTTCATAGTTCCGACCACCAATCACCACTGCCACCAACGGTGGTGGTTATCCTTTTCAGCACGAAGTCAAGCACCCCCTCTCTCTCTCACCGCTTGGTCTCTTGATTTTCTCTCTCTAAACCCAAACCCTCTCTCTCTCTCTCTCTCAATATCTCACTATGACACTCTCTCTCAATTTCTCACTGTAACACTCTCTCTTAAACCAGCCAACTCTAAAGCCCACTCTCTCTCTTTCTCTTAAACACAGGAAAAAAAACCCATGTGGAATTTCAAAAAGAGCAATAAGATGTGGAATTGTTTTTGTTTTTGGGTTCTTTATGTTTTCGGAAAATATCAAACTTGTATGGTTTTTGATTCTGTTCCTACTCTCTTGCCCTTTTGGAGGTGGGGAAATTGGAATATGAAATAGACCCATAAAAGGAATAGCCCATACCAGAAGTTGAGACATAAAGTTCGGCCCAAGCTCATACCAGAGGTCAAAACGTAAAGCCCAGCCCAAGCTCATATCAGAGGTCATTACGTAAAGCTCGGCCCAAGCTCATATCAGAGGTCATTACGTAAAGCTCGGCCCAAGCTCATATCAAAGGTCAAAACGTAAAGCTCGGCCCAAGCTCATATCAGAGGTCATTACGTAAAGCTCGGCCCAAACCCATGTCAAAGGTCAAAACGTAAAGCTCGGCCCAAGTCTATAGTAGAAGATTGGGATGATGTTTAAAGAATAACAAGAGACAAATAGAATGTTGTACTTTTTTATAGAAGTTTTGTACTTTTTTGTAAAGGACTGTCCCACATTGAGAAGAGGGAACAGAATACGAAGCACTATGTACTATAAAGTCAAAAGTAGTCATTAATGTTAAAGGATCTTTTTTCTGGAAAGTCTGACAAAAGTACTTCTTACTACTTTAAGAAATTAATTGTAGCTCAAAAACTTACCCACTACAATTGGCGCCGTCTGTGGGAAAGTACTTTCGAAGATAGAAAATTCCAGAAAGAATGAATAGCCACATAGAAAAGGTTACCGTATATTCGGGTCGAGGGAAGAACCCAATGATAAATCCTGAAGGTGAGGATCCCATACTGGAGACCGATCTCTCTTCCAACTACGATAAGAGATGGCCCGAGGGCACACCGTCAGAAAGGGCACTCCGAAGAGTAATCGTAAGGTCGGAAATCAGGAACGAACAAAAGCCTGAACCGTCCCACCGATATCGTAGGCGCTCTAGAACAGACCGAAGAAACATAGTGCTAGAACCAAGAAGTAGCAACTCGACCAGCGACCGAACCTGGGAACAGGGAAATGAGGATACTGTGGAGGCACTAAAACAACAAGTCTTGGAATTGAAGAAAAAGTTAAAGAAAAATAAAAACTCTAGGAGATCTCAGCACTCCAGCCAGCCAAAAACTAGAATTAGGCTCGAAAGATCCCTGTCATCTGACAGTTCGAGTGCATCAGTCGGGGAAACCGAGGAAGAAGAATGTTCAGACGAGAGAAATAAAGGGGGAAGAAGTTCGTATAAAGGAGGATCAAGGGGCAACTGGTCCGAATCCCCCTCGATGGCAAGACAGCCATACAGGGAAAGGAGGGAACAGGAGACAGTATGGAAAGCCCTCCACCAAATATCGCACTCCCTTTTTTCTAAAGAAATAGAGAGAGCACATCTGCCAGGAAAGTTTTCCCCCCCGAACTACGTGATGTATGATGGCAGGACCGATCCTAACGGACACATCAGCCATTTCAGACAAAGCATGGCATTGCACCTCCGCAATGACGCCTTAATGTGCCGAATGTTTCCTTCAAACCTGGGACCGATGTCCCTCAGATGGTTCAACCGCCTGCAACATTCCTCGATTCATTCGTGGGATGAATTAGCTGAGGCATTTGTCTCCCGGTTCATAACCAACAGCCGAAAACCGAAGGAGTTCGACTCCCTGATGTCCATGAGAATGAAAGATTCAGAATCACTGAAGAATTATTCCTCAAGGTACTGGGAAGTGTACAACGAAGTAAATGGCGGAACAGAAGATATGGCCATTACAGCCTTTAAACAAGGTTTAGACCCGGAATCCGAACTGAGACACAGCCTCTCCAAAAGGCCGGCTAAAAATATGAGAGACCTCATGTCGCGGATCCAACAATACGTACGGGTGGAAGAAGACCGAGTAAGAACAAGGGTAACATCTGCACAGAATCGACCCCCGAGAAAGATTGCCAACTTGGAGCCAAAGAAAACCGAACTACCACCAAGAAATCCTACCCGGTTTCCACGACCTAGGGAATTGGACAGAGTGTATACGGTTTTTAATATACCAATATACCAAATCTTGGCTGCAATAAAAAATGAACCATTTTTCTTATGGCCAGCTCCTCTGGGAGGCGATCCATCGAAGCGAGATCCTAACAAATATTGTTCCTATCACCAAGAGAAGGGTCACATGACCGAAAGATGTTATTCGCTGAAACAACATTTGGAAGAATTGGCCAAGGCAGGACACCTGCGTCGCTACATAGGGGGAGATCAAAGACAACGCTACCAAGAGGGACCAACGGCCGTTCACAACCCCAAGCCCGCAGCCCGGATTATAAAAATGCTCCACACATCTCGGCCAAAAGGGCAGTCATTCGATCAGCTGAGATCTGATTTGAAGAAAGCTCAACATCTTCGAGAAGTCTTTCAGGTTGCAGAAGGATCAGTAGTATCCAAAAAACCCAGAACAGACTTCCCGAACAACGAACAACTGATCTTCTTCTCGGATGAAGATTTAAGAGATATGTAGACTCCACACGATGATCCATTAATAGTCAAACTAAGGATTGGAGACTCAAACGTCAAGCGGGTATTGATAGACCAAGGCAGCTATTCTAAGATAATGTACCCCGACTTATTCCACGAGCTCGGACTAAAACAAATTGATCTCCAACCCTATGATGCACCACTGATTGGATTCTCAGGGGAAAGTATTCGGCCGATGGGCCAGATTACAATGACTGTTCACACGGGACCAATCAGCTTAGACACCGAATTCCTGGTAGTAGATGTACCGTCGCCCTACACAGCAATTATGGGCCGAAGATGGCTGCATAAGTTAAAGGCCATACCCTCCTCTCTCCACCAGAAGCTCTGCTTCCCAACGGATTTCGGTATAATGGAGATCAAAGGCGATCAAGTGGCTTCCCAACAGTGCGTTATAGCCGCCATCAAGCAGAACCCCCATATTCTCCCAGGGGCAAAGCAGAAAGGGAAAAAAGTGGCGGAATGCTCTAAAGGCTTATAGCAGCTAGAAGGTGCCGAGGACACATGCACAGAGAAATCTAATGAAACATATGAACCCAGCGAAGAATTAGAGACAGTAACATTTTCCTCTGATCCAGAGAAGTATTTTAAGATTGATCGGGATCTCAACCTTGACGACCGAACTAAATTAGTTAATTTTCTCACAAGCAACGTTGACGTGTTTGCCTGGGATCCGTACGAAGTGCCGGGAGTAGATCCTGATTACATTCAACATCGTCTAAATGTGGATCCTCACTCCAAACCAATACAGCAGAAGTCTAGACGATCGGCTCCAGTGCATGCGGAAGCAGTACAGAAGGAAGTAGAAAGATTACTACAAGCAGGGGCAATAAGGGAGTTACATTACCCCACGTGGCTCTCAAACACTGTGGTCGTAAAGAAGAAAAACGGGAAGTGGAGGGTATGCGTGGACTTTACTAACCTAAATCAAGCATGCCCAAAAGATCCGTTCCCTCTGCCGAAGATTGATCAACTGGTAGATGCAACAGCCGGACATAACCGAATGAGTTTTCTAGATGCATTTCAGGGATACCATCAAATCGCTTTATCTCCAGAGGACCGTGAAAAGACTGCCTTCATCACTCCACTGGGAATTTATTGCTTCAAGGTAATGTCGTTCGGCCTGAAAAACGCTGGAGCCACATATCAACGAATGGTCACCAAAATGTTCAAGGATCAGATAGGAAAAACGATGGAAATTTACATCGATAACATGGTCGTGAAAAGCAAGTTGTCACAAAATCACTTGGAGGACTTGACAAAGACATTCCGAATATTGAGATTGCATAAGCTACGATTGAATGCTTCGAAATGCGTATTTGGGGTCGGTTCTGGGAAATTCCTGGGTTTCATGGTGTCACATAGAGGTATTGAAGTAAACCCAGATCAAATCAAGGTCATCCAAGAGCTGAGAGCACCGCGAACTCACAAGGAAGTCCAACGACTAACAGGGATGACCGCGGCCATAAATAGTTTCATATCCAGATTGGCCGATCAATGCCAACCTTTCTTCCAGCTCCTGAAAAAAGGTACTAACTTTAAATGGGACGACGATTGTGCATCGGCTTTTGAAGACCTAAAGAAATACCTCTCTTCCTCTTTACTCTTGTTGAACCCAACGCCAGAAGAACCTCTCTTTCTGTATTTGGCCGTGTCCGAACGAGTTGTAAGTGCCGTATTGATTCGAATTAAAGACACCATCCAATGTCTGGTGTACTATACAAGCAAGACCATGACGGAGGCAGAAACGCGTTACCCCCCCTAGAGAAGGTCGGCCTAGCATTGATCACAGCAGCAAAAAAGTTACCTCAGTATTTCCAAGCTCACACCATTTACGTGGTAACGCAATATTCGATACAAGCCATGTTCAACAAGGCCGACTTTACCGGTCGGATTTGGAAATGAGGGGCGAAGATTGGCACTCTGGGTGTAAAATATTTGCCAAGGACCGCCATAAAGGGGCAGATATTGGCTGATTTCGTTGCCGAGTTCACACCAACTACGGAACCAGAAGATTTAAACAAGACAACATTCCAAGAAAATACGCCCGAAAATTCGGGTTGGTGGAAAATATACGTAGACGGGGCTTCCAACGCCAGGGGATCAGGAACAGGGGTTGTCATAATTACGCCAGACGAGACGGTTATCGAACAATCGATTCGCCTTGACTTCAAATAATCCAACAACGAAGCCGAATATGAAGTGGTCCTGGCTGGATTGAATTCGGTAAAAACGCTGGGAGCCCAACAACTGATCGTCCATTGTGATTCATTGCTGATAGCAAGTCAGATCAACGGGGAGTATATGGCTCGAGATGAGCGCATGGCGGCCTATCTGTTAAAGGTTCAACAATCCATGACCAATTTCCAAGTGGTCAGAGTCGAACAGATCAGCCGAAGCATGAATAGTCACGCGGACGCATTAGCAACATTGGCATCTGTTCTCAACGCTGACTTCAAACGATTCATACCGATTGAGACCCTCGCAACTCCCAGCATTACCATGCCTACCTGCCACGTCCACACCGTTACGGTCGGTCCATGTTGGATGGATCCCTACGTCCATTACCTCAAAGAAGGTGTCCTACCAGAACAAAAAAAAGAAGCCGAGATTGTCAGAAGGAAAGCTATGAGGTTTTGGTTATCAAAAGACTCGAAACTCTACAAACGATCCTTTTCGGGACCCTATCTTCTGTGCGTCCATCCTGACATTGTTGAAGATCTACTATTCGAAATACACGAAGGCATCTGTGGAAGTCATACAGGGGGAAGATCTCTGGCACACCGAGCCCTTACCCAAGGATATTGGTGGCCCTACATGCAAAAGGATGCTGTGACTTACGTCAAAAAATGCGACAAATGTCAGAGGTTCTCGCATTCAGTCCACCAACCAGCCGCCGAACTCCTACCACTAGTAAGTCCATGGCCATTCGCACAATGGGGCATGGATTTAGTCGATCCACTCCCTAGAGCAACAGGGAATCGACGTTGGCTTATTGTCGCTACAGATTATTTTACAAAGTGGGTTGAAGCCGAACCATTAGCAAGCATCAGAGATAAAGATTCAATTAAATTCATCTGGAAGAACATTATAACCAACTTCAGAATACCTAAGACTATCATCTCCGATAATGGGACACAGGTCAACAGCAAACCTTTCATGAAGTATTGCTCGGAACTTGGTATAAGAAACGTTTACAGTTCTCCGGCATATCCTCAAAGCAATGGACAGGCCGAAGCATCAAACAAAACCGTATTAGATGGGATCAAGAAGAGGCTGGAGGATGCTAAAGGAAGATGGGTAGAAGAATTACCTAATGTCCTATGGACCTTCAGAACCACGCCAAGGAGATCAACAGGAGAAACTCCATTCTCGCTAGCATACGGCTCAGAAGCAGTCATCCCACTAGAGATCGGCCTTCCCACCCTCAGAACTTCAGAATGGGAACCAACAAGAAACGATCTGGCTCAATCCCAAGCTCTAGACCTGCTAGAAGAAAGAAGAGAACAAGCAATGATCAGACTGGCCTCCTACCAACAACAATTGAAGAAGAGATACAATAAAAACATACGACCAAGATCCTTCCAACAAGGTGACCTGGTCCTCAGAAAGGTTTTGGGTAACACTAAGAACCCCACTGATGGCAAGCTAGGACCCAATTGGGAAGGACCATACCGAGTCCGATCAGTAACCGGAGTAGGAGCTTATCATCTTGAAGATTTAAATTCCATACCCCTGCCACGGCCATGGAATGTCAGTAATCTCCGGAAATATTTTCATTAATCTTCTCTTTTTTTCTCCCTTCCTTCAAAAAGAGAGGAAAAAGGGAGGGATATATATATATGGATTGATGTATATGAAGTAGCAGACTCCTGAATGTAATTGGGAATGCCTATCTACGATAAATAAGACAAATCTAAGTGGACGTAGGCCCCTTTGGCCGAACCACGGTAAATCCGTTCTCATTTTTACAATTTTATCACTATCTTTTCATTTCTCCACATAAAACTTGACTTAGACTTCAGTCAACCCAAGGGTTCCTAAGTGCTAAGGTCCAGGAAGACTGGCAATTTAAAAAACCAACTTGAATTAGGCTTCAGTCAACCCAAGGGTTCCTAAGTGCTAAGGTCCAGGAAGACTGGCAAGTTAAAAAACCAACTTGACTTAGGCTTCGGTCAACCCAAGGGTTCCTAAGTGCTAAGGTCCAGGAAGACTGGCAAGTTAAAAAACCAACTTGACTTAGGCTTCGGTCAACCCAAAGGTTCCTAAGTGCTAAGGTCCAGGAAGACTGGCAAGTTAAAAAACCAACTTGACTTAGGCTTCGGTCAACCCAAAGGGTTCCTAAGTGCTAAGGTCCAGGAAGACTGGCAAGTTAAAAAACCAACTTGACTTAGGCTTCGGTCAACCCAAGGGTTCCTAAGTGCTAAGGTCCAGGAAGACTGGCAAGTTAAAAAACCAACTTGACTTAGGCTTCGGTCAACCCAAGGGTTCCTAAGTGCTAAGGTCCAGGAAGACTGGCAAGTTAAAAAATCAACTTGACTTAGGCTTCGGTCAACCCAAGGGTTCCTAAGTGCTAAGGTCCAGGAAGACTGGCAAGTTAAAAAACCAACTTGACTTAGGCTTCGGTCAACCCAAGGGTTCCTAAGTGCCAAGGTCCAGGAAGACTGGCAAGTTAAAAAATCAACTTGACTTAGGCTTCGGTCAACCCAAGGGTTCCTAAGTGCTAAAGTCCAAGAAGACTGGCGAGTTAAAAAATCAACTTGACTTAGGCTTCGGTCAACCTAAGGGTTCCTAAGTACTAAGGTCCAGGAAGACTGGCAAGTTAAAAATGAAAACCAACTCGAACTTCGGTAAATTTAAATGATTCCCAAATACTCATCCGCTATGCAAGATATAACTTAAATCAAAAGCATGATCATACAAATATGAAATTCAGACAAAGACACTAGTCATAAAATAACAAAATATATATTTTCCCCCCTTCTTATGAAGGAAACGGGGAACACAAAAACAGATTGTATTATTCCCCCCTTCTTATGAAGGAAACGGGGAATACAAAATAAGTCGGTATGAAAGCTATATTGTTTCAAACTAATCTATTACATCAATGTTTTCCTCAATGTCTGAACCGCTCTCCCCTTCTTGAAATTCAGCCGTTTGAATTTGATCATAAGGCAGACCCTCGGTTATCTCAGGGTCATCAGCTAATACGGGCTCACTCAAGGCTTCATGGGATCCAGGAACCGTTGGGTCTTCAGTGGCATCTCCTCCGGCCTCCAACTCATTTCGCTCCTCTAGCACACGATCCACGAGAGGTTGATGTCTCCACTCCAAATCGTATAACTCAGAATCATCATCAACCCCGGCCCTGTCAAGGGCCTTATGCCATCCTTGGACAAAATATTTGTTGCACTCATCTTTGAGTTGTGACAGTAAGGAGTCGGTCGCCTCACTGAAGCCTTGATCAAATAAGCCTGAGCCTGCTCCTTAGCTTTTTGAACCTTCGCCTCAGCCTCGGTTAGAGCGTCTTTAAGCTGGCTATTCTCGACTCGAACTTAAGAGGCAGACTTATACTCCCAGTCTAATTTCTTCTGAAGTTCGGTCACCTGATTCCCCATATTTAATAAACCGGCCTCAGCACTTTTTTGGGCGCTCTCAGCAACACGAAATTTTGCTGAGGCCGACTCTTCAAGTTCCTTTAGACGCTTAATTTCTTCTTGGGATTTTTGAAGACGACATTCGGTCTCCAAAAGTCGGTCGCCAACCTCAAATATACCTTGAACGGCCTAAAAAAGAAATAAAGAATAAGATAAAGTGAAATATATACATATGTTTAAATAATTCATTTAACATGTATGATGAGACGTTTGAATACAAAGCTTCAAAACTCACCAGAATAGAGTCGCGCTTTAAGTTCTCCAGCATATGCTTGGACCTCTTCTCCTGCCAGACTTTCATGTCTTCTGGAAGGAGAAGAGCCTTTCCAACTGCTTTGGCCACTTGTCCACCTCGAACATCTTTTCCACTCTTTAAGACCGAATCTCCTTCATCGACCGATCGGTTCTCAAGAAGAAAAGTACAGCTCCACGGCTGTTTCAAGTCGTCTTGATGCATACGTCTTTAAGAGACTTGACCTGTGGCCTTCTGAAGAGCTCGATCATTCTTGCTCTTTACCTTTTTTGGGGCCTTAGCCTTTGGAAGTCGAGGTGGAGATGACCCCTCCTGGCCGCTGACGTCATCATTTTGCTTCTTTCCTCTCTTCCTTTTCTTCCCCATAACATCCTCTCCTTGAGAAAATCCAGGGGGAGGAGCAAGAGGAGAAGCAGGGGGAGAAGTCCAGGACGTCTCTGGGGCAGACGTCCCAAGTACGGTCGATATGTTGATTGATCGTTTCTAGATCGGCATTTCTTCGGTTGGTTTGGAATCGGGGTCAAAAACAGACGAGAACCAAATAACTGGAAGACCGACCTCTGAAGACTCGAGGGAGGGAACGAATTCGGGATTCCTAAAAGGTGGCACAAGCTGAGGTACCTGCACTCCTCTTCTAGCTGTCACGGGGACCACTTGAATGATATCCTCCTGATCCTTCCCAGGGCGCACGACCGTAATCTCCTCCTGTCTAAAGTGTTTTACGGTGGGTCCTTTTTGGAAAGACTTATATGAAGGCACGTAATCCAGCAAAATAGATGTCGCACGTGGACGACCACCCGAATCAATGAAACATGGCCTTTTTAAGAGATGTTTGACCGTCTTCCTTTCCACAAGTTCTACCCTCTTAGCAGTAAATTCCTTGTCTGAAAAAAGAGAAGGAAAACACTCAGTCAAAACGGACAAAAAGAAACAAAAATGCATTGCGTAAATGATATGAAATAGTGAAAACCTAGTACACCAGGCTTCAAAGGGCAATTAATATGGGGGTTTTGCCAGTTCCCCGTGAACACCAAAAAATTTTCATCTCGGCCCTTGTTGGAGTCCAGAAGCCCGGTCACCAGTTTTCTATCGACATTGCGGGCAACTAAAGTATACTGATCCCTACCAGTCGTTTGAAGACTATACACGTATGTTATATCATGTACAGTGAGGTTTAGGCCGAGTTTTTCCATTAGAACAGCCGTCCCCATTACTATCCTAAAAACATTGGGGGCACACTGGAGAGGATTTAGCCTAAAATTAGTTAAAAACCGAAGTAGGAAGGTATGCATGGGTATTCTAACCCCTCCCTCAACTATTGCTACTATTGGAAGCACGAGATCTTCACGCTGGAGAAGCGCAATATCACCGTAAGGAACATACCGAATATGTACGTCCTCGGGGATACCATAGCGACTTTTAAATTGTACGATTTTCTCTTCGGTATCTACGAGTTTGGCAAATTTACCCATAACTTGAAAACCTAATGGGCCGAAGAGCACAACTAGGATGATGGAAGGTAAATACAAGAGTAAAAAGAGACTTACTGACGTGAAGACGGCACAGAAAAGTTAGAGAAAAGGTTTACTCAAAGGTTGAGAGGGATGTTTTTTATCTCTGGAAGTGAAAGTAAAGAGTGAAAATGAAGTGGGGTCTCCCCCTTTTTATACGAGATTGAGTAGGCTACGGATACCAGGACCTAGCTGGTCATGGGCCGGTAAAGACTAGGGAGTCAGTAAAATAACTTCTCTCGGCCCCCAAAAATCTCATAATGATTTGATGGTTTGGGGAACACCTAACAGCGTAATAAATGAAGCAAGCCGTCATTCATTTATCAGTCGTAAGTCGAAAAGACACCAATGTCAAATCTCCATTAATAAAGGATCTGCAATATACCGAAAAGGTGAAACTCTGCCTTTTCGTTTGTCATTTCAAATTCTGACCAACCTGGTCAATAATCATCTGGTCTTTGGGCTACATCATTAAAGGTGGTCTGTTCAGACCGAACACTCGCTCGGAGGACCTTATGATGGACAAGAAGCGTGTTTCAATCCATATATCCCAATTCGAACAAAATACACCCGAATTATATCGACCGAAGATAGTTCGGGGCAACGAAATAAATTCGATCCATCCCCTGGCGATAAACGGACTTGTCTTTACGAAGCAAAGATAAAACAAACTCGTACATAACTCGGTCCAAATCCATAGATAAAGTGATTGGTCCAGCCTTTTAAGAGATTGTTTATGAAAAATTCCAAAATGATCACCAAATACTAAGATGAAGAATGACAGTCAAATTAGGAACGTGACAAATCCATTTGAAGTTATGAAAAGATAAATTCAGAAAAAATTGAAGATCAGTCAATATACGAAAATGTTAAATTAAATAAAAATAATGAAGGAAAAACTTCTATACATGAAACAAAACAAAACGATAAATTACATTGTAGCGCTTTCCCCACTTCTTGCAACCAAAAAAAAAAAACTAAATAAGGTATGTTACATAGATAAACTCTCCTTAATCATCAACGTTTACGTTGTCTTCCTTATCAGAGATAACCTTTCTCCACATCTTGAACCTCTTCGGTCTAAACTCGCTCTTGATGATCAAAAACTTCGGCAGTTTCCAGAGCTATAGGATCGTCAACGGCTTCGTAGTCTTCCAAAACCTCAACATTCGTTTCTTCAAGCTTCTCGGTGGCAACAAACTCTCCGGAAGTTCTGTTGTTGGTGTACATGGAAACCTTTATGCTGATCTCAAGGACATCCTTGAGACTTGGAGGCTGAGAACTCCAAATGAATGGGATAATATGTCTGTTTGGTGCGATTTGCTTCAATGGAGAAATGAAATGTATAATGCAGTCATAGATGCATTCAAGGATCATAGGTAAACTCTCCTTAGTCATCAACATTTACATTGTCTTCTTGATCAGAGATACCTTTCTCCACATCTTGAACCTCTTCGGTCTGAGCTCGCTCTTGATGATCAAAAACTTCAGCGGTTTCCAGAGCCGTAGGATCATCAAAGGCTTCGCAGTCTCCCAAAATCTCAACATTCGTTTCTTCAAGGTTCTCGGGGGTTCCTGAATCGAAAGGCCGATAATGCCGGCCCAAAACATAAAGCTCAGAGTTGTCATCAACCGCAGCCTGCTCAAGAGCCGAAGCCCACCCTTTCAGAAAATAAATATTACACTCCTTACGTAGTTGAAGCTTCAAAGATCCTGCAGCATCTTCAAAACCCCGGTCATAGATAGCCTGAGCTGCCTTCTCAGCATTGCTTGACACACGTCGGACTTCAGCCAACTCGGCCTTGAGTCTATCAATTTCCGCCTGGAACCCGCTGGAACGTTCACACTCTCGTTCCAACTTAGCCGACATCTCCACCAGTTGGCATTCAGCTGTTTGAAGCCCTTCCTCGGCAGTTTTGTGTTGGGTCTCGACCTCCCGAATTCTAGCAGACGCCGTCTTTTCAACTTCACGCAATCTATCGTTTTCAACGAGAGACTCATTAAGAAGACGTTCAGTTTCTACCAACCAATACCCGGCTTCAAAAACCCCTTGGACAGCCTAGAAATAATCGTCAAAATAAGTAATGAGAATGATGGATTATTATAATAAAAGAAAGGATAGAGGACAAAACTCACCACGACCGAGTCACGCTTCAGATTTTCAATCATCTGCGTTGAGTTATTTCCTTTCCAATTCTTCATGTCCTTGGGAAGGAGAAGAGCACTCCCAAGGGCATCGGCTATTTGTCCACCCCGGACGTCTTTACTTTTCCAAACCGAATCATCTTCGTTCACAGGTCGGTCGTCTACATAAAACTCACATTTCCAAGGCGCCGGTAATTCTTTCTGATGTTTGCGTTTATGAGAAACGTGACCGGCGGCCTTTTGGGGAGTTCGGCTATCTTTACCTTTCCCCTTTTTAGACGAGGACTTGGTCACGGAGGATTCAGTTTGGATCAAGGCCTGTTATTCTTTTGCTACTTCAGCTTCTTCCTCTCCCTTCTTCCTCTTTTTCATAACGGATTCTCCCTCAGAGAACCCGGAAGCGAGAGGAACATTAGAAGTTTCCGACGGCTCTGGGGCAAGCGTCCCGAGCACCGATCCTATGTTGATGGTCCTCCTTTGGATAGGCATGTTTTTACTTATACTCGAAGTAGGGTTGAACTAAACAGAAGAAACCAGACTCTAATCAGTGAAGAAGTTCACGATTTGAGGTAAAGAATAATTGTAAAGGTAAAAACATAATGTGGGGTCTCCCTTTCTTATATACTACCAATGGGACCACAGGCAACCGGAATCCAGCCGGTCATGGGCCGGTAAAAAACCTGTAAAACAAAAAAAATAAAAAATAAAAATTTTTCCAGTTCGCAATAAATCCTTAGAGATAAAATATCTTTGGGAACGCCAAACGGCATATTAATCATGGTAGACGGCCGAGTTCACAATAAATCATTAAAGATGGAATGTCTTTGGGAACACCAAACGGCATATTAATTATGGCAGACAGCCGCCACCAAGCTAAAAATAGAATTAAATTATCACCAACTCGTTTTATCATCCGATGAGCGCAACGTTAAGTTGGAGGGATTTACTTTATTGCCACAACATTCTGGTTCGGACTTCTAGGAATTAGTAACCGAATTTTCGACCCATAGAACCGAATGACTTGTTCTCATCCAAAGTAAATAACAGTGAACCGAACCATATTCTCTGATAGAATTGCCGACCACACTATTCCTGACTGCGTTTCGTTCAAAACTTTGAATGGCGATATATATTTCTCCACTGTTTCGGTCAAATCTCTCTCTTCAACAAAGAGTAAAGATTTGAGGGGCAATTGGAGGTGGGGAAATTAGAATATGAAATAGACCCATAAAAGGAATAGCCCATACCAGAAGTTGAGACATAAAGTTCGGCCCAAGCTCATACCAGAGGTCAAAACGTAAAGCCCAGCCCAAGCTCATATCAGAGGTCATTACGTAAAGCTCGGCCCAAGCTCATATCAGAGGTCAAAACGTAAAGCTCGGCTCAAGCTCATATCAGAGGTCATTACGTAAAGCTCGGCCCAAACCCATGTCAGAGGTCAAAACGTAAAGCTCGGCCCAAGCCTATAGTAGAAGATTGGGATGATGTTTAAAGAATAACAAGAGACAAATAGAATGTTGTACTTTTTTATAGAAGTTTTGTACTTTTTTGTAAAGGACTGTCCCACATTGAGAAAAGGGAACAGAATACGAAGCACTATGTACTACAAAGTCAAAAGTAGTCATTAATGTTAAAGGATCTTTTTTCTGGAAAGTCTGACAAAAGTACTTCTTACTACTTTAAGAAATTAATTGTAGCTCAAAAACTTACCCACTACACCTTTCTCATTGATTTTTCTTTGAAAAAAGAGGGAAGAATTAAAAAAAAAAAAAAAAAAATCGATGTGAAATTTCTCAAAGTGCGGAGCTTTAAGTGTTGTGCTTTATTTTTTTTATCAAAAAAAAGTGTTGTGCTTTATTTTGCCAGATAAGTTATGGCTATGTTCTATTAACGAAGAAGGTAGCTTCTAATTCTGGGCCTAACAAAATGATGGGAAAGTTGTAATTCTAATTTCTTGTTTTCAGATGTCATTTATTAAGAAATTTTACATGTGAGAGAAAAAAAGAGGCCACTTTGTGAAATTAAAGTCATCTGGCCTAGCAAGTTGATATATGTAATGATCTCTATTAGTAGTTGTTGTATTTGCAGATACTACCTTGTCACCAAGTGTGTTTTGTTAGGAGAAGGCTAGGGGATTTTTGTGATAGTTGAGCTCGTTTGAATAAAATTTGCATATTCATTCACAAAAAGAGAGGAGAAAAAAACTCATATGTCATGTAAGGTATCCACAGCTAGGCTATGAGGCTTTGAGTTTTTTTATTGGCAATGTAAGGCTGTAAGTATTATTTTGGAAAGCAAATGGATTAGTACCTTTATATACATGTTATGGCAATAGTATTTTTAGAAGGTGTCTCAAAGGAAAAGGCTTTCAGCAAGTCATCTGCAATGCTTGGACAGCTCTTATCTACCATATTTGGATTAAATGGAATGCCATAATTCACAATAGAAAGATTTGTTCTGAAACTGATCTGGTGCAAGCTATTATATATGATGTTAGATATAGGCTCTTTTGGTGTAGAAATATTAGAAATTCTATCCAGAAACATCTTATGTGTTTTTGATAACTTTTAGGTGGTTGTTAGTTACCATTGGTAGGCTGCTGCTTGTTATTTGTAATATTGTTGTAAACTGGTTTGTTGAACAAAATTTTGCTAATTAACAAAAAATGAACTTTGTAATGGCAACCCTATCAATAAATGGTCAGTGTATTTGTGACTAGTACTGCAGGTGGGTAAAGGGAGTAAACATTGAAAACCTCAGGTGGACAAAGTGTCACTTTTTAAACCACAGGTAGGTAATTTGTAAATGGACCAAACCACAGGTGGGTAAAGTGTGCTTTCCCCTAAAATTAATAAGAAAAGTAAAAACATATCTGACAAATTTGATAAGAGTAAAATATAATGCTTCAAATATGAAAAAACTGGTCACTACAAAACATATGTAAAGTAAAAGACAAAATCAACCAATTACAAATACCAACCAAAGAAAAATATGAAATATATAAAACTATGGAACTAAGGAATACTAGCTCTAGCTCTAGTGAAAATAATATTTTAGTTACCAATTCTTCTTCAAATTACCAATCTGCTAGTGAAAATTCTAGTTCCCCAAATATCGAACTAGGTTGTAAAGATAGTTGTTGTAAAACAGTTAATGTCCTAACCAAACAAAAAGAACAAGAAGAGCTGCTAATAAATTTAATTAGTAAATTAGAAAACACCAAAGTTAAGATCAAAATACCTTGTAAAATTTACGAAACTTCTCACTATGGAAGAACCAAGTAAAGAGAAACCCTCAAGCCACATATTAGTCGTAGTAAAACTTTAGAAAATTTTAATAGACTTAAATCTAAAGAAGTCGAACTCCAAGATTTACAATAAGAAGGAAACCAGATCATGTCAGAAATAAGAAATTTAAAAGAAGAAACTATAGTAAAATTTGTTGCATAAAAAAATTGGGGATCTCATCCCTCCTGACATGAAAACCCTTCCAGGATTTTCAAATGGTTATAGTTACTATGATTATGTTGAAGCATGGTTCAAACTTCAAAGTAATACTCCACCAAGATGAGAAACAAGCTCATTCTTGGTTTTTGAACTTTGATAAAAAAATAAAAATTCAATAGTCAAATTCCATTATGGTTTCTCCGATAATGATCTCCAAGACTCAGTGAAATATTTCTCTTTAGTTTAAGCTTGACTATTAAACAAATCGAACTCAAACAAAATAATACGTTCGTGAATAAACTCGTGAATATCAAACTAGATTTAACTATATCTAAATTATATATGTTAATATGTAGATGAACTCAACCTCAGGTCATAGTCGAAGTAAAATTAATGAATTCATTTAATTGCAACCCACAACATCAAACATTATTAACTCTACTGAGTGTCATTGTTACCCGCCTCTTTTTATTCTTCAATATAACTAGCATGTACCTCATGCAATACACTGGATTTTTATTTATATAAATTTTAAATCACAAACAAAAGAATTAAATTTATAACATTGGAAAAACAAAAGCTAGTCTTCAAGCAAAATTTCTTCACTTCACACAATTTCGATTCATAGTTCAAAAAATCTATAATCCCATTAAAAAAATTCAAAATCTAAATATTTTTATTCTTTGCTTATTCATGCTCAGCTATTGAAAGTCTCATAAGTCCAATGTTATAATTTCTTTCTCGGCTAAAGATACCTAGAGATATCATAATGGAAAGTTAAAAAATAAAAAATAAAGTAAAATAATCCAAAACCCAAAAAAATAAAAAAGCATAATGCAAAGCTCCATCAAGATTGAGAAAAGTCTAATGAATAAGAAAAACAATGAAAATGAAATAGCAATTTTCAATCTTTGACATACATTACAATTATGAATTATTACCTATCTCTTAATTGGTCCTCAATACACTTTGATACTATGCTTTCCATACATGTAAGCTTGTCTATTACGTTTTCATTTAGCAATATTTGTTAACAGCTAAAAAGCTGAATTTTACGCAACTTCAAAATTCAAATTAGTATGCAGCTCATTTAAAAATTATGTTGCAGTTTAGCTGTATTGGACTTACTATCTTAAATTTTCAATTTCTCATCCCTTCCAAAAAAAATAAAAAATAAATTATCCTCAATTGGTCCTCAAATTCAAATTATATCATATCAAAACACTAAAATTGTAGACTTGGCTGCTTAACATCTAAAGGGAGGCTCTTTAATAACCTCCTTATGCAAGCTAGGTAGCCTAGGTTGGTGGGCTACAATATACCATCTATGGCTTCAAAGCAATTCTATTATTCACTTAGGAAATGATAGAACAGAGGAGCGGATCATTTAAGAAATCAAGAAGGATGCGATTGCTACAATTTAGAGTAAAGGTTGGTCAGGGGACTCTATTCCCAATATATAGGACTCTTTTATTTCCCCTTATATGATATGTAACAAAGTGCGGTAGGCCTGCTTCATATGTATAGAATAGTTGCTGTCTTGAGTTACATAGTATTATTGCTACTCTGTTCTTTCTGGTTTTGTTTGGCTTTAATAGCCTTTTGTGAATACCTTTTGTTGCAATAATATTATGTACTGATTCATCCAAAAAAAATTGTAATTCACTCAAAATCTAAAATACTGATAACAGCTAAGGAAAAAAGACCATAAACAAAAAGCGTGCCAGAAATTAATAAATCAAACATTCAAAAAAAAAAAATGTTACTTTATTTATCATACTAACAAAAATAATAGCAACATGCTACAAAAACACATACACAACAATTAGACAAAAGTCATAGATTTATTCTACTTACAATTAATGAAAATCTAACTGAGTGGATATTGTTAGGTATAAACTCATTCAAGACTTGCTCTGCTCAAGTAATTAAAATGCATAATTTAAGAAGCAATAAACATAACTAAACCACATCGATTACCGACTCGTTCGAATGGTCCAAAAACAAACATTAACCACACACTCATAATTCAATTTAAAAAAATTACAATATCAAATTACACAAACAATAACACATAATTGAATAAAACCAAAGTTACAAACTGTGCTTACATCTAGATGAATATCCCATGGAAGCTGTGAAAAATAGTCTTGCGAAAGATAAAAGCTATTCTACACAAACCAAGGGCAGAGCCAGAAATTTTTTGGTGGGTGGGATAGAATTTTTTTTTATTATTATTATAAGTAAAGTGGGTTAGAATATTATGTAAATCTCGAAGAAAATTCCATTGAGGGACATAATGAACCTTACCCCTTAATGCATATTCTATACCTATAAAAAAAAAAAAAAAAAAAAATAAAAAATCAGCACAAACAACAAACAATACACATAAATCACTGCACAAACAACAAACAATATACATAAATCCAAGCCAAGCCAATGAATCCTGCACTTGCATAAAAATTATTCACTACTACTCACAAACAACATAAAAAAAATGCACATAAATCAACAAACAATGCACATAAACCACTGCACAAACCACAAACAATGTACATAAATTAATTTTGGGCCAAAAAAAAAATGGTACATAAATTAATTATCACAAGGACCACAAATAAAATCACAATTCACAAATCACAATTAACATAAAAAATAAAAAAAAAAAATCAACACAACAAAAAGTGACTAAAATAAACTACTAAAGTAGTAAAGTGAGTCATGGACTCACTGTAAAATTGAAAGAAAAACTGAAAAGGAGACGGAGAGAAAGAGAGAAGGGGTAAGGGGCGGAGTCACCGACTCACTGAGAGAAAGAAAGAGCCAGAGAGCAGTGGTTGAGATGAGATGAGACTGGGATCCGAGCGAAAGAAAGAAAGAAAGGGGGACAGAGACATACCAAGGGCGGTCCAGGCGGAGGAGATGCGTGAGGCGAAGTCGGCGCGGCACGAGCGCGACAAGCGATAAGGGCTGGGAGCTTGGGTCACGCATGGCACAGGCATCGAGCACGGTGAGTATTTTTATATTTTGAATAAAATAAAATAAAATTAGTTAAAATATAATGAGGCGCCATATTTGAAAAAAATGTGTGGATGTTGTTATTCTTCTTCTCCTCCTAAAACAGTGTCCCTACACAATTATTACAACACACATTTCAAGACATCTTTGGAAAGCACTCTAATTAATATCATTGAGAGAATTTGTAAGAAATAGAGAGAAAGTTTCTCATTGTGAGCTCTAGGCTGATCCCATCCACACGAACTCGCTGCCATCAAGTTCTTTATTGATATCTAAGCTTTTTTTCCCGTAGAAAAGAAGAGTGTCACTTAATTCTAAACTCATACCCACAAATTCAATTAAAATCACCAAAATTCTTAAATTACACAAACGCACCCACCGAAAGCAGATTAGCCACAAACAAAAAATTACTAATTCATTGGAAATAAAAAAATGAAAAAAATCAGAAAATAAACTCACCTTAAAATTCTATCAGTTCAATGAATGGGACAGATGAAAAAACAGAGGGAGCAATTAGAAATCGAGTACAAAAAAGAATCAATATGTGGACTTTAAATTGTATGGGGTAGCGATTGAAGCATATGAATTTTGAAAAGTCATTTGGGTTTGATGGGTAGAGGAAGAGTTGAATGACAGAGGCAGAGAATAAAGTAAATTTTTTTTTTTTTTTTGAGAAATAAAGAAAACATAAGGGAGGACTGTGGGGCGAGAAGGGGTTAATTAAAATTAACACAAATCATTAAAAACTTAGCTTACATTCTTTTAATGTTGAGATAGAGAGAGTTGAGAAGTCTTTATTTTAATTGGTGTCTGTTAAATAAACTGATAATGTAATTTAAAAGATAAAATAAAAAAATATTGATTTGGCATATTAAAAACTTTGATGTACCGTCGTTTAATGTTGAGATAGAGAGAGTTGAAAACAAAGAATTCTTATTTTAATTGATAACTATTAAGTAATAATAATATAATTTAAGAAATAAGATAAAACTCTGCTTTTATATATATTATATAGATATAGATATAGAATATAATTAAATATGGAAAGAATAAATTAAGAAAATATAAATAAAAAAGATCTCGGTTATATATATATATATATATATAAACATGGAAAGCAAAAATTAAAAAATATATAAATAAATAAAAATCTTGTCATATGACAAATACTAAGTATGTCAAATAACATAAACTCAATTCTAAACATACCAAATGATAGAAACTCAGATTTATGTATATAATAATGGGTAAATTACACTGGCACCTCCTTTTTTTGAGGAAACTAAACTCGCTACACCCTATTTTGGGAAAATGATACTCCGCCCTCAAATTTGCAAAACAATTAACACTTCGCCCCCTTTTTCCCCCTTTTTAAATGAATATTCACCACTTAAACTTAAAATAATTGGAATATAATTTTTCTTTTTAACTCTGATTAGTTAGGCATTGATTAAAAAAATAAAGAAAATATAGAAAAAGAGGCTGAGTATTAATTATTTTATAAATTTGAGATTAAAGTGTTATTTTCTTAAAATATGTGTAACCCAAAAGAAATAGAAGTAAGTGTAATTACACCTTATAATAAGAGTAATGCTAGGGATACAACTTATTTTACAACCAAACCTTTACAAACTGACATGGCATCCTAAGTGGAGGATACCACATCAGCAATTAAAATAGACATCAACATTAGCATTTAACATTAATGAAATCATTAAAATTTTAAAATTAACTAAATCATTAAATTGCTGATGTGGTATCCTCCACTTAGGATGCCATGTCAGTTTGTAAAGGTTTAGTTGTAAAATAAGTTGTGTCTCTAGCATTACTCTTATAATAATATGAGTAATGTTAGGGATACAACAAATTTTACAACTATTTACTTACAAACTGACATGGCACTAATGTGACAGTATACCACATCAGCAATTAAAACATCAAAAGTTTCTCTGCTCTAGGGTTTTAGACTTGGTCTAGACCTAGCCGCCAGTAGAATATAGTTCTTGCCAGGGTGCAAGGTTGCTGTTCCCTCCGGTGTTTTTAACCACGGGTAGGACGGATTGTTAGGGATAGTCTCTAGTATTTCAGTGGTGTTGTTGGGATAGTGGTGGGGGATTTATTTCCTCTCTGCTGTGCCATGGAGGATATTGAAGGTCTTTGGAAGAGTTTTTCGCTCAATGATCAGGAAGATGACAAGTTCGATTTATCATCAATGGCTCACCAGGTAAAGCCAACGTTAGCTGCAAAATTTTTCACTAGAAGAACCATCAATGTCGAAGCAGTGGCGCGAACTTTCAAACCACTTTGGCAAACAAAACAGAGCTTCTCTCTTCAGGATGTCGGTGAAAACATAGTTTTGATTGAGTTTGATGATGGTAGTGATCTGGAAAGGGTCTTTCTTGGGGAACCTTGGTCCTATGACAAATATCTCATAGCATTCCACCGAGTAGGGGCTGGGATAGCAATCGAAGAACTTCCCTTTAACAGGGTTGATTTCTGGGTCCAACTACATAATCTTCCCATCCTATGCATGAAGAAGTCAGTTGCTGAGACGATGGGCAAATCCATAGGGGAAGTGCTACGGGCCCAAACTCATGAGGAGGAAGCAGGGAATGGGAGATGCATGAGGATTCGAGTACGGGTGGATATTTCTAAACCCTTACGACGAGGACACAGGATTGGGTTGGCGCATGGTGGTGAAGGTTGGGTTTCCTTTCAATATGAAAGATTGCCGAATTTTTGCTACTGGTGCGGCATCCCAACGCACGGGGAGAAGGATTGTGAAGACTGGCTTAACTCCATGGAAGCTGAGAAAGCCAAAGCTCCAGAATATGGCGTGTGGCTCAGAGCATCCCAAGACCGAGTTACTCGTCGAGTTCAGGTTACGGTGGAAGGGAGGACCCGTGGGGCAGGCAACACGACGGGGAGGAAGATGCAAGGCCCAACCACAACCCGAACTTCATGGAGAGCAGAATCGGAGCAACCTCCGTCGACGGAGTCTGATCCAACGGATATGGAAACAACAGAAAATATGGCTGAAGATAATTGTATTGCAGATATTTCGGCCAAAAAATCTGTAACTTTTGAAGACCAGCTCAGAGAAATTGATTTGGCGCTTAATTTTACACCTCTGATACCGGAGATTATAGGGATAGCTGGCAAGGAAAAGTCAATAAGGAATGAGGAATGGATGGGGCTGGGGAGCCCAACACAGACAACAAGCAAAGCCCCGAATTCTCCTATGGGCCTGAGGAGTCCTTTGGGCGACATAACAAATGACTGCTCTCCTTTAACTCATAAGCCCAAGGCAGGGACTTGGAAGAAAAAAGCCCGTGCAAAGGGGCAAGGGTCCAGTGATCTCAGGATATTCACAGTAGCAGAGAAGAGAACAAGTGACGCTGCTTTTCAACTTGAGGATGGGGAACCAAGATGTCCAAAAAATGCTCGGGTCACAGAGAATGATTTAATATCGGTGGAGGCTGGTGTCCAGCCCCGCCGAGTCCAATGAGTTGCCTCAGTTGGAACTGTCGTGGGCTTGGGAACCCAGGGACAGTTCAAGAACTCGCGAGTATGGTGCGGGTAAAAGCTCCCTCGGCTGTTTTCCTAACGGAAACATGGTCGAATGATGATTACTTAGAAAAAATTCGTTGTCTTTTACATTTCAGTAGTAAATTAGTAGTTCACAGTCATAATAAAGGAGGTGGGTTGGTGCTTTTCTGGAATGATGAATTTAATCTTACTATTAAAAGTTATTCTCCTTGTCATATTGATGCCATTATCAGGGAAGGGTCAGCTAATGCCTGGAGATTAACGGGAGTGTATGGGGCTCCAGAAACACACAGAAGAGATGAGACATGGGCTCTCCTAAGGCACCTTAATACCATGTTCCATCTACCGTGGTGCTGTATTGGGGATTTTAACGAAATAGTGAAACTTGAAGAGATGAAAGGAAGAATCCCAAGATCAGACCGCCAAATGAGGGGCTTCAGAAGTGCTCTTGATGACTGCGGTTTGATGGACCTCCGGTTTCGTGGTTTCCCGTACACATGGTGCAACAATAGAGATCCTCCAGCAACCACTTGGGTTCGGTTAGACAGGGCAGTGGCCACTATAGACTGGTTACAGCGCTTTCCCATGTCTATGGTGGAGCACATTGATGTAGCCAAATCGGATCACAAGTGTATTTGGTTGGATTGCTCTCCTCGGATGATAGCTAGACCAAAACGGCGCCCGTTTAGATTTGAGGAGGCATGGATGGCAGATGGTAGGTGCGAAGAAGTCATTAAGCAAGCCTGGGAAGTATCTCAACCAGGTACTCGGATGTTTACGGTATGTCATAAGCTGAAGGAGTGCAAAAAACAATTGGGTGCATGGAGCAGAACAAGCTTCGGTAATATAAAAAAGAAAATAGACATTCTCAAGCACAAGATCCATCAGGCCGAAAATAATGCAATCCAAGACAGAAGGCATGACAATATCAATGATTTACGCCGAGAACTGAACTCTCTGTTGGAGAAGGAAGAAAGAATGTGGAGCCAGAGATCGAGAGTTTCATGGTTGACTCAAGGGAGATCGGAATAAAAAGTATTTTCATGGCAAGGCTTCCCAGAGGCGTAGACGTAATTATATCTCTCGATTAAGTGATGAGAGAGGCAGGTGGCATGATTCAAATGAGGAGATAGCTGACTTAATGGTAGAGTATTATAATACTCTCTTTTGTACATCCAACCCCACAAGCCTGAATGAAGCAGTAGCAAATGTTCCCAAGGTGGTCACGGTTGACATGAATAACAATTTAATCCGGGACTTCAGAGCTGAAGAAGTTGAACAAGCAATAAAGCAGATGGCTCCCTCAAAAGCACCTGGACCCGATGGTATGCCCCCTATATTCTACCAAAAATATTGGCATGTTGTTGGTAGTGATGTTACTACAGCCGTATTATCCTGTTTAAATTCTGGAAGATTATTAAGTCTATTAACCATACTTTTATCACACTGATTCCAAAAGTTAAGTGCCCTGAAAAAGTGACTGATTTCCGTCCAATTAGTCTATGTAATGTGATCTATAAACTGGTCTCAAAAGTTTTGGCAAATAGACTGAAAATAATTCTTCCTCAGATAGTTTCAGAATCCCAGAGTGCATTTGTTCCAGGCCGTTTAATCACTGATAACGTCTTGGTAGCATTTGAAACTCTCCACCACATGCACAATAATAAATTGGGAAGAGAGGGAGCCATGGCTTTGAAACTAGATATGAGCAAGGCGTATGATAGGGTGGAGTGGAGATATTTAGAGGTATTAATGGAGAGGATGGGTTTTCATCAAAAGTGGATTAATCTCATGTTGGAATGTATTAGCTCTGTCTCCTATTCAGTATTGATTAATGGGGAGCCTCATGGCAACATCCACCCTTCACGTGGATTGCGCCAAGGAGACCCCCTATCACCTTATCTCTTTTTACTCTGTGCAGAAGGTTTACACTCTCTCATTAAAAAAGCTGAATCAAGTGGAGACATCCAGGGTGTATCACTGTGTAGAGGAGGTCCGAAGATAACTCACCTATTTTTTGCAGATGATAGTCTACTGTTCATAAAAGCCACTACCACAGCTTGTGATCAGATCCAATCAATCTTGGGTCAATATGAGAGAGCATCGGGGCAGCAGGTCAACAGGGATAAGACTACCATCTTCTTCAGCAGATCAATCCCAATCCCCAATCAAAATGCAATTAAAGATATTCTGAATGTCCCAATTATCAGGCAGTATGAGAAGTATCTGGGGCTACCCTCATTAATTGGGAGAAATAAAGCTGAGAGTTTCACTCAGATTAAGGAACGAGTATGGCACAAACTTAAAGGCTGGAAGGAGAAACTGCTCTCTCAGGCTGGAAGAGAAGTCCTCATAAAAGCTGTGGCCCAAGCTATTCCTGCATATTCCATGAGCTGTTTCAGATTACCTATCAAGCTTTGCCGTGACTTAGAGGCCATGATTCGAAGATTTTGGTGGAGTAATAACATGGAACAACGGAAAATAAATTGGGTGAGCTGGAAAAAATTATGTGAGCCAAAAAAGATGGGAGGCATGGGATTCCGGGATTTACAGAAATTCAATGAGGCACTCCTTGCAAAACAGGTTTGGCGCCTTATTAATAACACTTCCTCACTGTTTTACAGGGTCTTTAAGGCAAAGTTCTTCCCCCACTGCTCGATTTTGGATACTGATTCAAAAACCAGGGGGTCATATGCTTGGCAAAGCATTCTGAAGGCGAGAGAGGTGATTTTGAAAGGTGGAGTTTGGCGGGTGGGTAATGGCAAGAGTATAAACATCTGGAAACACCGCTGGTTGTTAGAGGATAATCACAGAAATATCATCTCCCATGGTCCACAGCTTCTTAAAGACTGTACAGTGGACCAATTAATTATCCAGCCGCAAATGGAATGGGACCATGATCTGCTTGATAAACTTTTCCTCCCATATGACGCTGAGGCCATCAAGAACATCCCACTAAGTCATCGTGCCCCTCAAGATAAGTTCTGCTGGCCAGGAACAACCCATGGTGGTTACACGGTCAAGAGTGGTTACCAACTCCTAATTCACCTTGAGAAACAACAGCTCCCTGGCTGCTCCTCCAATGACAATCTCCAGCACATTTGGAAAGCAGTCTGGTCATTAAAAATCCCAAAGAAATGCCAAACCTTTGCCTGGAGAGCCTCTAGAGAAGCACTGCCCACAAGAGTGAACCTGATGAAGAGACGTATCCCACTTGACCCTCTATGCGAGAATTGCAGGAATTCTCAAGAAGATGTGCTGCATGCGGTGTGGGCTTGCCCGTTAATCCAACCAGCGTGGGAGAATGAAGCTTGGACCCTCAGTCTCCGATCCTCCCAGCTCCTAGATTATGCTGACCTGTTTTCAAAAGTTCTAGAAACTGGCTCCTCAAAAGACGCTGAAGTCTTTACAGTTATCACGTGGGCTCTCTGGCGACGGCGAAATAAGCTTCGGTTACATCAAGCTGTAGAGGCCATCGAGCAGGTGAACACCAAGGCGAGAGTATATTTAGAAGAGTTTGCAAACAATTTCGAGCTACCACCTCCCAAAGTTCCTCCTCCAGCTCGGATCATCAAATGGCAACCTCCCAGGCACAACCTTTTCAAAGCAAACTATGATGGAGCAGTGTTCAAGGAGACCAACGAAGCTGGGCTCGGCGTCATTATTCGGGACAGAGCAGGAAGGGTGATGGCGTCCTTAGTCCAGAAAGTTCGATATCCCCAGTCCGTTGAGAGCATTGAGGCCTGGGCAGCAAAGAGAGCAGTGCAATTTGTGACTGAAATTGGTCTTCCGGAGGCAGAGTTTGAGGGAGACTCGACGACAATAACAGCAGCTCTTAATGCTCCCTATCAGAGTTTAACCCCATATGACCACTTGATTGCCGATGCAAAAGTCCTAGCCAACAGGTTACAAGGCCACTGTTTCACTCATGTTCCTCGTCAAGGCAATGTAGTTGCCCATTCCCTAGCCCGTATGGCTAGTCATATTAATAATTTAGAGGTATGGATGGAGGAAGTTCCTCCACCTACCAACAGATTGTATTTGTCAGATTTTCATAGTCAATAAAAGTTCTCTACTCTTCCAATCAAAAAAAAAAAAAAATAGCAATTAAAACATCAAAATAATATGTCAGCATTAATTTAATAAAATCATTAAAATAAAAAGAAAACCACTATGAGATCCAAAGTCTGAAACCCAGCGCCGCCGTCGCCCTCCCCCAAAAAATTTGAACATGAAAGGCTAAAACCCATCACAGCCAAAATAGCCAAAATAAAACACAAAGAATTCTTAGCATATAAAGCTTCTGAAGCTTTGAATAATCAAAATGAGCGATAGCCTTTAAAATGAAAGATCCAGATACACAAATGGGGTTGAATTTAATAATTAGAAATGTTCAATGAGTGAAGCTCTTCCTTGTGAAGTGTATGATTCATGAAAAAAATGAGTACAGGTTGTGAAGGAGACGGAGACTTACCTGGAAATAAGTTAATGGGTTAGTGGTTTTCTTTTTATACCACAAATGGGTTTCAACCTTTCAAGTTCAATTTTTTTTTTGGCGGCGTTGGGTTTGAGACTTTGAGTCTCGTGGGTTTGTATTCTTTTTATACCACACAAATAGGTTTCAGCCTTTCAGCTTCAAAATATTTTTTGGGAGGAAGGGGAGGAGGCAGCGGTGGCGCTGGGTTTGAGACTTTGAATATCATGGGTTTGTGGTTTTCTCTTTTTTTTTAATGATTTTGTTAAATTAATGCTGACATGTTAATTTGGTATTTTAATTGCTGATGTGGTATACTGTCACATCAGTGTTATATCAGTTTGTAAGTAAATAGTATAAAATATATATAGATAATATATATATATATAGATAGGTTACTTAAAAAAATAAAAAATAAAAAAACCAACCACACAGGTGTCCTTAATCACAGTTTCAGTCAACGCATTAATCACAAACAATTCACACAACTTTAAGCTGGAGTGTGACACACTCTTCCAAATGGACGAGACGAAGACCAAAACACCCGTCTCTTCTTCCTCCATTAACATTAATCTTCTTGGAGGAAACCCATCCCAATTTTCACGCATGCATGATGCATCTTGCATGGGTGATGGGTTGCTTCTCTTTCTCATTCTTCTTCCTTATATGCTGCACTTTCCTCCCAAGTTTTACCTTTTCAGACCCCATCCCCCACACCATCAGTCCCAATTTCACATCCACCAACATCGGCACTTTTTTGCTCTCTCAAAACGGCAATTTCAAAGCCACAATTGATGCCAAACCACCGTCCTCAGACTATTACTTTTCCATCGCCCCCACTTTCACCCACGCCGAAATCTGGACCGCTAACCGCAACGCACCCATGTCGAGCTCTGACAAGTTGTCACTAACTACCAACGGCCTCATAGTCACAAACCAGACTGGTCAAGTACTATGGTCAACCCCGTTTTTGACTTCTAAGGTCGCTGCTATGCAGCTTTTAGATACAGGAAACCTCGTGTTGGTCGATGCGCGAAACGCTAAATTGTGGGAGAGTTTTGATTATCCGACGGATGCTATTGTCGTGGGACAACGCATTCCTGTTGGAAAATCATTGGAAAGTTCTGCGTCGGAAGACGACATGTCGTTGGGTGATTATCGGCTTGAGGTTACAGACAGGGATGTAGTGCTGCAATGGAATCGGATGGATTATTGGAATTTGTCCAGTAATTCAAAGGCTTTGAAGAACTCCAACGGGACAGTGTCTTGGATGGTGATGAATGATACCGGTTTGTATTTGCTAGGAAGTGATGGATCCACGGTTGTGATTCAGGTACTTCTCAATGGTCCACCGGGTATTAAGATTGGTAGATTGGGTCCTGATGGCAGATTTACCATCAACAGCCTTAATATTACCCATGAATGGGTGCTACAATTCGCGGAACCGTTTGAAGATTGCAAGATTCCTTTCATTTGCAGAGAACTTGGATTGTGCGCGGCAAAGCCTTTGGGTGGAATTTGTTCTTGTCCTCCAGGATTCCATAGACAAATCGGCGGTGGTAATTGCGTGCTAGAGAACACTTCTCTTTCTCTGCCTTCTGCTTGTAATGGCAGTCAATTGAATTCCTCCATATCCTATCTAAAACTGGGCCCTGGTATCGACTATTTTTCTAATAATTTTAGGGAACCCGTGAAACGTGGAGTAAAGTTGTCATTTTGCCAAGATTTATGCTCTCAAAATTGTTCTTGCCTAGGCTTTTACCATGAAAATGCTTCTGGTTCTTGTTATCTTCTTGAAAACCATTTAGGTTCATTCAGTTTGACTCGTTTGACTCCCTTCAATAATCCGCGTTTGGGGTATATAAAAGCTTTGGTAGGTTCTTCTCTTGGAAACCCAATTGTGCACAACAAAAGTAAGAAATATAACTTCCCAATAGTCGGATTGGTGCTAATACCTTTAATAGGATTCTTCTTAATAGTATTTGTAATCTTTGCAATCCTTTTGTTAAGGAAAAATAGGCTTTCTAAAATCAAAACTGTTAAACAAGGCCAGTTTAATTCATCATCGTCTGAAGAGCTAGAGATGATCTCTATCCCAGGCTTACCGAGAAGGTTTGATTATGAAGAGCTTGCAGCAGCTACTGAGAACTTCAAGACACTGGTTGGTAGAGGTGGCTTTGGAACTGTATACAGAGGTACTCTGTCAGACAACACCGTTGTAGCGGTGAAGAAGATTACTAATTTGGGAGTCCAAGGGAAGAGGGAATTCTGTACTGAGATTTCAATAATTGGGAACATCCACCATGTCAATTTGGTTAGATTGAAAGGCTTTTGTGCACAAGGGAGGCAGCGCTTTCTTGTTCTTGAGTATATGAACAGAGGTTCATTAGGCAGTACACTCTTCGGTAATGGTCCTGTTCTAGAATGGAGAGAGAGATTGGAAATAGCACTTGGAACAGCAAGGGGGCTTGCTTACTTGCATAGTGAGTGTGAGCACAGGATCATTCACTGTGATGTGAAGCCAGAAAACATTCTCTTGCATGACAATTTACAAGTGAAAATCTCAGATTTTGGGTTGTCAAAGCTGCTAAATCCTGATCAATCCGCTTTGTTTACAACAATGAGAGGAACTCGGGGTTATCTTGCACCGGAATGGCTGACAAGTTCCGCGATTTATGACAAGGTTGATGTGTATAGTTATGGAATGGTTTTACTTGAGATTGTGAGGGGAAGAAAGAATTGCTCATTACAAACATGGAGCCATAGTACAAAAAATAGTAGTAGTGAAGGAAGTGCATCCTCAACCTCTTCTATTTCGGAACTCAGACCAATATATTTTCCTCTATTTGCTCTACAAATGCATGAGCAGAGAAGGTATTTGGAACTGGCAGACCCGAGGTTAGAGGGACGTGTGACAAGCGAAGAGGTTGAGAAGCTAGTGCGGATTGCTCTGTGCTGTGTGCACGAAGATCCAATGTTGCGGCCCACTATGGCTAACGTTGTTGGCATGTTGGAAGGTGGGTTGGCTTTGGGTGAGCCGAGGGTGGAGTCACTAAATTTCTTGTGGTTCTATGGACGAAGATTCACAGAGATATCGAGAATGGAAGGGTCCAGTGAGCTGAAGGACTTGGGGTTGTATCCACATAAGAATGCTACTTCTAAGAGTGCTACAACTGGTTCATACAACTCATTGTCTTACATCTCTTCAGACCAGATCTCTGGCCCCAGGTAGTGCTCCAAGCTTGTTTGTATTAAATATTGGGAAATATTGGCTTAATAAGGATGTGTATGTATTGAGAGTTTTGGCTGTTGTTTTTGTTTACTCTCTCAGTTTTAATTGTATCTACTAATGCGGTAATGCTGCTTGCAATTTTCGTCCCCCAACTGTAGATACGCTAGTTTTGGTTCTCTTTGCTTTGATACTGAAATTCTTATGGAAGAATCCACCTGTGTGTGACTCTTCATGGTCAATTTTATTTGATTTGATATGAAATTTTGGTATCATGCTAATATGCTCAATAGGAGCTGGCTGCTGGCCTTCCAAAAATGCCCAATGATCCTCTTAAGAAAATAATTGACCCATTGGCTGCTGGCCTTCTTTGATTTCATTTTTTATTGTAAAATTGTTCTTATATTTATTAGAGTTTTAGCTCGTGTGTGTGTGCACCCACTGGGGTTTGTCTTGACTAATGTATCAAAAGAATAATGTGGCTCCGAAACAAAAAAATCCTAGTTCCATCCCTGCTCATCACTGAGTTAAATTATTTGTTCGAGTTTTGTTCATTTTCTTATCGAATAAGCGTAAGCTTCTTCATGAGCTATTCGATTAACTTATTATTTTTTCATGTATAGTAAACACTACAACTACAATTTTCTACCCCTTTACAAATTTATGCTAATAATTAATAACTAAATAGTTGAAATTATATTATTGAGTTAATTAGCCTGTGTTTAGATCCTCTATTTTGGGAATGCATTCCTGCTATAATGCATTTTGCTGAAAATAGTGCGTTTGGTAAAATATTGAAATTATTTATAAGAAGTGATTATGCTGAAAGGAATTATGTTTGGTTGGTATTTTAAAGAATGCATTCTTCCTATTAAATAATATATTATTAGTATACATTATGTAATTAACATTTTTTTTTTTAAATATCTCAATACAAGGCTAAAAATACATTTACTACCAATACAAAATTAATAATGTAATAAAGAAATAAAGTATTACGTTGTGATTTAAATTAATGTCTACTAATAAAAAAAATAGGTCATGATTTGTGCACATCTCCTTGCACACATTTTTATGAAATTTGAACAATGTAATAAAAAAAAATATAGAGAAATGTGTATTGTGTGTGCAATAAAAATATACACAAACAATTTATGATAAAAAAAATATCATAGACATCCTCTAAATAAATTTTCACAATTCTACACTTTGTACCAAACAAAGTGAACATACAAATAAAACCAATTTAGTTTTTTCCTTTTCAAATTTTTTTTTTCTTCTTTCTTTTCCACTCTCCCTTTTATCCCACCAAACACGTAAACCCCACTCCCCATTTCTTTTTTCTTTTTTTTCTTTTTTCCTTTTTTTTTTTTTCCCACCACCCATGTACCCCTGCCTTTCTTTTTTCTTCTCCCCCACCACACACATACATCCCCCCTCACCCATCTCATTTTTTTCTCTCATTTCCTCCTCACAGTTCACACCCCTCCCCCATTTCTCAGTTTCTCTCTCTCTCTCTCTCTCTCTCTCTCTCTCTCTCTCTCTCTCTCTCTCTCTCTCTATAACATCCAAACATTATAAACATTACAAATAAAAGAAAAAATAAAATAAAATAAAAAACACAATGTGACATAAAATCCAAACATTACAAATAAAGTGCTGGAAAAAGCACATCATAACAAGTTTACATTAAACAAAGAAAAAAACATTACTAACGATCATTCCAAATCATCCCTGATTCTTTGATACAAAATGAGAAAATGAGAATACTTTTTCAAAGATAAAAGAAAGAAAGAGAAAAAATAGGGAACACATCAAAAAAAGAGAAAAAGTAGGGAACAAAAGAGAGGGAAGGAAAATAAAAGAAAGAAAGAGAAAAATTAAGCAAGGAAAAAAGAGTTGTTCGAGTAATAAACTGTTGTAAGTAGATCCCATTTGCTTTAGCAAAAATTAAAAATAGAAGCTAAAATCAAAATCCAAAATATTTTGGATTCTGACTTCTACTCTAAAAATGAGAATTTGCAAAATGCATTCGGCCTAGAATGCATTTTGCATTTTCCAAAATCCCAACCAAACATCTTAGATTTTTTACAGAATGCATTCTATGCAAAAAAATCTATGAAATCACTTTTAAGTAGAGGATCCAAACACAGACTTCGATAGAATAATTTTTTGTTTAGGAACTTATAAAATTTTGATTCACCAACCTTGTATTTTTAACCATTATATATAAATTTTACTACAAAATCGATTATTTATATTATCAATAATTTTCAAACAATAATTCAACATTTTATGAACTTATGTACAACTTCACACAATCCAAACTCAAGTTTATATTATTATATTTATATACAAGCATGCATATTAACATATATAATTTATATCTACTTAAATTTAGTTCTATATTCACAAGTTTATTCACGAAAGTATATTTTGTTTGAGTTTGGCTTGTTTAATAGTCAAACTTAAACTTTGACTTAAGTTTGACTCAATTGCTAAATAAAACAAACATAAACTGTTCATAAATAACTCAATTCATTTACAACTCACATACTAGATATCCTGAAACATTCTACTTTGTTTTTTTGAACCAACTAAAAGCGCCAAATCTAATTAGGCCATTAGTGTTGGTGACTTGCAATTCTTAGCATGTTTTTTTAACAATATTTTCTTTATATGTTTTGACAACGTAATTGAACGTTATTAAAAGTCTGACACTTTCGATAACATCGGATTCTCCAACATTCGCGAAAATGTAGTTTGTAAAAGACATTTTTTGTTGTAGTGTGCAATGCATACCTTTAGAACCATAACTCCACCTATAAAACTTTAAAAAGAAAAATATAATATTTATAGATGACAATCCAACTAAAAATTAACCAAGTTATGAAAAATAAAATAAAAGTGTTATTATAAGCAGCCAAATGGAATCAACACAGTTTTTGCATAACCAAGCATTTAGTCAGTAGAGGACGCTTAAACTCACCCAAGTAAATAAGTGGAGCACGATCTAAAATACCAAGATTGTGAAACCAAAGAAAAAAGCTAGGACCCAAATCTTCGAATTGATATAAATGACTTAAAAATCTATAATCTTAAAGTAAATTAAAAAAAAAAAAACTTCTCTTTTTCTTTCCTCACAATTTCTCGTCAACAAATATATAGAAAAATAAAAATAACTATGATCTAAATTGAGCAAACCCAAAAACCAATTAATTTTGTCTGCATTCAATTAAATGGGACAATAAAAACCAAGTTAAAAGGTATAGATGGTTTAAGAGATCTATTGACAATGCAGCATTATGTAGTGTATATGTGCATGGGGATTTCTAGAAGGTATGATAATTAGTCCGTACTTATATTCACAAAAAGGCAAAGACACAAAACAATAAAGAAAAGGTAAGAAAGCCTCCTCTTTAGAAAAAATACCCAAACCAAAACATTGAAATCAAAGCCAAACCATGTAAAAATTGGGAGAGTGAAAAGAACAATGTCAAAGAGAGAGAGATCGGATTGAGAATTTGAGATTTGAGAGAAAGAAAGTTATGGTCTATTTATAGACAAAGTTCTCTACATCTTAAGGGCAGTTGCTGATTGGGAGAAGGCCAAAGAGCGACCAATGATGCGATGGGTTTGGGTGAACTGAAGTCTACAAACCACAACAAAAAATCAAATTGCCATCATTTTATAGATAAAATATAAGGTAAAATTTAGGTACAGTTCCTTATGTCAAATATATTAGGTTCCTAGTTGAATTCAAATACATTGAATTTAAATATTCTTGGAAAAGATAACATTGTTTGTGTTTCATTGGTTAATGCAACCATGTGTTTGAATTCAATTGGGGAACCTAATATACCTAACCTAAGGAACTATACCTAAGTTTTACCCTAAAATATAATACTGTACCTAAGTTTTACCCTAAAATATAATACGGAGAATTAGATACGTGAGAGAGAGAGAGAGAGATTTGCAACAATAATGATGATCGTTTGAGTAGGAATAAATGAAAGCAATAATGGCAGACAGTATAATAGCGATAGTATGATGGAAAATTATGATTATGGTGGGGGATGATGATTAAATTTTAGTTTTGAACTTCTTAAAAAGGATTAAAAAAAAATTCCTCCAAATTTTTTATAAGGAAAACTTGGTCCATTTTATTGAAAAACTAAAAATTAATATTTTATTTCTTTATTGAAGAAAAAATTTACTCCCAAAATCCATTAATTACATGTTTGATTTTGTAGGATGATATAGAATTAATATATAACCATCCATCCATCGTAATTTTGTGAAGGCAGTTTACTAGTGTAGGGTGCCCAAAACCTTCACCACATGTAAATGAACCTACCAATTTATAATCAAGATAATGTTGGTGTGAGGGGTGTTTTTGTGATGGTGCCACGTGGCGTGCCGAGGGCGATCACGACATGGACTTGAATCTTAAAAGGGGATAGTCGAACCCAAAATTCAACCAAGGGCCCAAAGTTTGGCCCGAGGGCTAGTGGGACATCTTCCAAAAATAATTGAAAGCCAAGATCATGAAAGCCCAAGTAAAATGAGAACAAGGATCAAGAAGATTTACCAAGGTGATGTTGCTAATAAGAAGTCCAAAGAACAGTTGTTGGGCCAAGCCTCTCACTGTTCCTTAGCTGGATCGGGCTTGAAACAGCACAACTTTAATCAAAATGGTTCAAGCATGTGTTTTCTGCACTGCTGCTGACATCTGCCACAAGGCCAGTGAATAGTAATAAGCTTGTTGAGACTAAAAGAAGGTTTACTTGGTGGGAGAGAGTCAGCCCCGATGAGACATGCATGAGGATGAGAGAAAGATGTGTTTAAGCCTTTTGTGGAGATAAATCAGTGGTGGAAAACCATTGTGATCCTTATAAAGGCATTCCAAGATTTTGACCCGGACATCTGCCAGGAGAGCTTTTTCTGGGAAAAAGGGGTTAAGTGATGAATCCTAATCTTTTCAGATGGGATTGTATTTCTGGGTTTTGATTGGTATTTCTAAGTTGGAAATGACCTCAAAACACTTATTTCTCGAGGTCCTCTCTTGGAGAATCACGGAAGTGAACTAGTTGGCTTTTTTAGAGAAAGCCTTTTTTTCTTGAGTGTATTGTTCTTGTTTTGGTTTTCTGGTTTTTGGATCTGTTGCATTAAGAATGTAATCAGTCCTATTTATGGGAATGATTAAGGTGGCTTAAACTCATGGGAAAACCGAGATTATGGTTTCCCTTAAGCCCCTTGACTTTCAAAATTAACCCTCTATGACATGTTTTGTCAAAGAGAGTATTGCATAAGTAAAAATGATTATGGTCCTTCCCTCATGTCAGGGTAAGGTCTTCTTCTCCTCTGAAATAGCTTTTTCAGAGTCCTTTTATGCTTAATGGATTGGTTTTCTATGACAAGTCAGGCTATGCATGTCTCTTGTGACTTTCATTTCCATAAACTCATCATTGTGCCTCCCAGCAGACCTAATGACAGCAGTTCAATGGCTACCAAAATCTCGGGACTCACTCCCCTCCACCAAACCACACTCCTCAAGTCAGATCAACATAAGGAGAGTAGCTTCCTCACGGGTCTGGACCGTGGGAGCTACTCCCTGAGTCCTTTTGGGACCGGAATGGGCATGGTTATGGGCTTTCTATCACATTTCTCCATTTTCCATGCATCTTGGTTGCTGCCAGTAGTCTTTGAGCTGTTATGCAGAAGTCTGCTGCGTGAACAGTACCAGAACTCATGGTTTCCGGTGGAGTGGAGAGTTGGAATGAGCTGGAGGTGCTTGAGTAGTTTAAAAAATGGTGTACCAGCTGCTCTTGTCATGTTGGAGAAGATGGCATGCTGCTGTTCTTCTCTTTTTTAGTAAAATTAGACATGATATGGGCTCTGCCAGCAGCAGGTATGCAGCCCATTCTTTGTCAGCTTTAGTTTCAGACTTGGTGGGGCCTATGGATAGGCTGTCCAAGGCTGTTTAAGTGATGGGCTGATTAGTATTTGGGCTCCAGCTGTTTTCCTCAATCAACCCAATAGTGTTTAGACCCAATAATTATATTATAAGCATATTTCGGGCCATGGGTTTTATGTGGGTTTCTTTTGGGCTCGTGAACAGTGCCGAGACATACTTATAATAGGCCCAGATGGTTTATTAGGTGCTGTATAGGGTATTTTAGTGGATTGGGCTTATTGGGCTAATTTATTAAATATTTAATTGAGCCCAAATATTTCATTGGAGGCTCATCCAAGTGTTAAAAAATGGGCATGTACAGTTGGTTATGTGGAGCACTAGTGCAACACATGGAGCTAAAGCCAGGTGGCTTGAATTAAATGCATGCTTGTAAGTGGCTTGTGAACTTTTGTCTCCTAAGTTGGCAACATGAACAAAAGGCTACCAACCTTCTTTTGTACGTGGCTTGAATTTTGCAACATTGGTGGTTGAGAAAGTTTTGGCATTTAATGCTTGGTGGCACAAAACTTTCTATAAGAGACCTTATGGGTGTCTCGGCCAAGGAGAGAAAAATAGAGAGAGTTAAGTGCATAGAGAAAAGAGCAAAAAGAGAGAGTCTTCTGCATATATTAGTGAGAGCAGTGTACTTCTCCTAGTGCACAGATCAAACAAAGTGAGAGAGCAAAAATTCTCAGTGTATTTTTCAGAGTGAGAGAGATACACAGTGTGTGCATGTAGTATTTACTAATCCACAATTAATTGTAAACCATTTCAATGACTAGTGAAAGTGGGTGCGCTTTGTGGACGTAGGCAATTTTGCCGAACCACGTAAATCTTTGTGTTGTGTAATTGTGCTTATTCTCTTACACTTATTATAATAATTGTGCAAATTATTATCTTTTTGTATATTGTATCATAAAGATCCTGCAGAAATTAGTGGCGTCTAATTTCCTAACAGATAAGAATTAATATCAAAATATCCTAAACCTATGATGTGATTAAACTAGTTTAAACTTGGGTAAATACATATCAATCAAACTTGTAAAGAAAAAAGAAATAATTAAGAATTGGCACTCTATACTCACTTTCATCAACACCATAATATTATTTCATGGTAGACAGAGAATGAGAAGCATTAACAGTTAAAAATAAATAAATTCACTAAATATTTTCCTTTTCATTTTTTGTTTTTCTTTTTTCTTGAATTCAGTATATAAACATAAATTTAGTAATTCAAATTAACAACCACTTAACCAGAACATCTGAAGATACTAACTTTAAAAAGACCATTAGTCCTATTGATCAGTTCAAAAACGCATACATCTCCAATTACCAGAGCATTCCCAATTGCAAAGGCATGCCAACCGTGAGTTAGCCTGCCATATAACCCACCCGAGCTGTTTGCACATCGAACTAATTTCATTGTCCACGATCTATCTGAAGTCTGAAGCGTAATATTTTGTTCCATCCTTTCCATATATTCCCTGACGAAGCTTGTTGGGACAAACTGCTCAAAGTGTTTTGCACAACATAAATGTGACACGCACAATGTTGAGGATGATAAAACTATATAAGTATATATACAATATGACAAAGTAAGTCCCTTTTATAAATGGCATCTAGCAGTACATGCAACTTAGCTAGATTGAGTGTTTTCAAAAAAAAAAAAAAAAAACTTTGCTAGATTGAGTTGGGTCCAATTTATTAGTCTTTTATGATGTTAAACTCTAGAATGAATCTTGAGTAGGGTGGTAGTACATGTTGATTTGCATTCAAGAATCTTTTAGGATCTTGGATCTTAGTTTGACTCTTGAGCAAGATGGCACAGGTCAATTTGCACTCTCACTTCTTCAAAAATATTATGGCCAAAATATTTATAAAAAATAAAAATAAAAAAATGAAATGTTGTGAATACAAAGTGTGTTAGTAAAGAACTTGGGCCCAATTCAATAGTCTTTTTATTGACCCAAATACAATTTGTGGAGGTAATACAGCGTCTGCATTCTTAAATCTGTATATCCAGAAACACACTTTTCACAGCAATCTTTTCCATATATTTTTACACAAAAATTTGAATCCCCGACATAACGGAAAAGTAGGAAGTCTGCCATTTTCAAAGAATTGTCTTGCACGAAAGCACCCCAACATTGTTGGGAGCCTGGGTCACGCATGGCACGGGCATCGAGCAC
>OU015768.1:18790504-18836209 GCA_907173295.1 Fagus sylvatica
AATTAATTGGAATTGAAATCCTAGAATAAAATAAATTTTAATTGAGAAGTCAATCACTTAACAAGTAACAAGTCCTCTCTTGATAATTGCATTGCACTAAATCACAATTATTGAGATTGGAAGGGAGAAAGTTGAAGGAAGCTTAAAGTGCTGCAAGACAAAGTCTCCTCGTAGTCCCCTTCAAACAAAATTGGGACCTCCAAGGAAATTACTCATATAGACTCTATTGTTTTGATATTCCCATGTCCCACTATGACCCCGATTTATAGGAGGGAAGAAGGTCCATTTTCTTGCCTGTGCTATACGTTCTCAAATGACATCTATCACTTGGCTATTTGCAATGTAATTTCCATGGCGTGACAACTGACAACCAAGTCATATACAAACAAGGATGAGATGAAGAGGTCCATTTTCTAGTCCCTATAACACTGAAAGGCAGTCCCCACTTTTCCACGATATTTCTGACTAATAATCCTTAGCAATTCACAATAATCTGGTACTTTACACTATGGCTAGAGATCCATTTGATATGTAGAGTTTCAGTTGTAAAGCTTTTGTAAAGAAAAAGTTTTAATTGAAAAGACCATTAACATATAGTGCATTTGGCAAATTACACTTATAAAATTGTTTTGAAATTGTTACTTCCTTTAGGTGATCCACCCATTACATGTGAAATAGAGAGAATCCATTTTATGTTTAAGATTTTATTTTCTGTATCAAACAATATACAGAATGTCACGTCATTTAAAATTTTATAATGACTTTGTATTAGATATACTTTTAAATTTATAATATTTAATCTAAACTATGAAATCGAACTATTTTAAATAAAATGATCATTTTCAATTGATAACCAAATTGATAATGAGCTTTTAGATCTGTGTGAAACGGCACATAAAAAAACTTTTATATTTTCATATTTGAATCCAATTAATGATCTAATACTTATTTAATTATTATTATATCTCTCTCTCAAAATTGGTGGGCATTTGAAGTAACTTTTAAAAAATAAATATAAACATTTATGTCAATTTATTTATTTATTTTCTATTAAAAGCTGGCATTTGAGTAACTTTCATGCTAACACTGAAATTTCAACTTTCAACTTTAACTTTTTTTTTTTTTAAGGACCTTTAACTCTTTTTCTCCTCCCTTACCGTACTACCAGACATCCACTAGAAAATAGAAACGGTGTATCTAATCCAGCTTTGGAATGCAAAGCACAGTATTATGAATTTGATCTTCTAAATAATTCAAAAGTTTATGAATGTAAAAGTATCAAAATCTAAAAGTACAAGTTGTTCTGCTTAATAGTTATTTTAGTGGTCTTATTCCAATAAAAATGGTTATATGGTTGAAAAATTGTTACTAAAAAAAACTCATCCCTCCAATATGTGCTAAAGAATTTTAATGCTAACACTCAATATTTCAACTTTAACTATTTTTTCGGTTGAGGAAAAAAATCTTCATTCAAACTGGATAAAACAAGATTACAATATCATCAAAAAGAGAAACACCTCAGGTTGGCAGATTTGGAATTTCCAACTCTGGAAATTTCAACGTTAACTTAAAGCTTTTTTTTTTTTTTTTAAGGACCTTTAACTCTTTTTCTCCTCCCTTACCGTACTACCAGACATCCACTAGAAATAGAAATGGTCACAAGTTGTGAAAAAATCTAGCATCCTCTCTAATCCAGCTTCATGCTCTTCCTTAAATTCTTTTTGTTCTTGTTCTTCTTTTTCTTTTTTCTTTTTTTATTAAGTAAGAGAAATTTTACTAAGCCATATGTGTCAACTAATTTAAAAACATTAATTAATGCAAATCAAAGACTTAACACATTATATTTATATATGAAAAAAGGTAGGTTAAAAAGATAATTTTAAAGTGTTCTTCTACCATATCAAACAATTTTCGACAGACGGATTGTATTAGGGGAGGCAGTGTAAAATTGATCCTAATTTTAAAGATAATTTTATGGAAAAAGAGGTTTTGGAATTTCCTACCATATACACTAGGTTTGTTTGCTAATGTTGTGAAATTTCTTATTTCTTTAGCTAGCTACTACATTTGACAATAACTCTTTGTTCTTTTCTTAAAATCATGCCACCAATATGAACTATTGATTGAAACATCAAATTCCACCCATTTTAAAGTTCCAATTAAATATATTAATAGCATAATCAATTTTAATCAATTGGTCGATTAAACAAAACACCAATGATGGTGTGTATGGAAATGTGGTCTGAATGTGTGTAATTTTCATTTCGAGAAACTTAGGATCAATTTTACACTGCCTCCTCTAATACAATTCAGGGTAAAATTTAGGTCTTTAGGTCAAGTACATTAGGTTCCTAGTTGAATTTAAATACATTGAATTTAAATATTCTTGGAAAAGATAACATTGTTTGTGTTTCATTGGTTAATGCAACCATGTGTTTGATTTCAATTGGGGAACTTAATGTACTTGACCTAAAGAACTGTACCTAAGTTTTACCTTACAATCCGTCTATCGAAAATTGTTTTCAAGAAATAATCAATTGGAATCGTAATCCTAGAATATAATGAATTTTGATTGAGAAGTCAATCACTTAACAAGTAAGTCCTCTCTTGGTGGATTCAGAACACTAAATCATAACTATTGAGAATGGAAGGGAGAAAATTGAAGGAAGCTTAAAGTGTTGCAAGACAAAGTCTCGTAGTCCTCTTCAAATTTCTCATGGAGAAACAAGTAAAGAGAATTGGGACCCCTAAGGAAAATACTCATATTAACTGCATTGTTTTGATGTTCTATAATGTTTTGGAGTGAAATTTGGTTACTTTATTTTACATAAGGTCAATTTTCTTGTTTTATTGGAGGAAATAAGGTCATTTTTCTCGCATGTGCTGTACGTTCTCAAGTGACATCTATCACTTGGGTATTTTATTATGTGAGCTTTTGGTTTTTCTATGCTTAAAATTCTACAACACCATTAAGGCGTCAAGCATTGGGGACCATATCACCTGAGGTGACTGACTCTAAAGTCTTGTACATGGGACCCTCCCTTTTGTGGGTTTTTAGATTTATTTGTCTTATATATGATGTATCAATTAAGGCCAACGTATTTTAGAGGGAAAGTTTCCTTGATCATGATTTGTATAGAAAATTCAAGCATATTAAAATTGTAGTTCTTCTCTCAAACTTATCGTTAAAATATATAATCCAAGGATAAATGATAGTTAAACATGAACTTAGGAAGAGTAATGTGTGTCTATTAACACATTGAAAGTCTTTGTTGATATATCTCAAAGCTATAAGGATTACACTTACATCAGACCATAAAAATTTATTCAAAATAATCAAAGGTCAATGCAAGCAAAAATAAAATCAAATAAAAGTTCAAAGAAAAATAAGTCGTATATACATGCATCATACCTGAATGAGAGGGCATCACGACAAGCGGTGACTTACATCCCTAAATCCATATCTCTTGACAAAAATAAAATTATAAAATAAAATAAAAATAAGTTTGGCATTACAAAACAGTGTCTTTATTATGACTATTGAATTATAAAAATAAATAGCTGTTGTTCGACAACCAAATGTTGTTAATAAATTTTTTGTTAATTGTGTTTCTTCAAAATTTGTCTTTACTAATCATTTTAAAAAATAAAATAAAAACACTATATAATTTAAAATAAATATAAATAAGTTGGGAAATGATTGGGTCCGTTTGTACTAAAAAGTCGAACTTCTTCCAGGCCAACTTTTATTTCAAAGAACTCTACTAGTGCGACAGTATCCACCATTCTCATCATCTTCCAAGCACATAAAGCAAAGTGAGATAAAATGTATGAGAAGGCTCGGAAACAAGACGTGTGCCACCCTGTAGTAGTTGTCCCTTGTCATCTTATCATAAAGGAGGAGCTTTTAGTCCTTCCCTATCCTCCAAACTGGTATTTCTTATGACGATCATATATAATCTCCCCCTCACAGCAGGTAGGTCCCATATGCCTATCCTCCGAGTTAGTATCTCCTATAACGGTCATATATGATCTCCTCCTCACAGTAGGTGGGTCTCATATGAAAATAAAAAATAAAAAATCAATTGGATCGTTTAAATTAATTGATTGATCTTTTTAATCATTTTATGAACAGATAGATTTATTGAATGATAAACGAATCAATGGACTTGGTTTTAATTTAAAGACAATAAAGCTTCATTTTTCTTAATTTTTTCACCAAATACTTAAGAAATCTCATAATATTTTAGTGCAATTATAAAATTTAACTCGTTTAACACACATAATTTATGGATTTATTCATTTCGAATATAATATTATTTCATTTAATTTAATTATAATAAATATGCCATATTGTTTATTAATTTATTTAATTATAATAAATAGTCCACTATTCCGCTTGCACACCGACAGATTTGTTAGAAATAACTTCTTTCTGTTTGTTTGAATTCCAAAAACAGAAACTTCAAAACCACTCTAAATTTCAATTTCACTTTTTCAGCTAAAAAAAAAGAGAGAGGATAATTTCCAATAAAATCACGATAGAAGAGAATCAAAATAGTACGTCATAGTGAACTTTGTGTTTGTGTATAGCAAGGCCAAATTAATTGAAGACCTGTGCATGGCAAACAAACGTCATATTTCTTAGCCGCACAAACCCCTTTTTTGGCCATATATTGAACGTTACTATCAAGACTACAAGCATATCAACAAGTGCAGCAACGAATAAGTACCTATGAAGTAACGAATCCCACACGGCCACACTTCCATTTGATTTAATTACTCTCTCTCTCTCTCTCTCATTCAACAAGATTAATCTAGCTAGATAGTGTTAGATAGCTAGAAGCTTGTGGAACAGCTAGATGTGGCAATCTAACAAGCTAGTTTGCTCTTCATATGTCCCTCGGTCTTCTTTTGCTTCAATTTTGGTTCTCTTACTCGTAATTATACCTTTAATTGTTATAGTTGGTTTCTTGAGTTTTTATTCTCCAATTTTCACCATACAAAATCCTTCTGAATTGCTTAAGGCAGCAACATCAGCTTCCACTCCCACTCCCACTCCCACTCCATTAATTAGTTCTTCACAACACAATGATGCATCAAAAGCGCCATCTCCATTTAGTTCCAAAGAAACTTCAGAAGCTCCTGCTCCATTCACATTACCTCCTCCTCTTGTAAGAATTATAATTACTTTCACTTTTTATTTTTATTTGTTATTATTATTAGTGAAGATGGGTAGAGCTACTCAAGCACTAACTATTGTGCCACACACAATTCCTTGAGGTGATCTCAAGATGCTGACTAGAAGTTTCGAATCGAAAACCACTATGCCAACCTCTTGAGAGACTAACATTATTACTAATATTACTTTTGCTTTTTGATGTTTGGGTTAATAGGAAGAAGAGGAAGTGACAACATTGAAGCATAAGGGATTTAATGAAGGTATTGTGACTTCTAAAAGACAAAGAAGGTTAAAGAAAATTGAAGCAAGTTTGGCAAGAGCTCGGTCTGCTATAAGAGAAGCAGCTCTAGTCCGGAATTTGACATCAACTCATCAAGACCCAGATTATGTTCCATGGGGCCCAGTATATAGAAATGCAAATGCTTTTCATAGGTATTATGTCACTTCAATTCCTTGTGCTTCTTATGTCACCCCCCTGTAGCAACATTATTTAACCTCTCAACAGTGTCAACTATTTAAATTTGGGTCTTTTGGTTAGTGAGTCACTTTGCGAGTTAATTTGCCCAAACTTGAAATGTCACCGAGGTCAATTTTAACTCAATGATTTTATATTAAAACTTGAACTATTTTCAAAGTTTTAGGGTACAAAATTAACGCAATTGATAGAAGTCTAGAGATAAAATTAAACATTGACACATAATTCAAGATGCAAAATTGTAGTCTACCCGTCAATTTCTTTTAATCCAAAGTTTATAACATGTGTTTTCAGATTATATTCTAGATTTTTTATTTTGTCAATTCAAGTCCCAAACTTATGAAATCATTCACATGTTTGGATACTTCGCTGCTAGGATTTTCTAGATTAAAGTTTTCTACTTTGATAAACATTATTTTTTCTCTTAAGTCTTAAAACATTAATCTAAACTATGTACATATTAATCATTGTTAATTCTCTTTGATTTATTTATTTTAAATGTTGTAGGAGTTACCTAGAGATGGAGAGGCTGTTCAAGATCTATGTATATGAAGAAGGAGAACCTCCAATATTTCATAATGGTCCATGCCGGAGTATATATTCCACAGAAGGAAGGTTCATCCATGAAATGGAGAAGGGACAATTTTATCGTACTAGAAACCCTGATGAGGCCCTTGTTTACTTCCTTCCATTTAGTGTGGTCATGATGGTTCAGTACCTCTACAAGCCCGAATCACATGACATTGATGGCATTCAACGTGCTGTGGTTGACTACATTGACATCATTGGCAATAAACATCCCTTTTGGAATCGAAGCCTAGGGGCTGATCATTTCATGCTGTCTTGCCATGATTGGGTAAACAATTTTACTAACTTTTTACCTTTTATTTTTAAATTTGGTTACAAGTTTTACCACAACTAATTTTGTTAGAAATTGACGTAATGGATAAGTATAATTACCACTCACCTCATTTGGGCCGTGCACAACACCAAAAAAAAAAAAGAAAAAAAAAAGAAAAAAAGGACAAGATGTGAAAACTTTTGTGAAATTTCTGGTGCCTAGATCTAGATACTTGTATCCTATATTTTGGGTTAAATTCTTTGGTCCCGTTAGAGTAAAATATATGTCATTTGTAGTAAGATATGTATATTTTAGGATAGGATATATGCCACTTCGGATAACATTATTACCCAAATGATACGCATCTTATTACAAACGACACTCATCTAATCGAAATCCCCAAAGGACCAAAGTAGGCCCATATCTTGGAATGACTTGCTCTATTGGAATTGCCCAATTTCTTTATAAAGTGATGCCCCATCTTTTAAAATATTTACAGGGGCCACGAGCATCTACCTTTGTTCCAGATTTATTCCACAGGTCTATAAGAGTTCTGTGCAATGCTAATACTTCTGAAGGGTTCAATCCTTCAAAGGATGCATCCTTCCCAGAAATCCATCTACGGACAGGGGAAGTCACAGGGCTTATAGGTGGCGAGATGCCATCTCGCCGATCAATCCTTGCTTTCTTTGCAGGCCGTTTACATGGCCACATTAGGTACTTACTACTAGAGCAATGGAAAAACAAAGATCAAGATGTGCAAGTTTATGATCAACTTCCTGATAAAGTATCTTATAACTCAATGTTGAAGAAAAGTCGGTTTTGCTTATGCCCAAGTGGGTATGAAGTAGCAAGTCCAAGAGTTGTGGAAGCAATCTATGCTGAGTGTGTGCCAGTGTTGATTTCTGATAACTATGTACCACCTTTTAGTGATGTTCTAAACTGGAAGTCATTTTCTGTGCAAGTGGAAGTGAAGGACATACCAAATATCAAAACTATACTGATGGGCATATCTCAAAAGCAGTACTTGAGACTGTACATGAGAGTAAGAAAAGTGCAAAGACATTTTGTTGTGAATGGACCTCCCAAGAGATTTGATGTCTTTCACATGACTGTTCACTCTATTTGGCTTAGGAGGTTAAACACCCAAATTGAAGATCAATAACAGCTGGTGAATAAATTGGAAATGATTGGAGTTACCAATCAATTGAATCCATGTCAAGGGAATTTCTGGTTGGTGAAAAAGGTTTTGGAGAAATTTCCAAATAAGATTTTGAATCATTGTAATTCTTTTATTTCATTAACGTACATGTGCAGCTATTAGTTTTTTAATGGGTTACTAAGATAGATTATATTCTACTTTTTCAAGTGAACTTTATAATCAACAACATAAATCATGTTTATTCAAGTACAGCATGACTGTTTCAAGTCGATGCTTGTGTGTAGCATGATGATATTAGCAGAAGGGTCTCATAGCATCATTTTCTCTTAGACTTTGGAGTCCATAGGGACACAAATATTAGATTAGATGCACAGGGCCTAACAAGTTAGACCGCAACAAGTGCCTTAGAATCCACAATTGTTTTGAGTTTGTAGCATTAATTATTAACTATTATTATACACACAAATTTGGTAAATCCTAATGTCACAAAATTAGACACTTTAATTATCTCATGATTAGAGAATGATGATTTTCTTAACTGATATGAAATTCTTAAATGTTCATATCAACATGGGATAAACTGACCATGAAGAATCACAGAGCCGAAGTCTTCTGCTATGCCGTTAAACAAAATTTCGGTATCTAAGCAAGGAGAGCCAAAACTGGTGTATTTACACTTGGGATAGGAAAATTGCAAGCAACATTAGCAGATAAAATGAAAATAGAGACATTATATACAAAGACTAGCCAAAACTCTCAATACATTCACATCCTTATTAATCCAATTTTATCCAGCAAGTAATATAGAAAGGCTCGGAGCACTACCTGGGACCTGAGAGCTGTTGTGAAGTGATGTAAGACAATGAGTTCTCTGTTCCACTTGAAGCACCATTAGAAGTAGCATTCATATGTAGATTTCACCCCAATTCGTTCTGCTCATTGGACCCTTGCATTCTTAACGTCTCAGTGAATCTTTGGCCATATGCCTGCAAGAAATTTAGTGGCTCGACCCTCGACTCGCTCAAAGGCAACCCACCTTCCAACATACCAACAATGTTAGCCATAGTGGGTCGAAGCGCTGGATCTTGGTGCACACAACACAAGGCAATCCGCACTAGCTTCTCAACCTCTTCGCTTGTCACTCCTCCCTCTAACCTTGGGTCTGCCACCTCCATATACCTTCTTCGCTCATGCATTTGTAGCGCAATTAGAGGGAAATATATTAGTCTCAGTTCTGAACCAGACAAGTATGAGGATAGGCCATTTCCTTCACTGTTATTACTTCTCTGTAATGTGGCTATGTGTTTGAAATGAGCAATTCTTTCTTCCCGTTACAATCTCCAGTAAAACCATTCCATAACTATACACATCAGCCTTGTCAGAGATCAGAGAACCCGTCAGCCACTCTGGTGCAAGATAACCACGAGTTCCTCTCAATGCAGTGTAAAAAGTGGATTGTTCACGACTTAGCAGCTTCAAAATCCCAAAATCGAAGATTTTCACTTGTAAATTGTCATGTAAGAGAATGTTCTCTGGCTTCACATCACAATGGATGATCCTTTGCTCACACCCGCTATGCAAGTAAGCAAGTCCCCTTGCGGTTCCAAGTGCTGTTTCCACTCTCTCTTGCCATTCTAGAACAGGACCATTACCAAAGAGTATACTGTCTAATGAACCTCTATTCATATACTCAAGAACAAGAAAGCGCTGCCTCCCTTGTGCACAAAAACCTTTCAATCTAACCAAATTGACATGGTGGATGTTCCCAATTATTGAAATCTCAGTACAGAATTCCCTATTCCCTTGGACTCCCAAATTAGTAATCTTCTTTACCGCCACAACGGTTTGGTCAGTCAGAGTACCTTTGTATACCGTACCAAAGCCACCACTACCAATATGGGTCTTGAAGTTTTCAGTTGCAGCTGCGAGCTCTTCATAAGCAAACCTTCTGGGCAAGCCTGGGATAGAGATCATCTCTAGCTCTGCAGACAATTTTACAGTTCTGATTTTAGAAAGCCTATTTTTCCTTAACAAATGGATTGCAAGGCCTTACTAATACTATTAGTAATAAGAATCCTGTTGAAGGTAATAGCACAAAGGCAATTGGGAAGTTATGTTTCTGATTTCCGTTGTGCCCAATTGGGTTTCCAGGAGAAGAACCCATCAAAGCTTCTATATACCCCAAACGTGAATTATTATAGGCATTCAAAATGAAAGAACCCAAATGGTTTTCAAGAAGATAACAAGAACCAGAATAATTTTCATGGTAAAAGCCCAGACAAGAACAATTTTGAGAGCATAAATCTTGGCAAACTGACAACTTTACACCATGTTTCACGGGTTCCCTGAAATTATTAGAAAAATAGTCCATACCAGGGCCCAGTCTTAGATAGGAAATAGAGGAATTCAATTGACTCCCATCTCTAGTTGCATTACAAGCTGAAGGCAGAGAAAGAGAACTATTCATTGGCACGCAATTACCACCACTGATTTGACTACGGAATCCTGGTGGACAAGAACAAGTTCCACCTAAAGGCTTTCTCGTGCACAATCCAATTTCTCTGCAAATGAAAGGAATATCACAATTTTCAAACGGTTCCGCAATTTCTAGCACCCATTTATGATTTATCGGTCATAAAGTTGCTGATGCTAAATCTTCCATCAGGTCCCAACTTCCCAATCCTGAAACCCAGTGGATCACTGAGAACTACGTGAATCACAACCGTGGATCCATCACTTCCTAGCAAATACAAACCGGTGTCATTCATCACCATCAAAGACACCGCCTCGTTGGAGTTCTTAAAAGCCTTTGGATCCATGGACAATTTCCAATAACTCATCCTATTCCATTGCAGCACTACATCCATGTCTGTAACCTCAAGACGATAATCACCCACCGACAAGTCCTCGTTCTGTCACAGAACTTTCCATTGATTTTCCAGCAGAAATGTGCTGTCCCATTACAATAGTATCCGTCGGATAATCAAAACTCTCCCACAACGTAACATTTCGCACATCAACCAACACGAGGTTTCCTGTCTCTGAAAGCTGCATAGCAGCTACCTCAGAATTCAATGGCGGGGTTGACCATAATTCTTTACCAGCCTGGTTTGTGACTGTGAGGCCGTTGACTGTTAATGACAACTTATCAGAGTTTGACATGGGTGCGTTGCGGTTGGCGGTCCAGATTATGGCGTTCGAGCCAGCGTGGACGATGGAGAAGTAAAAGTACGAGGACAGTGGTCTGGCATCAATGGTGGCCTTGAAAGTGCCGTTTTGAGAGAGTAAGAAAATGCCGAAGTTGGAGGATGTGAAATTGGGGCTGATGGAATGGGTGGAGATGGTAAAAATTGGGAGGAAAGTGCAGCATATAAGGAATAAGAATGAGAAAGAGAAGAAACAAGCTATTAATTCCACTATGAAAATTATTCCGTAATATATTGTAGTTCAAGACTACTAAGTCCATTTAAAGATAGTTTCTCAACAAAAATCAGTTATCAACTTTTTTTTGCTAAAAAATGAACATTTCATTCAAACAACAGAAGGAATACAAATAAAATCTCTAAACCAAGCCTCCTCTACAAGGGGTGGGAGATTTTTAGAGAAAAACACAGCAGGGAAAAACACTTGGCAGCAGGCCACCAAGATCTCACGTTTAACCCAACAAAAACTTACCTGAAATCTGCAGCTAAGTATTTAACATTTTCACAAATCCCAGCAATGCTCCAGAAGCTAACCAAGGACTGTAGACACTCCACCACCAATTTAGAATCACTCTCAAAACAAACAGCATCCCAATTCTCTACTTTAGCAATTTGGACAGCCCACAATATCGCAGTAGCTTCAGCCACCAAAGGATCAACGGTATTTACTTGTTTCACCCAAGCCTTAACAATCAAACCTGACTCGTTTCAGGCAATAACAGCAATCATAGCAGAATCAATCAAAATTGCAGCATCAACGTTGATTTTCAAAATCCCACATGGCGGAGGACACCAATTCAAAGCTTTAGTATTCACCAAGTTGGTTTCAGACCACACACACTGCACATGTTCCATAATCCTGCATTCTAAAGCTTTGATGGAGACAAAGGGGTTTTCTAACTTTGATTGATGCACAAGTTGGTTCCGAAATTTCCAAATGGCTTCCAATGTGAGAGCAATCTGTACTGCAGCAAGTTCCAAATTTTGTTTCACCATACCTGATACCGAGAAAGGAATAGGAGGATCTACCACCAGCTTTACCACATCAATATCTTCATTAACCACGAACATATCTGGTCTAATACCCCAACAGGTCCCAAACCAAAACATCTTTGTTTCACTGCACTTGAAAAACAAATGGGCTACAGATTCAACCTCAACCTTACATAATGGACAACATGGATCTCCTTTTGCCATTCGAGTGAAAAAATTCAAGTTTGTGGAGAGTACACCGCTGCCAATTCTCCATACAAGTGTTCTCAACCTCTCATGCATTCTACATTTCCAAAGCTTCTTCCAAATCGGATCCGGAGCAGCAGGCCAAGTATGATTTTGGAGCAACAACAAAACTGATTTGACAGAAAACACACCTTTAGAATCAGCAACCCATGCTAGCTCATCAGGTCTAGGAACCAAAGGCAAACTGATCCTCATAATGGCAGAAACAGAAACCTGGTCAAACATCTCCTCAAGCACGCCAATTCTCCAAGCTTTTATATCCCAATTAATTAAATCAGCAACCAAACACGGATTAGAATTTAAAAAACCAGCTCTGGGTTTAGGTAAAAAACTGGTAACCAAGGAACCCAAGGGTCTTTCCAACAATCCACCTTCTTACCGTCTCCAATAATGAAGCATGCTCCCTTCCGAATAATAGGCTTAAGACGTTCAATAGCTCTCCAAGTATGTGAAGAGTTTTTGAGAGGTTCTCTATTGATCCAATCCTCCACTACTTTATTTTTACTCCTAAGAGCATTCATACATGGACTTTCCCTACCAGACACAATCATCCAAGTTAACTTTGCCAACAACGCTGCATTAAACTGTTTGGCACACCAGAAACCCAAGCCCCCCAAAGCTTTAGGGACACATAACCTATCCCAGGCTTTCCAAGCTAAGAACTTACCAGATTCTCTATTCGGATTCCACCAAAAACGACGAATTGAAGCATCCAATTTATCACAAATAGTATTGGGGACATCTGAGGAGGAAAAAGTGTATACTGGTAACGCCATGGCAACCGACTTGATCAAAGTAGCTCCCAATTACAATATTCTTCCCTAGATACAATCTAAGAAAACAAAATACAAGGCTTTAGTCCTAAATACAATCTAAAAAAAGAAAATAAATAGGATACATAAAACTAATCTAATCTTACCCTAAGATTGGGATTCGGGGGCTAGGGGATTGGATGGGAAGGTGTTAGGCACCCATCCAACCTAAACTAGGTCAGTCTCTAAGGATCCATTAGTCTAAGTTCACAATTTCAAGCAAACCATACTCGCATTTGATTCATAGCATCATAACAGTACATGCAATAAAAAATTAAACAGTGATTAATCATCAAGCATTTAAAATCATTTAAGCATGCATCTCACATGAAAAAGATAATTTAAAGTTGCTGTAATTTTAGTACAACATGTTAGAAAAATCATATTTGCATCATTAACAAAACAGAAACCGAAAAACAGTGCAATCTAGCAATTGTGCATTAAAAATTAATCAAGCAATTAAAATTAAAACCTAATCTTGCATTCTACACAATTAAAGTTGCTGCATTAAATTATAAAAGAAAGGATTGTACCTTTTGGGATGCAACCTCTTGAATGAGTGTCCCGAATTGAATTTGATTGTGGTGGGATGCGGCCTCTTGATCGAGAATACCACCGGTCCTGAAAATTGATTCTTGAGAAAAACCGTTAAATTTGGTTAAAAGAGATTAAAAATGGAATTGAAAGATTGGAAATAGAGATTACAAAAAATGGCTTTTGTAATCTCTGGACTTGAATATAAGAACACACTTGTGTTCTTATTCCAAAGTCTAACCCTTTGCAAAAATTCTCTTGAATTTTGCTTAGGATTGCTGTGACTAATTTTTCCAACCTCTCGTTAAAATGAGAATATTTTCTATTTATATGGCAGCCCTAAAATGAACCTACCCACGTTCTGGACCTCATGGGAGTGCATTAGGGTTTTGGAAATTGGATATACTTCATGAAAATCCCGAAATTCTAACTGATTTTTAGGCTCTGATTGTGGGCCCATTTTGACCCTCAATTATCTAATTACGGGCCCATTTCTATTTGTAGCTCATCATGTCAGATTTTCAGCCAAATTTGAATCAACTCAATTGGATAATTGAGTAAAAAGTTATGGTCGAAATACCGATCAGTGTACAGGCTGGAATCCAAATCCGAATTGGGCTTGGGATAATTTCAGGTTTTTTCACCCTTGGTCAACTTCTAGTGGATTTAGAAGTCCTTATTTGGCTGAATTCGAGATTTCTTAATTTTAATCAATTTATTAATAATTAATATGATAATTATTGGTCAAAATAATTATCTCATTAGTTAAAAATAAATCAATTTAAGAATTATCCTTTGATGAATATCTTGTGCATGAATACTTACCATTTATAAGGTGTTCTAAACCAATAGGAATTATTTATTAATTCATTTTAATTTAATCCTTTAGAGGACCAATCAAATTAATTAATAAGTAATCCTATGTATGTGAGCTTATGGTAAATATCATTTCAACCAATCAAATTTATTTCCTTAATAAAATCTTGGTTTTTGATCCGATTTCCAATCCAAAAAATGCACTCTCATTCTTAATTCAATTTTGATCACTTAAAATATGATTTTAAATTTATGGACCAACTTTGAATTTTCAAACTTGTGAAATTACCATTTTACCCTTTATACACTAAAGTGTAAAAAAGTAAAATTAATGGTTGCAAAATGGGTTGTCAACAGATGCCCCTCATTGGTGGAATTTATGTAATAAATAAACACCAATGCGAGTACGACATCTCATTTTGTGACCATTAATTTATTCACGTGGGGATATAATGTCCTCAGACATTTATGGGAATGCAACTCACAGCAAAGTTTTCCCAAAAGAGAAAGTGTGAGAATACAATTCCATAGAATTGCCTCAAAGGGAAAAGTTTTGAGAATACAATTCAGTAGAATTGCCTCAAAGAAAGTGTTTTGAGAATACAACTTTGCAGAGTTGTCTCAAAGGAAATGTTTTGAGAATTCAATTCCGTAGAGTTGCCTCAAAGGAAATGTTTGGAGAATACAATTCCACAGAATTGCCTCAAAGGAAAAGTTTTGAGAAAATACAACTCCGTAGAGTTGTTTCAATGGAAATGTTTTAAGAATAAAATTCAATAAAATTGCCTCAAAGGGAATATTTTGAGAATACAATTCCGCAGAATTGCCTCAAAGAAAATGTTTTGAGAATACAATTCCGTAGAATTGCCTCAAAGAGGAAGTGTTGTGAGAATACAACTCCGCGGAGTTGCCTAAAAGGAAAGTGTGAGAATACAATTTCGCAGAATTGCCTAAAAGAAAATGTTTTGAGAATACAATTCCGTAGAATTGCCTCAAAGAGGAAGTGTTGTGAGAATACAACTCCACAGAGTTGCCTAAAAGGAAAGTGTGAGAATACAACTCTGGAGAGTTGCCTTAAATGAAATGTTTTGAGAATACAATTATGCATAATTGCCTCAAAGGGAAGTGTGGGAATACAACTCCGCAGAGTTGTCCTCAAGAAAATATTTTGATAATACAATTTCGCAGAATTGCCTCAAAGGAAATATTTTGAGAATACAATTCCGTAGAATTGTCTTGAAAAAAGTATTGTGGAAATACAACTCCGTAGAGTTGCTTTAAGACAAAATGTGAGGATACAACTCCGGAGAGTTGTCTTACAGTGAATATTTTGAGAATACAATTCCGCATAATTGCCTCAAAGAGACTTTTGTAAAATACGACTCCGAAGAATTGTCTTGAAGGAAATATTTTGTGAATAAATTTCCGTATAATTGCCTCAAAGGAAATATTTTGAGAATACAATTCCATAGAATTGCCTTAAAGAGAAAGTGTTGAAATACAACTCCGAAAAGTTGCCTCAAAAGAATGCCGGGTGAGAATGCAATTATGCAGAATTGCCTCCAAGGGAATGTTGTTGGATGCAACATCCACAAAGTGCTCTAGGAAGAAATGTTTTGATGAAATTGACTCAGGGTCACAATTTTGATCTTGGATTTTTAACTCAGGGTTAGATTGATTTTTGACTTGGGGTCGATTTTATTATTTTTTTGAATTTGGATGATGACTCAAGGTTAAGTCTTGATTTTCGACTCAGGGTCGAATTTTGATTCTCCTAATGATGACTCAGGATCAAGATTCATTTACATTTGGCTTTCAGTGGATGACTTTAGGTCAAGAATTTCATCTTTTTTTTTTTTTGTACAATTTAAGGTCAAGGTTTAATCTTTGATTGGTGACTCAAGGTCATGAATTAATTTTGATTGAGAGGTGGTTTGCTCGTCTTTAAGGCTCAAATGATTGATTTTGGAGATTGTTTTTAATGTGCTTATGAAGATTTGTCCATGAGGAAGTTTTTTCGTGAAGATTTTTTATTGTTAGCATTTTTAGAGATTCTCGTTGTGAAGAATTTTTATTCTGGGAGATTTTTCGGGGAGTTTTTTTTTTTTTTTGAAATTTTTTCTTTGAGATTGTTCCATTGTGAAGATTTGTTCAATGCTCATCTTGAGGCTTAAAAATTGTTTTAGTTTGCTCGTATTGAGGCTTAAAATCTTTGTGTTGGTTATTTGACTCAGGGTCATTGGCTTAGGGTCGGATTTCAAAATGGATGCTAACTCAGGGTTGGAGTTTGGAATTTTGATTGACTTAGGGTCAGATTTGAAGTTTGAAATGATTTTTTGACTTTGGTTGTTTATATGGGTTGGCTTTTTGCACAATTGAGTTGATTTTGTCGTTTCTTAACGTGTTTTTGAAATTTTGAATTTGGTGATTGCTTTGTGATCATGGGTATGATTGGGTTTTTTTTTTATTTTTTTTAATTAATTAATTTTATTTTTTATGTAAGAACTTTGTTTTGTTAATTTTCTTGAGTTTGGTTGATTAAGTTTGAGATAGATAGCTGTTTTGGATTGGCTCCATTTGGTTGAGATTTGATGATTTGTTAACTTGGCATAGTGGTTCTACTTTTGGATTGATGAATTGATTCAAGTTTGGATGTTTAGCTTTGAATTTGTTTTCTTTGAATTGGAATTCTATTTGTGGTGATTTTTAACTTGGATGGTCAGTTTTAAGTCTTGATTATGTTGAATTAGACTTGGTTAATTTTCTCGTGCTTGCATGGTGGTGTTTGATTTGGTTCTTTGTTTTAGTTTTGATGGCTTTCTGTGTCTATGTGTTAGTGGGTGTTTGAGGAAATTAATCCTAGCAAGCAGAAGTTGGTTCGGTATGCTTTAGATGTCGATAAGGTTGAATTTGATTTGTCATAAGACCTTGAGTGTCATGAGTTTCGTTGTGTGAAAGTTGGGGTAAGTTTTGAAATGTTTTTTTGTTTTGTCTTGCTTAAGGCATGTGTGGTTAGAAATACATACCTTGGCTTTTCAGTACTTACCTGATCTCCTTCTCTTTTGATGATGACAGCTTATTCCTTGGAGGATTGGGTTTCGTGCTTCCATTGCAGAATGGTATTTTGATGAAGATGCAACATTCTGTGGGGTGAACTCTTGTTGATGAATGGTCCAATGGGATGACTTTGAACCTGCAAGAGACAACAAACAACTTCTTCTTTTGATTGTCAGTTGGGCGCATGCCTCTAGTTTGAGCATATGAGAGAAAAATGTTAAATGGATCATGCTTGCAGACAAAGTAGATGTGTGGATGCCCCTAGTTTGGGCATATTTGGCCAAGGAACATCATGTTGGCCAACAAAACAGATGGGTTGATACCCCTAGTGTGACATGCTTGCATACAAAAATATTGGGCCAATGCCCATAATTTAGACATGTTATGAAAACATTTTGTGCAAGTGAACTATTTTGATTAGTGGGCAAGTTAATCACTTTGAGTTCCCAATCAGACCTAAGCTTAGGTCATTTGTGTGCTTGGGACCGAGCCTTTGACATACTGCCTACGTACCTCTTTTGGGAAGATCAGGTCCAGACGTAGTTCAATAGTTGGACCTATCCGAAGGTCATGCAGATGATTGGGACCGAGTCTTTGATAGACTACCTACGAACCTCTTTTGGGAGGATCAGGTCAAGACGTAGTTCAAAAGTTGGACCTATCCAAAGGTCATTTAGATGATTAGGACCGAGTCTTTGATAGACTGCCTACGTACCTCTTTTGGAAGGATCAAGTCCAGACATAGTTCATGAAAATTGGAAGACATTTGGTCAACCAATGTGATGATGGAGACTTCTGATCAAGTCTACATGGTGATTTCAAAATGAGCTTATTCAAGAGAAATTTTTAAAATGAGCTGAATTTTCCTTTTAAAACTTTGTGGTGAAGAAACCTTTCTTTGCTTTGTGGTGTTCTTTTCAGTTTTGAGAAAAATCATTTCTTCCTTTTTCAAATGAGCAAAATGTAGTCCCTTCGAATAGGTCTTTTGGCTGATCATAACATTCGATAGCCAAACCATTCTCTTTTATTGTGAAGGATCAAGGTCATTGATTTCAAGTAAACAACCTTGCTTTTTTACTTTGAGCATTGTGAGATTGAATCCTTAAAGGCAATAAAAAAATGTGCATGATAGTGCTTGAAGAATTGAGGGTATTCATTGAGAGTAAACAAAAGGAATGCTTCTGATTTAGGAATTATTTTCATTTGAGATTGTTTGGAGTGCCCTTAATTTGAAAATTTTTCCTATTTGAAAGCAAAAAAGGGGAGTGCCCCTAATTTGAGAATTTTTATCTGAGGATAGATAAGGGGAGTGCCCTTAATTTGGGAAGTCATTTTTGTTTGATGACAAACAAGGGGAGTGCCCCCAGCTTGGGCATTTTTGTTTGAGAGCAAATAAGGGGAGTGCCCTTAATTTGAGAATTTTCCTTTTTCAGATCTTTTGCCAGTAGAGCTTGACTACCTCGAGCTTTCTTTCTTTTCAATCAAAGAGAAATTATCGCAAGAGTTGTGCCTAAAAACTACCAAGACTTCAAGGAGGTCTTTATTCATAGGTTGTAATGTAGGCCGGGTTCAGGTGTTTGAAATGAAGGATAGATAAAAGGCTCAAAATCCCTTTTGGATATTTCCCTAAGTGTGCATTACTTAAACTCAGACATTGGAGGAGCTTTCTCCATTTTTATTAGTGCTTGCTTTTGCATTGACTTCTTGAAAGTCTCTTCTCATTTGTCTCTCTTTATTTCATTCAAGTTGTTCCTTTGTGTAAGCTCATTCTTTTTGTTCAATTCTCTTATTTAGCTCTTCAGCTTTGATGGACACTCATTTTTGGTTTTGAGGGAATTTCATCTTTCTTTCTTTCTTCAAGCTTTCATATCTTCTTTGAGTTTCTTTTTTTTTTTGAATGAAACCCTAACTTTTACCTAGGCTGCCCTTTCAGGTTTTTGACCTACTGGGTTACCCTATTTTTTGGGAAAAATTGCACTTTACCACCCTCAACTATCACCCATTTTCACTTAACCCCCTAAACTTTAAAAAGTATCAATTGACGCCATAAACTAATCCAATTGCACGGCCGTTACCCCCTGAGGCCAAAATCGAGTTAAAATAGACGAAATAGAGCAACAAGTGACACGCACGTGATCCCGGGCCCACCAAAACACCTTTACCAATTCGATTTTTATCTAAACCCCAAAATGCCCTTATCCCCATTTAACCAAAATCTGAAATCCACACTAAAACTGAAATCCAATTTGAATCTATGCTTAATTCCAAAAAGATAATCAGCTCAAACACACAATGACCTTTAAATTCCAATAAAATAATTTAAACCCAAATTTTTATTTTATCTAAAAAAGATTGTAATGAAAAATTTGATTTGGAATGAAGAAATCCCTGAAAGCCGAACCACAAAGTCTGAACATTTTCCGAAACCCATCATCGAAATCGAACGAAAACGACGACGCATCACCACCGGGAGACGACCCAACATTTTCCAAAACCCATCATCGAAATCGAACGAAAACGACGACGCACCACCATCCACACGAACCAATTGCAAACGCATCACCACCGGGAGACGACCCGGGGATGCGGGTTCGGGTCTGGGCCCTGGATACTTGTTCGACGCCTTCCTCGGGTTCGTACCCGAGTGGGATTCTCAGGGAATGGGTGAAAGTTAGGATTTTGAAGCGGTTTTGTGGTTTATAATGAATTGATTTCTGGACTGTGAAATTGGGTTCCGGAGATTTCCATGGAGATGGAAAATAGTGGGAATTGGAGTTTTTGTAATATATACTTAATTATAAGTTATAACCCTAATTTCAGTACTATATAAGTTTATCATTGAATATTAGTTTTGTTAAACAAAATCTTAACATGCATCTGGGTCTTTAGTTTCAAGGTTGCTAGACAGTTTGATTGACCGTACTTGCACTTTGTGTTGCATTCCTCTTGATCTTAGCAACTCTGCAAGCCAATGCAGAAACTCTCAAAGTGGAGCAGCGTAGGCTTAAGGGCATTTCGGGGTTTAGAGAAAAATTAAATTGATAAAGGTATTCTGGTGGGCCCGGGATCACGTGCGTGTCACGTGTAAATTGATAAAGTCCGTATTCTGTGGGCCCGGGATTTATCACGTGCGTGTCACGTGTTGCTTTATTCCGTCTATTTTAACTCGATTTTGGCCTCAGAGGGTAACGGCCGTGCAATTGGATTAGTTTAGGGGGTCAATTGATACTTTTTAAAGTTTAGGAGGTGAAGTGAAAAAGGGGTGATAGTTGAGGGTGGTAAAGTGTAATTTACCCTATTTTTTGCTTAGGTCGCCCTTTCAGGTTTTCAACCTAGCGGGTCTCTCATCTTCTTTTTAAAACTTTTCTTTCACAATTATTTGCTTTTTCATACCCTTATGTTACTCCTTGTTGGATTTAGCTTGTTGGACTCTCATGTGAGTTTAACATGAATCTCTCCTAGTAAGTGTGAATAAGGATTTCATATTTGACCTTTCTTCAAGGTGGGTCTCGAGCATGCCTCTAATCAGCACACTTTCTTTTCAATCTTTGGTACATTTGTACCTCTTTTGTTGGTTCTTTTGCAGACGAGCATTGGGTTTGACTCCTCCTCAAAATGAGTTTTGAGTATGTGCACACCTGTTTTTTCCCACCTTGGGTTTGAGTTTTTTATTATGTGTTCATGAAAAAAAAGGCTAACAGTATAGGTTTAAATGGGCTAGCAATGGATTAATTTGTGACAGGTTAATTCAAGGATGATGTGGGCCAAAGATGGCTTCCTATCCTTAGTAATGCTAGTTTATCGGCACAAAGATATGACCTCTCTTGATAGACTTCTCTTAGAGTAAAACCTCTCTTGATAGACTTCTCTTAGAGTAAAAAGGAGTAACAACCCGTTGTTGTGACATCAAAATTTCTCAAAACAAGATTTTGCACTTTAATCAAATGACATGTGATTTTCCCTTGATTGCATTTAGGATCTCTTTCCCTTTTGTTCTAAATCATGAGCAAAGATCCTTACAATAGCCTAATGGTATTCATGTGTAGAATTCAATGGACTTAAGGGTCCAAGGTTCTACACATGGGGGACACGCTTTGTAGGATTTAAGTCTGAGGAATAGTTGTCCCACAGAGACAAAGCCTTTAGGGGGCAAGCCCCAAAGAGGACAATATTGAGTAGTACTCCAAGGGTATCAGAGCCAGAGATGTTACAAAAAGCGCGTCTGGGTATTGAAGGAAGGCCCTGGGCTTGCCCCAGTGCGGATTCCTCTCACCACATATTGTTCTCTTTGCTTGGGGCTTGCCCCTTCACTCAAGACTTTGTCCTTGTGGGCCTGCCTTTTCTTAGGCTTGCCCCTTAAAGGATTTTTCCACAGAACGCGTCCCCCATGTGTAGAACCAATGACCCTTAAGTCACTCCAAACCCTCAGAGATCATAAACTATATGCCAAGCTGAAGACGTGCGAGTTTTGGCTAGGAAGTGTTGCATTCCTTGGGCATGTGATATCCAAGGATGGTATCTTGGTAGATCCAAAGAAGGTAGAGGCCATTGTGAATTGGGAAAGACCTAAGGATGTTAGGGAAATTCGTAGTTTCTTGGGCCTAGTGGGGTACTATAGGAGGTTTATTGAGGGCTTTTGAAAACTTTCATTACCCATGACCAGGTTGACTTGAAAGGGAGCTACCTTTAAATGGACTATTGAGTCTGAGGATAGTTTTCAAGAGTTGAAGCGGAGACTGACCACTGCTCCGGTACTCACTTTGCCTAGTAGTTCCGAAGAGTTTGTTATCTATAGTGATGCTTCTCGTAGTGGTCTGGGTGTGTATTAATGCAAAATGGGAAGGTTATAGCCTATGCTTCGAGGCAGTTGAAGCCTTATGAGCAAAATTACCCGACCCATGACTTGGAACTAGCAGCCATTATCTTTGCTCTCAAGACCAAGAGACACCATCTGTATGGTGAGCCATGCAAGGTTTTTACAGATCACAAGAGCTTAAAGTATCTATTCACCTAGAAAGATTTGAACCTGAGGTAGAGGAGGGGGATTGAATTGATAAATGATTTCAATTGCTCCATCAAATATCATCCGGGAAAAGCCAATGTGGTGGCTGATGCTTTGAGTAGAAAATCGTCAGGGCAGTTAGCTTGTTTGTTGACCACCCAAAAACATATCCTTGCTGACTTGGAGAAGTTGGGGATTGAAGTGAGAGCAAGTTGTACAGGTGGTACTTGTGCCTATTTGTCAGAGAAACCAATGTTAATGGATGAGATCATAGCCCAACAGTTTGAAGACCCGGAGTTGTACAAACTGCGTGATAGGGTTAAGGCCAAAGGAGTTATTGGTTTTCAGATAGATGAGAAGGGAGTGTTGAGACATGGTAATAGACTATGTGTGCCTACTTGTGGAGATTTCAGGAAAAGAATCATGGAGGAAGCTCATAGTACTCCTTATACTGTTCATCCAGGTGCCACCAAGATGTATAGAGATGTGAAAGCAGTGTTTTGGTGGATTGGAATGAAAAACGATATTGCCAAGTTTGTGGCTAAGTGTTTGATCTGTCAACAAGTGAAGGCCGAGCATCAGAGACCAAGAGGATTGTTGCAGCCTCTCCTTATTCCTGAATGAGATTATCATAGACTGCCTATGTTAAAACAAAAACAATGTAGTCAAATTTAATAAGATTTAGGGGCATAATTACCTCAACATAGTTGGATATTCTCTCTTGCCTCGATGTCTTCATGTTCAATTCCAACCACTATAGTTCACCTCCAAGTTTTAACCCTTTTTTTTTTTTTTAAATAAAGATATATAACAACAATTTTGTCAAGCCAAAAAAATAGTTGTATAGATAGCTCTGCCTTAATTATACTTATTTCCTCAAGAATCCTATGCCTTTTGATAACAAGGCTCATTCTCATCATAATTTTTAAATTTATCAATTTCTCGTTTAGTAAAAGTAGCATTTGATGTATGATTAAGGAAGGAAAATTTATTTGTTCTCAACCCTCATTCAAATTCTAGGGTGCTAATTGTCGCAGCATATAAAATTCTTTTTGACCCAAATATAAAAAAGAAAAAGAAAACGCTAACTTTATTCGCCAAACTCAAATAACATTAGAATCCCAACAAAACACCATGGTTTACCCCCCAACATGAATACAACTCTGCAACACGTATTTTATGAATCTTACAACATTTACATACAAAGCTACCAAGTTTATGACACAACACCTCTAAGCTTGTTCCCCAAGCGGTCTAGGAATTGAAAGTACAAAAATCTCCAGTGCTTGTTCATTAGTAGAGGACCCCATACAACCCAAAACCCAACCACAAATCCAAGTGCCATGCTCACGTAGAACCAATCCACTTCAAGTCCACCAAAATCCTTGCTCCTTTCATTTTCAGTGTTGGGTTTTACATAATTTATAGTACAGTTATTAGCAAGTGGAAGCCCACAAAGTTCATTTCCAACAAAATTGGACGCATTGAGGCTCTGTAGCTGAGTGCTCAAAGGGATTCTCCCAATCAAATGGTTGTGTGACAAGTTCAGCTGACTCAAAAATGTCAATCTTGACATACTTTGAGGAACTTTACCTGAAAGTTGGTTTACGGAGAAATCAATAGATTCTAATGATCCCATAACACCTATACTCTCAGGAATTCTTCAAGATATTAAATGACAAAGTCAATGATTGTAATCCTTGGAGATTAGTCACTTCTTTAGGGATCTCTTCCGATAAATTGTTATTGGAAAGGTCTACAATTTTTACCAGATGAAGAGTGGTGCTATACTCCAGAACTTTCCCTTTTATCACAAGCAATGCACTTTCATATTCCATAAAATTAACATATGGGCCTCCGGATCCATATAAGAAAATGTGATTTGAAATGTTATTTGTGGCCATGGCACTGAAATTGTTAACACATCTAGGTATGTTTCAAAATAGCTTATTATGTGAAAGGTCCAAGATTTGGAGTGAAGTTAGAGCACAAAGTTCTTTCGGTATGTAACCATGAAAATTATTTGAGTGAAGGTTGAGAATCACCAAGCTTGAAAGTCTATCTCCAATCCATGAAGGTATGCTTCCAACAAACTCATTTTTGGAAATATCAATGGTCACTGTACAATTTTTCAAAGAGGATGGTAATTTTCCAGAGAATTTGTTGTTGTATAGGTTCAAATACGAAAGAGAAATCAAAGATCCAATGGATGCGGGAATACTACCAGTGAGATTGTTGTTTCCCAAGTTTAAGACATCGAAATTTTCCCACATCATCCAACAATCACTTATTTCCCTTGATAAAAGATTTCTTCCAAGATTGAGAAATTCCATATTTTTGGGCTCATTCATCTTGTAACGACAAAAAGTGAGAAATAGAACCAAACAATGAATTGTTAGAAAGATCTAGGAAGGTCACGTTAGAGGATATACAAGGTAACATACCTGTGAAGTTATTTGAACTCATATCAATTACTGAATAAGCAGACAAAATCATTGGTATATTTGGAATCTCTCCATAGATCCGATTGTGAGAGATATTTAGATAACTAAATTGAGAAGACAAGTTCCAAAATGAATGAGGAACCATATCTAAAATCCTTGTGTTGGATATGTCCAAATACTCAAGATGATTTTGTGCACAAAGCCAAGAGGGAAATTTTAGCCCTAAATTCCATGATCCCAAAAGTAAAACGATAAGTTTAAAAGGAGGGATTCAATCTTCACATACTTCTAAAGTCAGTCGGTTTGGAGATGCAAGAAGTTCTGTTAAGTTTGTTAAATTGGCAAAATGAACTTCGGATACTACACCCACCACCACCAACATATTTGAACCAATATATACAAACTTTAATTTAGAGAGCTGTCCAAAACTTTGAGGGAGAGTTCCGATAAATTGATTATTCTCAAGGTACAAGATTCTCACAGATGAAAGATTTCCTATAGACCTTGGAATTGGACTTGAAATTTAAAAAAATTAAATGATCAATAAAATGGTAGGTCCCTCTTTGACTCAAGTCAAGTGGCTTGGTATTATTGTTAATTATTGTTTAGAATTTATTTATTTATTTATTTTTTTGAGAAAAACTTGATTCATACTAAAACATATATGGCATTCTAAAATAAGAAACCTTCCTAGCTTCCAAAATACTCTTCCCACATTAAAGAATTGAGATCCGCATGAAAGCCTTTAGTTTAAATGAATTTGCCTTATAATTCATTGAATTGATGCTCATAAAAGTTGTTACGTTGTGGAAGTTTTATTTGGTGATTACTTTTAAGTTTATCCAAAAAAAAAAAAAAATTGTATTGTTTTTAAATTTGATTTGAGTATTATAGCCGACTGTATGGTTATTAAAAAGTAAATAACCTGTTATTAAAAAGTAAGCCGTGCACACAAACAGTCCCAACCACTTGGACAAAGAGAACAATATTTCTGTTTTCAAATCTAGCAAAATGATTTAACACGACTTAAACCTTGATAATTAAGAAACTTGGATTAAAATAACAAACAATTAAGAGCATTGATAACCAAGAACATCCATCTAAGAAGATTATCCACTCATTCACCATGATTACATTCACATTTAAGCCCCGTTCACTCATATTACTTCTTAATTTGGACAAATTGTATAGTCCTATATTTTTAGATTAATGAATTCATCCAAAAAAATTAATAAAGACAATTTATTATGGTAACATCATTTAGAAACCCTCAATTGGGACCAAATTCCAAAAGATTATACACAGAGAACTACAAACTTATGTTGAACCCTACCAAAAAGAAGAAACATTAGGTATTCAAAATGTGACGAAAAATTTAAAAGGGTTCCTATTTTCTGAAAAATACACAAAAATATAACTAAAATTCAACTCAAGAGATGATCCCAGTGTTGCCAAAATGCTTGGCATCCACTAAATCTACAGTTAAAATCTTTGTGGGGTCAATCGATCCCTTTAAAGAATTTGACCTCTGTAAACCACCATCTTTTCATCCATAGGCAACTCCTCCTCTAGCACCTTCGACTTGTGGCATTACAATATCCTAAGAATTCAATTCCAAGGACATCAACATTTGTTAGAATAAATTAGTAAAAATTGGGGGGAAAATCAAGTAATTCCAAGATTTACATGCTCAAAGAAAGGAAATGTAGTAATAAAAAATAGATACCACCAAAAGATTAATTGGTCTCATGTTTCTACATGCGTTTTGGTTTCCTAAATAAAAAATGATCAAATAAAGACTACTTAATTGAATAAGACAAAATTGAATGAAAATCTACACCTTGTGAAGTTCAAATAATGTCTTGGAATTTGCTTTCCATGACACATTTGCATCTCATAAATGAAATCAAATCAAATCAAATCCAATACTATTTACAATATCTGAAATCAAAATCAAACTCATAGAAACCTCTTATATTACTTAAAAAATACATTATAAAACCCGTAATTTTCATCATATTTACCCTTCAAAAACAGCATAGAAAGTTAGAAACTCAATCTAACTAAAATTTGAACAGTTTTTAGACTAAACCCCACCTTAAACAATAACGTATCTACTAAAGATGTCATATCCAAATCCGTTGCTTTCAGATTTTTGTCTCTATCAATTGCTATTGTACAACTTATGAAAAACCCAAAAATGGGAAATGTCGAAGAAGAGGGAACTCGGAAGTAGGCATTAATCACCATCATCGTATGTTTTGGAGTTGAAATGATAAGTCCAAATTTTTAGTAAGTATTTGAATGTGGGATAACGCAAGAGATAATTCCAAATTTTAAGTAACTATGTAAACGTGGGATGAGTGAGTAACTGCTTTTTAGTAACTGTGATATTCAGTTTTTTTTTTTTTTGAAACATCATTGGATAATGAGTTTGAGTATAACTACAAATGAGGGATAATGCAAGAGATATCTCCCATTGGAAATAGTTTTCCTCCAACCCAGTTTGGAGAAATCCTCCTCCAACTCACTACGTGGCAAGTAAATAGATCATCCACATGTACTTTTAGTCACATGACCTTTTTAATGAGTCATGTTACTTTTTCAAATAATACATGTGGATAGTCTATTTAATTGAAATGTAGTGAGTTGGAGGAGAATTCCTCCAAACCGGGTTGGAGGAAAACTATGTCCTATCCCATTATTAAAAAGCCAAGCAATGAGATATATCATTACTAGCCTCTTCACACGCGCTATGCGCGTGTTTAAAGACTTTTCCTATTTATCACTTTTAATTTTTAATTTATTTATTCAATTTTTCCACATCTTCACACGCGCTCCTCACGTGTTCAGAAATTTTTTTCATTTTTTGAATGGGTATACCGTTTAGATAGATATGGTGGAACTTGTCTGCAAAGCCTTAATGCAATACATCAAACAGTAAAGGTGGGAGAGGGTAAAACCTAGGTACAGTTCCTTAGATGCAATATATTAAATTCCTAATATAACTTGGTTGCATTTAGCCATTTACCAATAAAACACAAACAATATTATGTTTTTCAAGAATAATTAAATTGAATGCACGTCTTTATTTGAATTTAATTAAATCTAATGTACTACACTTAAGAAATGTACCTAAATTCTAGGTACCTTAAAAAATGTATAGTTAAGAATTCAATTTTATTTATTTATTATTATTTTTTTTTTTCACCGAAAGACTCTAAATGCATTACATTGAAAAATCAAATTTGAGGAGAAAAGAAGGAAATTCTCCCAAATATTTCTAATTGTCGTTTACAAATCAAAATTCAAATTTATTCACTTTCCTACACTAATAAATATATAAAAATAAAAATCAAGATGCCCCAATAGAAATGATTAATCAATCCATAGAAATGAAATAGATCTCTTATGACACTCACTGATGCAAAAATCAAGAATATTACAATATATAATTTATTTTAAAAAGAAGAAGAAGATGACAACCCAAAATCTTCGCATCCCCATCACCAATGTTGGTTCAAGATCATTGGTCTTAGAGCAATAGTATGAACAATACATGTTGTAGCACCAAATGGCCTCAGCAACATTCTGCAACACCAAACGGCCTCAGCACCTATTCCTAACGAACTTAGCCAACCCTCTTCACTTTCTCTTTTGTATCTAGCAACTACCTTTCCTCACCAAGTTATCTCTGCAAGTGATGCTACAACAATTCAATTTTTTTTTTTTTTGAAACTCTTCAAAACTAATGATGATTACGTAGTCTAATAAACGTTCTATCTTAGTCTGCAAAAGTATTAGTGCAAATGAATTCTTTAGAAGAAATAAAACATTTACCATACCTGATGACCTTAATCACCCCCTCTTGATCACTTTCTTTTTCATTCATGATGCCTTTTTCTTTCTTAAACACCATAAAGCATCCATCATACCTGAAAAAAAAAATTAATAAAGATGAAACACAAATTAGAATCATGTCAATAACTATGAATTTTAATTTTGTATCATCAAAACAAAAACAAAAACAAATATAAAAATAAGTAAAAACGAAGAGGAATGAAAAATCAAACATTTTCCATGAGTACTGAAGAGCAGAAATGGGTACTGCATGCCCTTGAATACAAAATAGGTACAACCCTTGAATACCTTTCAAAAAATTAAAGTCCGAAATTGACACAAATTGATGAGAAACAAAGAAAATTTGAATGTTTTAAAATTTAAAAAACTGCAATTCTTTCAAATAATTGAAGTTATCTTTAATAAGTTGTGATTATTTTGAATTTTGAAAAACAAATGATTATTCAAATAGTGGATTTTTTTTTTTAAGTCTCAAATGTGGAATTTATATTTAATAGATAATGTGCTAATTTTAATTGTAGAAAGAATAAATGAGTAGTTACTTACGTGTTTTTTCAAGCATAAAATTGTCGGGGAGAAGAAGAAGATATAGTGATAAATGCATTTTTTCAATTTGAAGGAAAAGATATATTGATGAGGATGAAGATAAGTGGTTATTGATAAGGAGACATGGTTGGATAGGTGGAAGGTGGTTTGAGGGAGTTATTTACGTGTTTTTTTTTTTTTTTGTAAAAGATAATTTTATTTTATTTTATCATAGAAGTAAAAATAAAAGATAGAATTTTAGAGAGAGATAGTGTGTGAGAGCAAATAAAAGATAATTTTAAAGAAAGTGGAAACCAAAGAGTCCTATTATCTTAATATGTAAATTTTTTTTTAGGAGTGTTTTTTTTTTGGACTTTGGTGCTAAATTTTTAGTTGAATTATTTAATTTTAAATGAGGAAAAATAATCGAATATGGAGATAGAAAAAAAGTGTGAGCCGGCCAAACTATTTTCCTTTTTGTCTATGTATTTTTTTTTTAAGTAATTATTTGAAAAGTTTATAGTTATAATATAGGGATAAGGGAGACGTGAGAAGAGAGAGAAAAAAAAAAAAAGGAGAGCCAAAAGTTGAGTAAATGAGGAGTTGTGAAGTTAGTGGGAAGTTGGAAATTAGAAAGTGGAGTAGATAAGGGAGATGTAAGAGAGAAAAAAAAGGGAGAAAAAAAAAAAAAAAAAAAACAATTGTAAAACATGAACGTGGAATTGTGATCATTTTAACTTTTGAATTTGAGCAGATCAGTAGATTACTCTTTTAACCTTTATTTTTTATTTTAAAAGCAAATCAATTGATTTTAAATATGGGGTATTTTAGTCCGTGCACTAAAGTGGACAATTTTCTATATAGGGATGTGACTATTATACCCTTATTTCTAAGACACATTATTATTTGAAATCAATTATTAAATTGGGAAAATTGGAAGATGTGAGGGGTAGTTTTGACAGTACATTAAAGTGGACATGAGGGCATGAATCCTCTTAATAGTATTAGATATCATATCCAATCAATTTTAAAAATGGAGGTTTTTCTTTTATTTTGTTAGATTAAGGTGACCTAAAACTAAGGATTTTAAGGATTTGTTAAAATGTTATTTTCCTTAAATAAATATCCGGTGAAAACTCTTTCCCTAAAGAGTTGTACTTTCTTTTTTAAATTTGATTTTTAATAAATTAGAGAACTTTTAACGTGGGAAGTGGAATTTTGCTTAAAGACGTGGAAGTGGGAAGTGGAATAGAAAGTGTAGGTAGTTTTTTTTTGTTATATTTTTAATTGGATAAGAGTAGTGGTTTTTTTTTTTTTTTTTTTTATCTAATCCGAATGTGATTTTAACTGAATAGTAAATGTAAGTGGTGCTAATTTTTGGATTCCTTTTAAAATGGACCCTAAATTTTAGGATTTTGAAAAATTTATATTTCCTTATTTGCTCAAATTATTTTAAGTTATCTAATACTATTAAGAGGATTCATGCCCTCATGTCCACTTTAATGTACTGTCAAAAATACCCCTCATATATTTCAATTTTTCTAATTTAATCAATGACTTCAAATAATAATGTGTATTAGCAAAAATGGTATAATAGTCGCATCTAAATATAGAAAAATGTCCACTTTAGTGCACAGACTAAAATACCCTCACACATTAACATTAGATAACTTGAAATAATTTGACAAATACGGAAAATATTAATTTTTCAAAATCCTAAAATTTAGGGTCCATTTTAAAAGGAATCCAAAAATTAGCACCACTATCCTCATTTGAATTAAAAAAAAAAAAAAAACCATCACGTTTAAAAACAAAATTATCAAGTTTAATTTTTCCTTCTTTTTTTTTTTCCTCATTTGAATTAAAAATCATTAATATTTATCTTATCTCATGCAATTTAAAGATAACTATGAATATTTCAAACTATTATTAAAATAAATTAAAGAACTTCCTTTCATGTCCATTTTAATGAACTTCCCAAAACACCCCTAATATTTAGAGAATATTGCTATGAAAAATAATTTTATGAGGGTGAAAAAGTAATTCACTAAATTCTTGCATAAAAGATATTTATTTCCACGTTTAGGAATGGTCTAAAATACTCTTAGGTTTACTATTCAATTAAAAAGTAGCACACATAAGATAAATACGTAATTTACAAAAAAAAAAAAAAAAACAAAAACAAAACAAAAACAAACAAACAAACAATAACTCTTCAAACCACACTCCCATATATCCAAACCATGTCTCCACTATCTCACCTTTAATTTTTAAGTTTTCAAGTTTTAAAACTTTTAACTGCTCTTAACTTCTTATTCTTATCTTTATCTATTATTATTTAAGAATTCTCTCTTATCACTTGGGTATTCGGCTTAGTGGTAATCCCCCTTCCCAAAAAGCCTCACTCCTCTATGAGGGTGTGGGTTCGATCCCCGGGGTCTTCAAATATACGTGTGTGTGAGTTTAGATTAGAATTTCTATCATATAAAAAAAAAAAAAAAAAAAAAAAAAAATCTCTCTATTAGACTTTCTCTGTTTCATTTATTCCACGATCAAATTGAAGGGTGACAACCAACGGCTAAGGCACTTCACGTATCTCTCTTTTTTTTTTTTGGTTTCTTCAATTGTAAAACTTAACATGGGAATAATTCTTTTCATGTTTTTCTCTTATTAGACTTTCTCTGTTTCATTTATTCCACGTTTCCAAATTTCTTTTTCATTTTTTTTCCTTCCATCTCGATCTCCTTTTCTATACATGGTGATTTTACGTTATTTTATTTTAAATTTTAAATTTTCTCATTCTCAATGTTTTCATGCAGTGAAAATACCCTCATCAAATTGAAGGGTGACAACCAACGGCTAAGGCACTTCACGTATCTCTCTCTCTTTTTTTTGGTTTCTTCAGTTGTAAAACTTAACATGGGAATAATTCTTTTCATGTTTTTTGTTTTTTTTGTTTTTTGTTGTTTTTTGTATCAGAATAGGCACTAGCAATGCTTTTGGATAGCATGGGTGAGTTAAATAATCCATAACCGTTTGTTTGCATACATTTCATATTCTATCCAATGATAAAATCAAATGCTCAATTTATGAATGGGTTAGTATATTTTTGTGAGTTGTGATAGATACTTTGTTTGTAGGAAGATGAAATAAAAAGGGTAGGGAAACAAAATTGGTTTTAATTTTGGTAGGGAACAAAATCAGTTTTATCCATAAGCGTGTGATTTCATTCGTTGTTAAGAGAGAGTTCTACAACGATTTTATGTAAATGTAGAAGTTATCTTTAAGATATAATGTGCTAATTTTTAGGAAAATGAGGAGGCTAGAATTAAAAATTCACGTGTGTATTTGAAATGTATTAAAAAAATAAAAGTGTTTAAAAATAATCACAACTTTCTATTCCTCAAAAAAAAAAAAAAAAAAAATCACAACTTCTCATACTAACTTCCACTATCTCACGTTTAAGTTTTAACTCTCATTAAAATCTTTTACTCACAAATTTTCAACTGCTCTTAACTTCTTAACCTTATCCTTAAAAAAATATACTTTTAGAATTTTTAGAATTGTTTCTTATTCAAACCTCCTACTTCCTTTGTTTCACATTTCCACACTTTTTTTCTTATTCAGTTTTTTACTTTCATCTCCATCTTTATCCATTACTATTAAGATGATTCTAATCAATGTGTGTATCTCTTTCTCTATATATATTGTTGAGTTCAAATTATACAAAATGTAAATTATTGTACTCCAACCAATAACGGTTTATTATAACTTTTTTTTTTTAAATAAATATTAATTTTTAATTATTTTTAATCTCCAGTTTTATTATAAGGATCAGTGGTAGTAGTTTTTATTACGGATAAGTCTCAAGCAGATTATGTGGATTCAAATATCAATGGCAAACCGAGCAAAGAGTCTTGAAGATTTTGGTCCAGCACCACGATTTTGTGTAGATTGTATTAGTTTTTAATTTTGGATGGTATAGATAAGAATCCTTCTATCTATCTCCTTCATCTATTGTATTAACTACTAATATTTAAATGGCATGGAATACAAATGTAAATGATTATTCTGGCTAAGCAAAGACAGATCCTTCATTTTACAAAATCAATTACAAAATATGATTTTGTATTCCTTTCATTTCATTTATTTTTTTAATTTATCATCCATATCTATATTTATATTAAAAAAATAAGACTATACAATTTGCTCAAAAAATAGATGGACACCACTATGGTCTCATGGACTATCTATAATGGTTTTGGATGCCATAATAATGAATGAAAACTGTTCAACACTTGATTTTATGATGAAATTATAGAGACATGGATCACTAAAACATTCCATGTTGGGTGATTTTTTGAATATGAAAGTTGATATATTATCATCATTGTTTGTGCAAGATGTTGATATCAATATCATATACGGGATAATTGCATAAACCCCGAATTAGGATCAATGAAAAAAAATATTGATGAAAAAGAAAAGTATTTAAGCACATGATAAATTTTTATTTTTGTTATAAAAAGGAAGAGTCTCTGAACACACGTGTAGCGCGTGTGAAGAGGCAAGTAAAAAATTAATAAAATTGATATAATTAAATATTTTAATGTCTACATTCTAAAAAATTCTTTACATATGTACACACTAAAAAAAATTAATTGAGAATTTTTCGCGCATCGTGCGGGTTTACGACTAGTGGAGTTAAAAGCACCAATATTGATATTCCATTAGATCAATCATGCTTCCAAAATATTAGGAATTCAATTCAAGATTGATGAATTAAAAATTAGAGTTGACTTATGAATCAAGTTTATAATTCAGCTCAATTAGTTCCATTGCAAGTGGACAAGCCCACCTGGAATACATCCACGCAAATCTTTCCTGTTACATAACAGTTTGTTCCATTGCAACATATAGTAATACTGTTGAGCAGTTAATAGTACATTTATCCAAGGATAATTTGTAAATGTTGCTGGTTATTTCTGAAAAATAAGTAAGAAAGTCAGACCTTTTCAGAACTCCTTCCAGTGATAATATATTGTTAAATCATGACTAAGGGAATTGTTAACTGCACTAATGTAAGTAAAGGAAAAATAAGAGTAATTTGTGGGTTTACTACAATATTTCAACAAAGAAGTGTAATGTCAAAGCTGCATAACTAGAGACAATCAACATAATGTGGTTAACATACAATGGTGGAACGTAACAAATCATAAAACAGACAAGGATTGAATGACTAGGAAATTGATCAAGAAGTTTCCCATATAGGACTTTTGCCCTCTAGACTTTTCCATGTGTATATGAACCACATAATATTTATCCTTGCGAAGCTGGATGGATTGCTAGAGAGGATAAGACAGGACTTTTGCCCTCTAGACTTTTCCATCTGTATATGAACCACATGATACTACCCTTGTGAAGCTAAATGGCTTGCAAGAGAGGATAAGACAGGACTTTTGCCCTTCTAGACTTTTCCATGTGTATATGAGCCACATAATATTCTCCTTGTGAAGCTGGATGGTTTGCTAGAGAGGATAAGACACTTTTCTCCTCTGACTTTTCATGTGTATATGAGCCACATAATATCTATTCTATGTGAAGCTAGATGGTTTGCTTGAGAGGATAAGACATGACTTTTCTCCTCTAGACTTTTCCATGTGTATATGAGCCACATAATCTAATACTATTAAGAGGATTGATGCCCTCATGTCCACTTTAATGTACTGTCAAAAGTACCCCTCACATCTTCCAACTTTCCTAATTTAAGAAAAAATGATATAATAGTCACATCCCTATATAGAAAATTGTCCATTTTAGTGTACGCTAAAATACCTCATATTTAAAATCTATTGATTTGCTTTTAAAATAAAAAAATAAAGGCTTAAATACATTGTTGGTCCCTTAAGTTTACTCATTGAGCGCAATTAGTTCTTGAAGTTTGAAATGAGCGCTGTTGGTCCCTAAAGTTTTAAAAATGAGCGTTATTGGTCCTTCCATCCAAATCTGTTAAATTATTTACCAATGTGGCTAACAGAGAGATGATATGGAATTTTTTAATAAAATGTGGCATAATAAATTTTAATTAAAATTGACACTTAAGCAAACATATCTATGGCTAACTTGACCCGCTTCATAACACATACCCACCCACGCTCTAATCCCCAATCACCATTTTTTCTCACTGCAAGTCTCTCCGCCACCCAGAGCCACCGGAGACACATCCAGTGTTCCATTTCCGGCCACCCATAGACAGTATTCTTGAAGGAAACTCAATGTAAATAAGTTTTGTTGTGCAGAACCGGGGATGGATACCTTTTTTGGTCCCAAGAAACTTCGCAATTGAATATCGGATCAATACCCCTATTTTGAAAATCTTGCAAAGAGATAAGGAAATCTCATACTTATATTGAATTTAATTACGGTGGGCATTTCTGCCTTTATTGAGAAACCAATTCTATCCATGCTATTGCTTTGGGTATTGTATCTGAATGTTTTTTGGTAAATCGACAATTTTATTAAACACAAAGAAAATAAGACAACAACCTTACAACATAAAAACCTTGGAGCTTAACATTGTATCTGAATGTTAGTGAACTCTGATGTGTGTTTTCTTAAATGTTTCTCATTTTTTCTCTTTTTTGTTTTCTTATTATGGTTGGTGATTAACAATAACGTGAGAGGAAGCCGGGAGAAACTATTCTTTCTGTCGAGTTCGCAAATGCTATCAGATATGGAAGCGGAGAGACTTGCAGTGAGAAAAAAATGGAGATTTGGGGTTAGGGCGTGGGTGGGTACATGATTTGGTATGGGAATAGGTATGGGTTATGAAGCGGGTCAAGTTAGCCATGAGGTTGTTTGCCTACGTGTCAATTTTAACTAAAATTTATTGTGCCACATTTTATTAAAAAATTCCATATCATCCCTTCGTTAGCCACATTGGCAAATAATTTAACAGATTTGGATGGAAGGACCAATAGCGCTCAATTTTAAAACTTTAGGGACCAACATTGCTCATTTCAAACTTCAAGAACCAATTGCGCTCAATGAGTAAACTTAAGGGACCAACAGTGTATTTAAGCCTATATTATATGATTTTTTAATACCTTTGCAGCAAAGACGTCTACCTCATCAGTAAATAGTTCAATTAGAGATGGGCTGAGATTTAGAAATATAGACTATGGTTGTGGTAGAAGAGCACCCGTCAGGATTTAAGAATAAAGTTTAAACAAAAACAAATTGTATTATTGTTGTGCTGCCAACTGATGCGGTTTCTTTTCTTGGTGTTTGCCCATTAACCAACGAGCTGGCTGTGAAAGAATGGATGAGGTATCACAAGCAACCAGTTCTAAATCCATGGTTGATGCATCATAATTGCTTGATGCATCACAACTGTTACTGGACTTGCATCAACTTTAGACAGAGATGCGTGGCATGCGTGATATGGTCCAACTAGTACATTGTGATGACATCCAATCGTTGAAGAAGTTGTTAACAATAGGACTTGCTGTAATTGTGGGCCTTATTGTTGTATTATGGTATCAAATTCAATAAATGTGTAGTGTAGTCATCAACAACCACTTTTTGTAATTAGACAATATTTGAATGAATGTGGATGCTTATTTGAATGAATGTATTGAAATGTTTGAACAGATGGAGTTTTTACCAGAAAAATGTTTAGTTTAACATTTAAGTCTTCCCAGAAAGTGTGGACAATTTGCATCAATGTGCCATGAAAATTTAATAGTCCATGTTTTTAAGAATATATCTATATATGTTTTATCAATGCTTTTAGTAAACTCAGTTTGATATTTGTTTATAAAGAAAATGTGCATTGATTTAGAAACAGTTTTGAGTTAGTACTATTAAGACAGATTTTAGAAGCAAGTTGTGGATATGCTATAAAGTTTGGCTTAGTATGGCAAGAGAGAGATTGAAAAATAAACAAGCATGATATGTTTTATGAACACCTAAAACAGTTTTGAGTGTGATGCCCTATAGACTGACAACCCAAGGCCACGAGGGGATCGTATGCCCTAAAGACATGGCAGTAGGCCACGAGGGGTTTACTTCCCTGTAGACCGGCAACAAGTAAGGCCACGAAGGGTTGTATTTCCTGAAGATATGGCAACCCAGGCCACGAGGGGATCTTCGGATCTTTGTAGACTGGCAAGAAGGCCACGAGGGGTTTCATACCTTGTAGACATGGCACCAGTAAGGTCACGAGGGGCATAGTCTTAAAGATAAAGTACAGTTACATGTTCCATATAGTTTTGCTATATTATGCAATAGTATGAGATAAGTTTCTCTTCAGAACAGTTTAAGGGAACATGTTTTATTTACATATAAAGGAATCATGCTATATGTTCAGATTTCAATAGTTATATTATGCCTTACAAGTTATCAGATATTATGTTCATTAGTATGAAACATATATGTTCAAGAAACTCATGAAATCATTTTAGCATAAACTGTTTATATGCAAGTCATATCCACAAAGATTATTCTGTTTATCATGTATTCATGCATACTGTTAAATCTTCATGTCACGCCTCCCTTACTGAGCAAAGTGGGTTGCTTAGATTGCAGAAACATTCTATAGTGCAGCCAAGAGTCTCAGCATGGAGGACTATAACAAAAAGTCCAAGTGAGGGAGAGCTAGAAGTGATGCACATTTATATTTGAGAACCAAAATTGGCAAGCAACATTAGTTAATATTTTCATTATCATATTATTTTGCAAAAGTCTCCAATCACAAAGATTTTCACAAAAAAATAAACTAAGTGCCGAGGTGTGAAGTTGTAAATGGTTGATAATAAAATGATGTCAATAGTGGATCCAAATGAAAACAAATTAAAAATAGTCAACTTAACTATTGTGAAAATTACACATTATTTTGGTTAAACCTGTAGCACTATTTGATGCAATCGGAATTTTCAACGTGTACAAAGGCCTAGCAGAATTCCCAAGATATGGAGCATAATACCAAATTTTCCTATCAAAATGGGATAAACTGACTGTTAAAGACTAAAAGTCTATGTATTGTATTATGTATATCATATAGTAGAAGAGAGAGCCTTTATATAGGCAGAGGTGTAAGTACTGCACAAGTAATAAGAATGTTCTACAAGACAATGTATTGAGCTTAAGACCCATTGGGCTTATATTCTAACACTGACCATGAAGAATCACATAGCCGAAGTCTTCCGCTATGTCGTTAAACAAAATTTCGGTATCTAAGCAAGGAGAACCAAAACTAGTGTATTTACACTTGGGATAGGAAAATTGCAAGCAACATTAGCAGATAAAATGAAAATAGAGACATTATATACAAAGACTAGCCAAAACTCTCAATACATTCACATCCTTATTAATCCAATTTTATCCAGCAAGTAATATAGAAAAGCTCGGAGCACTACCTGGGACCTGAGAGCTGTTGTGAAGTGATGTAAGACAATGAGTTCTCTATTCCACTTGAAGCACCATTAGAAGTAGCATTCATATGTAGATTTAACCCCAACTCGTTCTGCTCATTGGACCCCTGCATTCTTAATGTCTCGGTGAATCTTTGGCCATATGCCCGCAAGAAATTTAGTGACCTGACCCTCGGCTCGCTCAAAGGCAACCCACCTTCCAACATGCCAACAATGTTAGCCATAGTGGGTCGAAGCGTTGGATCTTGGTGCACACAACACAAGGCAATCCGCACTAGCTTCTCAACCTCTTCGCTTGTCACTCCTCCCTCTAACCTTGGGTCTGCCACCTCCATATACCTTCTTCGCTCATGCATTTGTAGTGCAATTAGAGGGAAATATATTAGTCTTGGTTCTGAACTAGAAGAGTATGAGGATAGGCCATGTGTTTGTAATGAGCAATTCTTTCTTCCTGTTACAATCTCCAGTAAAACCATTCCATAACTATACACATCAGCCTTGTCAGAGATCGGAGTACCTGTCAGCCACTCTGGTGCAAGATAACCACGAGTTCCTCTCAATGCAGTAAAAAAAGTGGATTGTTCACGACTTAGCAGCTTCGAAATCCCAAAATCTGAGATTTTCACTTGTAAATTGTCATGTAACAGAATGTTCTCTGGCTTCACATCACAATGGATGATCCTTTGCTCACACCCGCTATGCAAGTAAGCAAGTCCCCTTGCGATTCCAAGTGCTATTTCCACTCTCTCTTGCCATTCTAGAACAGGACCATTACCAAAGAGTATACTGTCTAATGAACCTCTATTCATATACTCAAGAACAAGAAAGCGTTGGCTCCCTTGTGCACAAAAACCTTTCAATCTAACCAAATTGACATGGTGGATGTTCCCAATTATTGAACATCTCAGTACAGAATTCCCTATTCCCTTGGACTCCAAAATTAGTAATCTTCTTTACCGCCACGTCGGTTTGGTCAGTCAGAGTACCTTTGTATACCGTACCAAAGCCACCACTACCAATATGGGTCTTGAAGTTTTCAGTTGCAGCTACGAGCTCTTCATAAGCAAACCTTCTCGGCAAGCCTGGGATAGAGATCATCTCTAGCTCTGCAGACGCTTTTACAGTTTTGATTTTAGAAAGCCTATTTTTCCTTAACAAAAGGATTGCAAAGATTACAAATACTATCAAGAAGAATCCTGTTAAAGGTATTAGCACCAATCCGGCTATTGGGAAGTTATATTTCTTACTTTTGTTGTGCACAACTGGGTTTCCAAGAGAAGAAACTACCAAAGCTTTTATATACCCCAAACGCGGATTATTGAAGGGAGTCAACCTGAATGAACCTAAATGGTTTTCAAGAAGATAACAAGAACCAGAAGCATTTTCATGGTAAAAGCCTAGGCAAGAACAATTTTGAGAGCATAAATCTTGGCAAAATGACAACTTTACTCCACGTTTCACGGGTTCCCTAAAATTATTAGAAAAATAGTCCATACCAAGGCCCAGTTTTAGATAGGATATAGAGGAATTCAATTGACTGCCATTACAAGCAGAAGGCAGAGAAAGAGAAGTGTTCTCTGGCACGCAATTACCACCGCCGATTTGACTATGGAATCCTGGAGGACAAGAACAAATTCGACCCAAAGACCTTGTCGTGCACAATCCAATTTCTCCGCAAATGAAAGGGATCTTGCAATCTTCAAATGGTGCCGCAAATTGTAGCACCCATTCATCGGTAATATTAAAGCTGTTGATGATAAATCTGCCATCAGGATCCAACCTACCAATCTTAATACCCGGTGGACCATTGAGAAGTACCTGAATCACAACTGTGGATCCATCACTTCCTAGCAAATACAAACCGGTATCATTCATCACCATCCAAGACACTGTCCCGTTGGAGTTCTTCAAAGCCATTGAATCACTGGACAATTTCCAATAATCCATCCGATTCCATTGCAGCACTACATCCCTGTCTGTAACCTCAAGCCGATAATCACCCAACGACATGTCGTCTTCCGACACAGAACTTTCCAATGATTTTCCAACAGGAATGCGTTGTCCCACGACAATAGCATCCGTCGGATAATCAAAACTCTCCCACAATTTAGCGTTTCCCGCATCGACCAACACGAGGTTTCCTGTATCTAAAAGCAGCATAGCAGCGACCTTAGAAGTCAAAAACGGGGTTGACCATAGTACTTGACCGGTCTGGTTTGTGACTATGAGGCCGTTGGTAGTTAGTGACAACTTGTCAGAGCTTGACATGGGTGCGTTGCGGTTAGCGGTCCAGATTTTGGCGTTTGTGTCGGCGTGGGAGATGGAAAAGTAGTATGAAATTGTGGCTTTGAAATTGCCGTTTTGAGAGAGCAAGAAAGTGCCGATGTTGGTGTTGATTGTGAAATTGGGACTGATGGTGTGGGGGGAGCTGAGGTCTGAAAAGGTAAAACTTGGGAGGAAAGTGCAGCATATAAGGAAGAAGAATGAGAAAGAGAAGGAACCCATCACCCATGCAAGATGCATCATGCATGCGTGAAAATTGAGATGGGTTTCCTCCAAGAAGATTAATGTTAATGGAGGAAGAAGCGATGGGTGTTTTGGTCTTCGTCTCGTCCAATTGGAAAAGTGTGTCACACGCCAGCTTAAAGTTGTGTGAATTGTTTGTGATTAAGCTTGTGTTTGGATCCTCTACTTAAAAGTGATTTCACGGATTTTTATGCATAGAATGCATTTTGCAAAAAATCTGAGATGTTTGGTTGGGATTTTGGAAATTGCAAAATGCATTCTGCCTAGAATGCATTTTGCAAATTCCCATTTCTAGAGCAGAAGTCAAAATCCAAAATATTTTGGATTCTGATTCTAATTTCTACTTTTAATTTTTGCTAAAGTAAATGAGACCCACTTACAACAGTTTATTACTCAAACAACTCTTTTTTCCCTGCTTAATTTTTATCTTTCTTTCTTTTATTTTCCTTCCCTCTCTTTTGTTCCCTACTTTTTCTCTTTTTTTAATGTGTTTCCTATTTTTTTTCTTTTTCTTTCTTTTATCTTTGAAAAAGTATTCTCATTTTCTCATTTTGTATCAAAGAATCGGGGATGATTTGGAATGATCGTTTGTAATGTTTTCTTTTTCTTTGTTTGATGTAAACTTGTTATGATGTGCTTTTTCAGCACTTTATTTGTAATGTTTGGATTTTATGTCACATTGTGTTTTTTCTTTTATTTGTAATGTTTATAATGTTTGGATGTTATATAAAAGAGAGAGAGAGAGAGAGAGAAAAAAAATGGGGGAGGGGTGTGAACTGTGAGGAGGAAATGAGAGAAAAAAACGAGATGGGTGAGGAGGATGTATGTGTGTGGTGAGGGAGAAGAAAAAAGAAAGGCATGGGTGGTGGGGAAAAGAAAAAAGGAAATAAAAAGGAAAAAAGAAAGGGGGTACATGGGTGGTGGGGAAAAGAAAAAAGGAAATAAAAAGGAAAAAAGAAATGGGGAGTGGAGTACATGGGTGGTGGGGAAAAGAAAAAAAGGAAATAAAAAGGAAAAAAGAAATGGGGAGTGGAGTACATGGGTGGTGGGGAAAAGAAAAAAGGAAATAAAAAGGAAAAAAGAAATGGGGAGTGGAGTACATGGGTGGTGGGGAAAAGAAAAAAGGAAATAAAAAGGAAAAAAGAAATGGGGAGTGGAGTTTACGTGTATGGTAGGGAAAAAATGGGAGTTGAAAAGAAAGAAGAAAAAAAATTTGAAAGGGAAAAAACTAAATTGGTTTTATTTGTATGTTCACTGTGTTTGGTGCAAAGTTTAAAATTGTGAAAATTTATTTAGAGGATGTCTATGATATATATATTTTTTATCATAAATGGTTTGTGTATATCTCTATTGTACACACAATACACATTTATCTATATTTTTTTATTACATTGTTCAAATTTTATAAAAATGTGTGCAAGGAGATGTGCACAAATCATGACCTATTTTTTTTATTAGTAGATATTAATTTAAATCACAACATAATATTTTATTTCTTTATTACATAGTTAATTTTGTATTGGTAGTAAATGTATTTTTAGCTTTGTATTGAGATATTTAAAAAAAAAAAAAATTTAATTACATGATGTATACTAATAATATATTATTTAATAGGAATAATGCATTATTTAAAATACCAACCAAACACAATTCCTTTCAGTATAATCACTTTTTATAAATAATTTTCATATTTTACCAAATGCACTATTTTTAATAAAATACATTCTAGAGAATACATTTTCGAGAATGCATTCTAGCAGAATTCCCAAGATATGGAGCATAATACCAAATTTTCCTATCAAAATGGGATAAACTGACTGTTAAAGACTAAAAGTCTATGTATTGTATTATGTATATCATATAGTAGAAGAGAGAGCCTTTATATAGGCAGAGGTGTAAGTACTGCACAAGTAATAAGAATGTTCTACAAGACAATGTATTGAGCTTAAGACCCATTGGGCTTATATTCTAACACTGACCATGAAGAATCACATAGCCGAAGTCTTCCGCTATGTCGTTAAACAAAATTTCGGTATCTAAGCAAGGAGAACCAAAACTAGTGTATTTACACTTGGGATAGGAAAATTGCAAGCAACATTAGCAGATAAAATGAAAATAGAGACATTATATACAAAGACTAGCCAAAACTCTCAATACATTCACATCCTTATTAATCCAATTTTATCCAGCAAGTAATATAGAAAAGCTCGGAGCACTACCTGGGACCTGAGAGCTGTTGTGAAGTGATGTAAGACAATGAGTTCTCTATTCCACTTGAAGCACCATTAGAAGTAGCATTCATATGTAGATTTAACCCCAACTCGTTCTGCTCATTGGACCCCTGCATTCTTAATGTCTCGGTGAATCTTTGGCCATATGCCCGCAAGAAATTTAGTGACCTGACCCTCGGCTCGCTCAAAGGCAACCCACCTTCCAACATGCCAACAATGTTAGCCATAGTGGGCCGAAGCGTTGGATCTTGGTGCACACAACACAAGGCAATCCGCACTAGCTTCTCAACCTCTTCGCTTGTCACTCCTCCCTCTAACCTTGGGTCTGCCACCTCCATATACCTTCTTCGCTCATGCATTTGTAGTGCAATTAGAGGGAAATATATTAGTCTTGGTTCTGAACTAGAAGAGTATGAGGATAGGCCATGTGTTTGTAATGAGCAATTCTTTCTTCCTGTTACAATCTCCAGTAAAACCATTCCATAACTATACACATCAGCCTTGTCAGAGATCGGAGTACCTGTCAGCCACTCTGGTGCAAGATAACCACGAGTTCCTCTCAATGCAGTAAAAAAAGTGGATTGTTCACGACTTAGCAGCTTCGAAATCCCAAAATCTGAGATTTTCACTTGTAAATTGTCATGTAACAGAATGTTCTCTGGCTTCACATCACAATGGATGATCCTTTGCTCACACCCGCTATGCAAGTAAGCAAGTCCCCTTGCGATTCCAAGTGCTATTTCCACTCTCTCTTGCCATTCTAGAACAGGACCATTACCAAAGAGTATACTGCCTAATGAACCTCTATTCATATACTCAAGAACAAGAAAGCGTTGGCTCCCTTGTGCACAAAAACCTTTCAATCTAACCAAATTGACATGGTGGATGTTCCCAATTATTGAAATCTCAGTACAGAATTCCCTATTCCCTTGGACTCCAAAATTAGTAATCTTCTTTACCGCCACGTCGGTTTGGTCAGTCAGAGTACCTTTGTATACCGTACCAAAGCCACCACTACCAATATGGGTCTTGAAGTTTTCAGTTGCAGCTACGAGCTCTTCATAAGCAAACCTTCTCGGCAAGCCTGGGATAGAGATCATCTCTAGCTCTGCAGACGCTTTTACAGTTTTGATTTTAGAAAGCCTATTTTTCCTTAACAAAAGGATTGCAAAGATTACAAATACTATCAAGAAGAATCCTGTTAAAGGTATTAGCACCAATCCGGCTATTGGGAAGTTATATTTCTTACTTTTGTTGTGCACAACTGGGTTTCCAAGAGAAGAAACTACCAAAGCTTTTATATACCCCAAACGCGGATTATTGAAGGGAGTCAACCTGAATGAACCTAAATGGTTTTCAAGAAGATAACAAGAACCAGAAGCATTTTCATGGTAAAAGCCTAGGCAAGAACAATTTTGAGAGCATAAATCTTGGCAAAATGACAACTTTACTCCACGTTTCACGGGTTCCCTAAAATTATTAGAAAAATAGTCCATACCAAGGCCCAGTTTTAGATAGGATATAGAGGAATTCAATTGACTGCCATTACAAGCAGAAGGCAGAGAAAGAGAAGTGTTCTCTGGCACGCAATTACCACCGCCGATTTGACTATGGAATCCTGGAGGACAAGAACAAATTCGACCCAAAGACCTTGTCGTGCACAATCCAATTTCTCCGCAAATGAAAGGGATCTTGCAATCTTCAAATGGTGCCGCAAATTGTAGCACCCATTCATGGGTAATATTAAATCTGTTGATGCTAAATCTGCCATCAGGATCCAACCTACCAATCTTAATACCCGGTGGACCATTGAGAAGTACCTGAATCACAACTGTGGATCCATCACTTCCTAGCAAATACAAACCGGTATCATTCATCACCATCCAAGACACTGTCCCGTTGGAGTTCTTCAAAGCCATTGAATCACTGGACAATTTCCAATAATCCATCCGATTCCATTGCAGCACTACATCCCTGTCTGTAACCTCAAGCCGATAATCACCCAACGACATGTCGTCTTCCGACACAGAACTTTCCAATGATTTTCCAACAGGAATGCGTTGTCCCACGACAATAGCATCCGTCGGATAATCAAAACTCTCCCACAATTTAGCGTTTCCCGCATCGACCAACACGAGGTTTCCTGTATCTAAAAGCAGCATAGCAGCGACCTTAGAAGTCAAAAACGGGGTTGACCATAGTACTTGACCGGTCTGGTTTGTGACTATGAGGCCGTTGGTAGTTAGTGACAACTTGTCAGAGCTTGACATGGGTGCGTTGCGGTTAGCGGTCCAGATTTTGGCGTGTGTGTCGACGTGGGAGATGGAAAAGTAGTATAAAATTGTGGCTTTGAAATTGCCG
>OU015768.1:18836309-19042966 GCA_907173295.1 Fagus sylvatica
TAAGGGCTGGGAGCCTGGGTCACGCATGGCACGAGCATCGAGCACAGTGAGTATTTTTTTTTTGAATAAAATCAAATAAAATTAGTTAAAATATAATGAGGCGCCATATTTGAAAAAAATGTGTGGATGTTGTTATTCTTCTTCTCCTCCTAAAACAGTGTCCCTACACAATTATTACAACACACATTTCAAAACATCTTTGGAAAGCACTCTGATTAATATCATTGAGAGAGTTTGTAAGAAATAGAGAGAGTTTCTCATTGTGAGCTCTAGGCTGATCCCATCCACACAAACTCGCTGCCGCCAAGTTCTTTATTGATGTCTAAGCTTTTGTTCCAGTAGAAAAGAAGAGTGTCACTTAATTCTAAACCCATACCCACAAATTCAATTAAAATCACCAAAATTCTTAAATTACACAAACGCACCCACAGGAAGCAGATTAGCCACAAACAAAAAATTACTAATTCATTGGAAATAAAAAAAATGAAAAAAATCAGAAATAAACTCACCTTAAAATTCTATCAGTTCAATGAATGGGACAGGTGAAAAAGACAGAGAGAGCAATCAGAAGTCGAGTACAAAAAAGAATCAATATGTGGACTTTAAATTGTATGGGGTAGCGATTGAAGCATATGAATTCTGAAAAGTCGTTTGGGTTTAATGGGTAAAGGAAGAGTTGAATGACAGAGGCAGAGAATAAAGTAAATTTTTTTTTTTTTTGAGAAATAAAGAAAACATAAGGGAGGACTGTGGGGCGAGGAGGGGTTAATTAAAATTAACACAAATCATTAAAAACTTAGCTTACATTCTTTTAATGTTGAGATAGAGAGAGTTGAGAAGTCTTTATTTTAATTGGTGTCTGTTAAATAAACTGATAATGTAATTTAAAAGATAAAATAAAAAAAAATATTGATTTGGCATATTAAAAACTTTGATGTACGTTTGTTTAATGTTGAGATAGAGAGAGAGAGAGAGTTGAAAACCAAGAATCCTTATTTTAATTGATGACTATTAAGTAATGATAATATAATTTAAGAAATAAGATAAAACTCTGCTTTTATATATATTATATAGATATAGATATAGAATATAATTAAATATGGAAAGAATAAATTAAGAAAATATAAATAAAAAAGATCTCGGTTATATATATATAAACATGGAAAGCAAAAATTAAAAAATATATAAATAAATAAAAATCTTGTCATATGACAAATACTAAGTATGTCAAATGACATAAACTCAATTCTAAACATACCAAATGATAGAAACTCAGATTTATGTATATAATAATGGGTAAATTACACTGACACCCCTTCTTTTGAGAAAACTAAACTCTTACACCTATTTTGGGGAATGATACTTGGCTTCCAAATTTGCAAAACAATTAACACTCCGCCCCCCTTTTCCCCCTTTTTAAATGAATATTCACCACTTAAATTTAAAATAATTGAAATATAATTTTTCTTTTTAACTCTGATTAGTTAGGCATTGGTTAAAAAAAATAAAGAAAATATAAAAAAAGAGGTTGAGTATTAATTATTTTATAAATTTGAGACTAGAGTGTTATTTTCTTAAAATAGGTGCAACCCAAAAGAAGTGGGTATTAGTGTAATTACACCTATAATAATATATATAAATAAATATAAATAGATTAGAAAAAAAAAGAAAAAAAAAAAAAAAAAAAACCCAACCACACAAAAACTCAACTAAGCTTTGTCGCTGTCCTTAGAATTTCATACACAGTTTCAGTCAACGCATTAATCACAAACAATTCACACAACTTTAAGCTGGTGTGTGACACACTTCTTCCAAATGGACGAGACGAAGACCAAAACACCCATCGCTTCTTCCTCCATTAACATTAATCTTCTTGGAGGAAACCCATCCCAATTTTCACGCATGCATGATGCATCTTGCATGGGTGATGGGTTCCTTCTCTTTCTCATTCTTCTTCCTTATATGCTGCACTTTCCTCCCAAGTTTTACCTTTTCAGACCTCAGCTCCCCCCACACCATCAGTCCCAATTTCACACCCACCAACATCGGCACTTTCTTGCTCTCTCAAAACGGCAATTTCAAAGCCACAATTGATGCCAAACCCCCGTCCTCAGACTATTACTTTTCCATCTTCCACGCTATCTCCCACGCCAAAATCTGGACCGCTAACCGCAACGCACCCATGTCAAGCTCTGACAAGTTGTCACTAACTACCAACGGCCTCATAGTCACAAACCAGACTGGTCAAGTACTATGGTCAACCCCGTTTTTGACTTCTAAGGTCGCTGCTATGCAGCTTTTAGATACAGGAAACCTCGTGTTGGTCGATGCGGGAAACGCTAAATTGTGGGAGAGTTTTGATTATCCGACGGATGCTATTGTCGTGGGACAACGCATTCCTGTTGGAAAATCATTGGAAAGTTCTGTGTCGGAAGACGACATGTCGTTGGGTGATTATCGGCTTGAGGTTACAGACAGGGATGTAGTGCTGCAATGGAATCGGATGGATTATTGGAAATTGTCCAGTAATTCAGGGGCTTTGAAGAACTCCAACGGGACAGTGTCTTGGATGGTGATGAATGATACCGGTTTGTATTTGCTAGGAAGTGATGGATCCACAGTTGTGATTCAGGTACTTCTCAATGGTCCACCGGGTATTAAGATTGGTAGATTGGGTCCTGATGGCAGATTTAGCATCAGCAGCTTTAATATTACCGATGAATGGGTGCCACAATTCGCGGAACCGTTTGAAGATTGCAAGATTCCTTGCATTTGCGGAGAACTTGGATTGTGCACTGCAAGGCCTTTGGGTCGATTTTGTTCTTGTCCTCCAAGATTCCATAGTCAAATCGGCGGTGGTAATTGCGTGCCAGAGAACACTTCTCTTTCTCTGCCTTCTGCTTGTAATGGCAGTCAATTAAATTCCTCTATATCCTATCTAAAACTGGGCCCTGGTATGGACTATTTTTCTAATAATTTTAGGGAACCCGTGAAACGTGGAGTAAAGTTGTCATTTTGCCAAGATTTATGCTCTCAAAATTGTTCTTGCCTAGGCTTTTACCATGAAAATGCTTCTGGTTCTTGTTATCTTCTTGAAAACCATTTAGGTTCATTCCGTTTGACTCCCTTCAATAATCCGCGTTTGGGGTATATAAAAGCTTTGGTGCACAACAAAAGTAAGAAATATAAGTTCCCAATAGCCGGATTGGTGCTAATACCTTTAACAGGATTCTTCTTAATAGTATTTGTAATCTTTGCAATCCTTTTGTTAAGGAAAAATAGGCTTTCTAAAATCAAAACTCTTAAACAAGGCCAGTTTAATTCATCATCGTCTGAAGAGCTAGAGATGATCTCTATCCCAGGCTTACCGAGAAGGTTTGATTATGAAGAGCTTGCAGCAGCTACTGAGAACTTCAAGACACTGGTTGGTAGTGGTGGCTTTGGAACTGTATACAGAGGTACTCTGTCAGACAAAACCGTTGTGGCGGTGAAGAAGATTACTAATTTGGGAGTCCAAGGGAAGAGGGAATTCTGTACTGAGATTTCAATAATTGGGAACATCCACCATGTCAATTTGGTTAGATTGAAAGGCTTTTGTGCACAAGGGAAGCAGCGGTTTCTTGTTCTTGAGTATATGAACAGAGGTTCATTAGGCAGTACACTCTTCGGTAATGGTCCTGTTCTAGAATGGAGAGAGAGATTGGAAATAGCACTTGGAACAGCAAGGGGGCTTGCTTACTTGCATAGTGAGTGCGAGCACAGGATCATTCACTGTGATGTGAAGCCAGAAAACATTCTCTTGCATGACAATTTACAAGTGAAAATCTCAGATTTTGGGTTGTCAAAGCTGCTAAATCCTGATCAATCCGCTTTGTTTACAACAATGAGAGGAACTCGGGGTTATCTTGCACCGGAATGGCTGACAAGTTCCGCGATTTATGACAAGGCTGATGTGTATAGTTATGGAATGGTTTTACTTGAGATTGTGAGGGGAAGAAAGAATTGCTCATTACAAACATGGAGCCATAGTACAAAAAATAGTAGTAGTGAAGGAAGTGCATCCTCAACCTCTTCTATTTCGGAACTCAGACCAATATATTTTCCTCTATTTGCTCTACAAATGCATGAGCAGAGAAGGTATTTGGAACTGGCAGACCCGAGGTTAGAGGGACGTGTGACAAGCGAAGAGGTTGAGAAGCTAGTGCGGATTGCTCTGTGCTGTGTGCACGAAGATCCAATGTTGCGGCCCACTATGGCTAACGTTGTTGGCATGTTGGAAGGTGGGTTGGCTTTGGGTGAGCCGAGGGTGGAGTCACTAAATTTCTTGTGGTTCTATGGACGAAGATTCACAGAGATATCGAGAATGGAAGGGTCCAGTGAGCTGAAGGACTTGGGGTTGTATCCACATAAGAATGCTACTTCTAAGAGTGCTACAACTGGTTCATACAACTCATTGTCTTACATCTCTTCAGACCAGATCTCTGGCCCCAGGTAGTGCTCCAAGCTTGTTTGTATTAAATATTGGGAAATATTGGCTTAATAAGGATGTGTATGTATTGAGAGTTTTGGCTGTTGGTTTTTTTTACTCTCTCAGTTTTAATTGTATCTACTAATGCGGTAATGCTGCTTGCAATTTTCGTCCCCCAACTGTAGATACGCTAGTTTTGGTTCTCTTTGCTTTGATACTGAAATTCTTATGGAAGAATCCACCTGTGTGTGACTCTTCATGGTCAATTTTATTTGATTTGATATGAAATTTTGGTATCATGCTAATATGCTCAATAGGAGCTGGCTGCTGCCTTCCAAAAATGCCAATGATCCTTAAGAAAAAATTGACCCATTGGCTGCTGCTTCTTTGATTTCATTTTTTATTGTAAAATGTTCTTTATTTTTGAGTTTTAGCTCGTGTGTGTGTGCACCCATTGGGGTTTGTCTTGACTAATGTATCAAAAGAATAATGTGGCTCCGAAACAAAAAAATCCTAGTTCCATCCCTACTCATCGCTGAGTTAAATTATTTGTTTAAGTTTTGTTCATTTTCTTATCGAATAAGTGTAAACTTCTTCATGAGCTACTCGATTAACTTATTATTTTTTCATGTATAGTAAACACTACAACTACAATTTTCTACCCCTTTACAAATTTATGCTAATAATTAATAGCTAAATAGTTGAAATTATATTATTGAGTTAATTAGATAGAATAATTTTTTGTTTAGGAACTTATAAAATTTTGATTCACCAACCTTGTATTGTTAACCATTATATATAAATTTTACTACAAAATCGATTATTTATATTATCAATAATTTTCAAACAATAATTCAACATTTTATGAACTTATGTACAACTTCACACAATCCAAACTCAAGTTTATATTATTATATTTATATACAAGCATGCATATTAACATATATAATTTATATCTACTTAAATTTAGTTCTAGATTCACAAGTTTATTCACGAAAGTATATTTTGTTTGAGTTTGGCTTGTTTAATAGTCAAACTTAAACTTTGACTTAAGTTTGACTCAATTGCTAAATAAAACAAACATAAACTGTTCATAAATAACTCAATTCATTTACAACTCACATACTAGATATCCTGAAACATACTACTTTGTTTTTTTGAACCAACTAAAAGCGCCAAACCTAATTAGGCCATTAGTGTTGGTGACTTGCAATTCTTAGCATGTTTTTTTAACAATATTTTCTTTATATGTTTTGACAATGTAATTGAATGTTATTAAAAGTCTGACACTTTCCATAACATCGAATTCTCCAACATTCGTGAAAATGTAGTTTGTAAAAGACATTTTTTGTTGTAGTGTGCAATGCATACCTTTAGAACCATAACTCCACCTATAAAACTTTAAAAAGAAAAATATAATATTTATAGATGACAATCCAACTTGATACTAACCCAAATGACGACTATCTCGGCGTGGACGACGGAGATGAAACATACAGCTGTACACAGCGGGACACCCACGTGCCAAACGTGTGGCTTTCTGAGTCTCACCAAAAAAGTCAAAAGCATAATCAAAAGGTCCAAATCAAGAACCGGACGGTTACAAATCAGGACTAGACGGTTACAAATCAAGGCATAAAAGTCCATTTAATGCCAATAAACGGATAGAAGACTGGGGCCTCCTATATAAAGCTAAAAACTTCCCAATAATCAAACTTTTGACTTAAGCATCGGAGGCTCCCCCACCGGACCACCGCCGGTGCATCCTTTCACCTTTTCTTTGTTTTGCAGGTGCGCTCGTCCGTCGGTACGAGCTTCGTCCATTCGAGTTGAGACGTGAACGAGCCCACTGATTTTTAGGCATTATCAGTTGGCGCCGTCTGTGGGAACGACTTAATAGGCTATTGTTGTTCTTAGAGCAAAAAGGGTCGCACACGGATCAATCGCGATTATGGAAGGAGCTCCTAATGACAGGGCAAGCACTGATCCTCCCATGACCCCGATCGAGAGACAGATGCAGGTTATTGCAACCAGCATTCAAGACCTTGCTCGGGAAACATCTCGCCAAAACCAGAAGCTATGGCAGGCCATCAAGAAGGGGCCTCCAACCCCACGTGACAACAACCAGCCCCCTCTGAGGGGAGAAAACGGGTCGAACGACCAAGAAGCTGATAGCCGTCAAGTCAAGCCGCAGGGAAGACGAGGCAGAGAAAACTTCACCCCAGAACAGACATAGGGCGGAGAGCGCGGGAAGCTCCGCCCCTCCCAGCTGGCACAGGACGACTAGAACAACTCGTCCGTCCAAGCAGCCAGAACGACCAAATCAGTCGTCCAAGCAGCCAGAACGACCAAATCAGTCATCCAAACAGCCTGAACGATCGGCTCGGTCTGCCAAACAACCGGACCATTTGTCCAGACAACCCAATCGCCTGGCTCGATCCTCAAAAGGTCCGAATGATAAAATAGCACGCATGGAAGAAGAATTACGCGAAATGAGGAAGCAAATGGGAGACATGAAGAACAGCCTGAAAGCGAAGGATGTCCGTAACTTGGACAACCTCGTACATCGGGTCGATTCACCATTCATCCCAAGCATTGCCAACTTCCCGTTTCCATCCGGATTCAAGGTGCCACTACTCAAAAATTTCGACGGAACCAAGGACCCATTTGACTACTTAGAAGCGTTCAAAACAATCATGTAGCTGCAAGCCGTTCCCGAAGAAATAATGTGCCGAGCATTCCCCATGGGACTAAGAGGATCAGTAAGGGTTTGGTTCAACAAACTCGAATCAGAGTCAATCGGTTCATTCGTCCAATTGAGCCGGGCATTCATCGACCACTTCATTGGCAGTCAACGAAGAGGGCGGCCGCCCACTCACTTGCTCAGCGTCAAGCAAATGGAAGGAGAATCATTAAGAGCATTCGTACACCGTTTTAATGAAGAAGGGATGAAGATCGATCGTCCAAAGGAAGACGTCACAGTAACCGCATTCATGGCAGGGCTGCGAAAAGGAGATTTCCTTTACGATCTCTGCAAAGATCCCCCAGAGACCCTATCAGAACTCATGTACGAAGCCCAAAAACACATGAATGCCGAAGACGCCCTAGAGGCTATGGACGATCCTCCCCCGAAGAAACGAAAAGACACTAAAGATTGCAAGCAGGAACCTACCAAACAGAAGGTTCCAAAATTCACCGAGACCCCGGAGTGTAAACGAACGACGGCTCCCCCTGTGAAATTCAACAGCTTCACCCCCCTAAACACGCCTATCGACAAACTCTTCTTGTAGATACAGGACGACCCTTCACTTCGGTGGCCAGGTAAAATACGTTCGGATCCTAACAGCCGACTTAAAAATTTGTATTGCAGGTTCCATAGGGATCATGGACACCTCACGGAAGATTGCGTAGCCTTAAAGGAGCAAGTGGAGACACTCATCCGACAGGGTAAGCTGCAAAAATATGTCAGCCGTCCCTCCAACAATCGTCCAACGAAGCCTCCAATACGGAAGGAACAGACTGAGAATAACAGGCCTGGGCCCATTGGGGAAATCAGAACCATCACAGGAGGACCAGCATCTGGAGGAACTTCCCGAGCCTCGAGAAAAGCATATGCACGGCAAGTACACAATATCATGGTCGTCCAAAAACCCTCAAAGAATGTCCGCCTCGACGATCAAGTGATATCCTTCAGCGAAGAGGATGCCAGGGGCACCCACCAGCCGCATGACGATGCCCTCGTAGTAACCATTAACATCGCAGGTTTCACTACTAGGCGAGTGATGGTAGACAACGGAAGTTCAGCTGACATACTCTACCTTCCAGTCTATCAACAAATGAAGCTCGACAAAGACAAACTATGCCCCATGGATGCACCACTCGTGGGATTCACAGGAGACAAGGTTTGCCCAGTCGGCATCGTAACCTTACCAATCATTGTAGGCACTCACCCAAAGACAGTCTCCAAAACCGTTGACTTCCTCGTCGTCAATTGCCCCTCAGCATACAACGCAATCATCGGACGACCAACTCTCAACCGACTTCGAGCCGTGACCTCCACATACCATCTCCTCCTCAAATTCCCCACCGAACACGGGATAAGGGAAGTCAAAGGGGACCAGGTAGCTGCCAAAGAGTGCTACCTCGCCTCCCTAGGATCAGAAGGACAGAATCAGACAATGACGATAAAAGAACAGAAGATTCTAGTAAAACCATCTGAAGAACTAGACACGATCGTGCTGGAAGACGGACAACCAGAAAGGACGACCAAAATCGGTTCCAACCTGCCCCCGAAGTTGAAAGAATCTCTCGTCCAATTTCTGAAGAACAACAAGGATGTCTTCACATGGAGTCATGAAGACATGCCAGGTATCAATCCTTCCATTATCTCACATAAATTAAATGTTAACCCCTCTCTTCGTCCAGTGAAACAAAAACGGAAGGTCTTCGCCCCAAACAGGAATAACGCCATCATGGAAGAGGTGGATAAGCTTTTGGCGGCCAACTTCATCAGGGAAGTCTTCTACCCCGACTGGCTTGCTAACGTAGTCATGGTAAAGAAAAGTATCGGGAAGTGGCGAATGTGCGTCGACTTCACCGACCTAAACAAAGCTTGTCCAAAAAACAGTTTCCCTCTTCCAAGGATAGACCAGCTAGTCGACTCGACAGCTGGCCATAAACTACTAACATTTATGGATGCTTTCTCAGGATACAACCAGATAGTGATGAATGAAAGCGATCAGAAGAAGACGTCCTTCATTACAAGCAGAGGACTTTTCTGCTACAAAGTGATGTCGTTCGGGCTAAAGAACGTAGGAGCCATTTATCAACGACTGATGAACAGAATGTTCCACGACCAAATCTGAAGAAATGTCGAAGTCTATGTTGACGACATGCTGGTAAAGTCCAAAGAAGAAGGCGATCACCTGGACGACCTTAGAGAGACATTCGAGACACTCCACAAATGCCAGATGAAGCTGAACCCTAGTAAGTGTGCATTTGGTGTTTACTCAGGCAAATTTCTTGGTTTTATGGTTTCGCAGAGAGGCATAGAAGCAAACCCAGACAAGATCAAAGCGATCCTAGAGATGCAACCACCAAGAACCACAAAAGAAATCCAAAGGCTGACGGGAAGAGTAGCTGCACTAAATCGATTCATGTCCCGGTCAACAGACAAGTGCCTGCCCTTCTTCAAAACATTGAAGAAGGCATTCGAATGGACTGACGAGTGTCAGCAAGCATTCGAGGAACTCAAGAGGTACCTAATGAAACCACCACTGCTTAGTCCATCTAAACAAGGCGAAGAGCTCTACCTGTACCTGGCTGTCTCACCAACCGCCGTCAGCTCAGCACTGATCCGAGAAGAAGAAAGACGAAAATTACCCGTCTATTATACAAGTCGAGCACTCAGAGAAGCAGAGGAGAGGTACCCATCTATGGAGAAACTGACATTCGCCCTAGTGACAGCGGCAAGGAAACTTCACCCATACTTCCAAGCCCACACAATAGTACTACTCACCAACCACCTACTACGGAAGGCAATGAACAAACCCGACGCCGCTAGACGACTCATCCAATGGTCAATCGAGCTTAGCGAGTTTGATATTGACTACCGACCACGAACAACAATCAAAGCTCAAGCCCTAGCAGATTTCATAGCAGAATTTACCTCGAATGACGATGAACCAACCAAAGACGTCGAACAGACATCAAAATGGACGGTAAACGTAGATGGATCGTCAACAAAGAACGCAGGTGGAATTGGCGTTATCCTGAAATCACCAGAAGGTGACATCATCAAACAAGCCATGCGACTACAGTACTCAACCACCAACAATGAAGCTGAGTATGAAGCTCTATTAACCGGGCTCAAAACGGCTAAAATACTGGGGGCAGCCGAGCTAGATGTGCTTAGTGACTCCCAGCTGTCATAACCCCATTTTTACCCCCGGGATTTTCTCGGATATCGGCACGCAAAACGAGGCAGCCCGAACCAAGTCGGCCCGATCCGAAGAGGGTCAGTCACATCAAAACGGAGTCTGGGGCACATTTCCTGAAATTTGAACAAGTTTGACCAAGGTTCACCAAGTTTAACTAGAGTTGACCGAGTTTGACCGAGGTTTGACCAAGCCGTTTCTGACCCGACTGGGGTCCACTATGCTAAAAAACACTCAAAACGTGGTTCGGGATACATTTCCCAGAATTCGGAGAGCTTTGACCAAGTTTGACCAAGTTTGACCAAGGTTGACCGAGGTTTGACCGGACCGTTGACCGGACCAAAAGCTGAATTGAACTGACCGCCCCCTGACCAATGCATGGAGCACGTCGAGAGCTTCGATTCGATACTTTACGGGTCGAAAACGAACGAGAAACGAGGGAGTTATGGGCAAAACCGCGAAAAAACGGTCCAACACTTAGCCAAATTTTGCTAAGTGTTGTTGACGAAACAGCCTAATTGGGAGGCAACGTTCACGCATAGACTCTTTCCGACCTGCAGCAACTTGGTCCGTGAGCTGAAACCCTTAAGCAAGAGGTTTGCTTCAGCTACAACGTGCAACTCCCGGATCGTCAAGAGCTCCTCCGGTCAAGCCGGAATCTCAATCGGAAATGACACCTTGGCATAAGGAACATCCCAACGGCCTCTCTTCGTAAGAACATTCCAACGGCCTCGTTCGTAAGATCACATCTTGCGAACCCAAGCTCGCCTCTGTGCAAGGTCAGCACCTTTGAAAAGTAGGTAGCACAAGCTTTCCGACGATACCAAGATCGCCGAAATCCGATATCAGGAGCTACGTCTACCACGCACGCGAAAACAGGCAGACGGAATAAAGCTGTGCTGAAAATTCTGGAACTTTCCCCCCGATGTTGCCACGCTTGCGCGCAGAGTCTTCCTGACTCACAACAAGTTGATCTGCAAGCCCGGGCACGTTAGAAAGAGGACGCGCGCATGCACAACGTGGAACACTCGGATCGTCAAAATTTTCCCCGGTCTAGCCGGAATCTTCGCCAAAAAAATGCCCTCCGATGGACCAAAAACACTCCGGCGGCCCCCGCTCGTAGGACCGTATTTCTCTAGCCCAAGCTTGGTTTCCTGCGAGCCCAGGACCTTGAAAAAGAGAGCAGCTCAAGCTTTCCGACGATACCTAGAACGCCGAAAACCGACGTTGGGAACTAGGTCAAATACGCGCGCAAACACAGACAAAAAGCAAGGAAAAATGGGCCGAAGATTCGATGCATTTTTCTTCCGGACAGCCGCCTTCGCGCGCAGAGTCTTTCCGACTCACTGCAAGTTGACCCGCGAGCCTGGGTGCGTTGGAAAGATGACGACTCTGGCTACGACGTGCAACTCTCGGTTCGCCGGTGGCATCCCCCGTTTGACCGGAATCTTCACCGAAAAAACACACAAAAACAGCTCTGGCACCCCGACTTCTGGGAGCCATAACTCTCTCATCCGAACTCCGATTCATGCAAACTTTATACCATTGGAAAGTAGACGTCGAGAGCTTTCCGAAGATATGATGCATGACCCATTTTGAGCACCAGAAGACCTCCAAAATTGCCCTCGAAAATCGGGTCAGAAAAGAGTACGCGTGCGAAAACCGAGGAGGATTCGGTGGGGGGCTGGCGTGGAGGATAAGACCGCCACGTGGCAGCTGCACGGCTCGCGCAGCATCATCACGCACCCCGCGGTATGATGCCGCGCGAGGCGTGCACGTCTTTGTATAAAACCAGCCCTCCCCCCCTCATTTGGACACGATTTGCTCGGGCTCTAGGCCTTCTTGAGCGTAGTTTAGGCAGAAATAGGGGTTTAGGGGGCTACCTTAGGGGGTTTTTGGGTAGTTTTTAGAGTGAGAGACTCCTCTCTAGGTACTCTCTCTCTCTAAGCTCTTTCTCTCTCCTCTTTTCTCTCTTTTTCTCTCTTTCTTAGTGGAAGTGACTAGTGATGATCCCTAAAATGGGAAGGGATTCACAAGGATCCACTTGTATTTATGTTTTTTAGTTCATTTATGTTCTATTTTATGCTTTTTAGTTCATGTGTGTCCTATTTATGCTCTCCTAGTTCATTTATTGTCTTGTTATTGCTTTATCTATATGCTTTGAGTTATTTATTGCTTCTATTTGTAGATCTAAGTATATTTATCGCTTTATTTACATTTACTACGTACTTGTGAATATATATTGTGTTGTGATTATCCCTTCCCCGTGTGTTTTAGTACGGCAATCCCGAGTGGCTTTGGTGGATTATGTAAGCCCTCTATGAGGCCTTAACAACCATGTTAGCCCACGAGGTACTTGACCCGAAAAACACACCCCCCATGTCTAAATAACGTCATTTATCGCTTTACTATGTTGTAAATATGTGATTTGGGCGTGATAATCCCGATTGGTCGTGGTGGATTATGTGAGACCTCAATGAGGCTTTAACCACCATGTAATCCCATAGGCATTGGACCCATTGAAAAATCTTGGCTTTAAGTTCATTTATCGCTTTATTTGCATTTACTACGTATTTGTGGATATTATATTGTGATTATCCCCTTCCCGTGTGTTTTAGTACGGCAATCCCGAGTGGCTTTGGCGGATTACATAAGTCCTCCATGAGGCCGTAACAACCATGTTAGCCCACGAGGGATTTGACCCGAAAAGCATACCCCCCATGTTTAAATATTGCTTTATTTATGTTTACTACGTTGTAAATATTATATTGTGAATATTGTTATTTCCTCCCCCTTTTTCTTTGTGATTTGGGCGTGATAATCCCAATTGGTCGTGATGGATTATGTGAGACCTCAAAGAGGCATTAACCATCACGTAATTCCATAGGGCATTGGACCCACGAAAATCCTTTATTTTAAACCCCGTTATTTTCGATATTGTTGTGATTATTGTCCATTTTTCCCCCTTGAATTTTGGGCATGAAAACACCAATCGGTATTGGTGGTTTTAGATAAGTCTTTCAATAGCACTAAACCCCATGTAAATCCATGAGGAGTTGGACCCGCAAAATCACCAATGTATTTTCAAAAATGATTTTTCATCATATAAGTCCTATTCGGCATCAAAGGTTTAGGTAAGTCTTTCAATAGCACTAACCCTTTGTGTAAGCCCGAAAAGGCATTGAAACCCCTTTTCAAAAATGATTTTCATTCATATAAGTCCTATTTGGCATCAAAGGTTTAGGTAAGTCTTTCAATAGCACCAACCCTTTGTGTAAGCCCGAAAAGGCATTGAAACCCCTTTTCAAAATGATTTTCACTCATATAAGTCCTATTTGGTATCAAAGGTTTAGGTAAGTCTTTCAATAGCACTAACCCTTTGTGTAAGCCCGAAAAGGCATTGAAACCCCTTTTCAAAATGATTTTCACTCATATAAGTCCTATTTGGCATCGAAGGTTTGGGTAAGTCTTTCAATAGCACTAGTCCTTCGTGTAAGCCCGAGAGGCATTGAACTCCTTTTTTAGATTGCCTTATTTTATTCATGTAAATCCTAAGATGGTGTCGAGATTCGAGTAAGACTTTCAATAGCATTGAATCCCGGCCCCATGAGGTCTTGACCCTTTCCTTAAATTCATTCATATTGTCATAAATTACACTTTGTCATTCGATTGAGCGTTACATTCATGTCGTAATAATTGTCATTTTCATCTTCATTCATTTTCATGATTTATGTGCTGTAAACATGCCGTGATCATTCCATACTCATTCATTCTTGTGATTTATGTGCTGCGACTATGCCGTGATTATTTGTTTGAATGTTTTACCATTTTGATGCCATGACTACTTACTTGTTTGAATGTTTATCGCTTTGATATAAAAATGTGATTAAAATACACTTTGCCATGAAAACTTTAAAAAGAGTAAACATGGTAATGTGGGCGTTAGAAACGAAGTTGGTGCAACCCAAGGGCTACGGCTCGCCCTGGCTTTGGGACACCATGGTATGAGTCCTTTACACGGGGGCGTGGCTGGTACGTGCTTTCGTGTAAGGGATTCTACACGTTCTAACTCCCATAGGATCATGGTCTAAAATTCCCCAAAGTGTGAATTAATCATCCAAAACCCCGCCATTTGACGGACCGCTTTACTCTTGGAAATCAAGGGTAAAGAGATCCCGAATATGGCACCAAAAACATTAATTGTTTGTCCCGGCACTAGGTGTTAGGATTTCAAGTACATCCTACCACCGAAATGCCCGGAAACTTAAAAAATACAAAGATGAGGGATGGTGAAATAAAGAGTCTAATCAAAACCAAATGAGGTCAAATTGCATTTGCCATTCTTGGTATATTGCTCGACCGAATTTGGGACATTTGTACATAATTAAAACCAACAAACCTAGGCTTAGCAAATAAAGGGAACACTAGAAGGGAGGTAACCGTTTTCTTAAACGGATGTCGTGGGGTGCCTAACACCTTCCCCACGCATAAGCAAACCCCCGAACCTATCTCTGGTTCAAGACCATTTAGTTTTAGATGTCTAAATAAGATAAAATCTATTAGACATAGGTGCCCAATCACACCTTAAATTTCCCATGGTTGGTGGCGACTCCAAATTTGTGCTAACACGCACACACGTATATATGTTCCCACACACACACACAACTCATATCTCGAAACGGAAAAGAGATAGAGAGATCACACACACACTCGCCAAATGGGGGTCGGTATCTAGGAAAATAAAGAAAAGACCTTAACACTTTTTAGGTTGGATTTTCCGCCGGTGTCAACAGCTTGGCGACTCCACTGGGGACTTAGAGGGTTTAAGCCTATAGTCTTTCGGTGTTTTCTTTGCTAAGCATATGTGTATATATTTGTTGGTATTCATTGTTTGATTCATTCTCTTTATTTCATCTTGTATAGTGTTTTGATTTTAGCATGTCTATATTCTTGTACATATAAACTGCGAACATAGGATAGAGATTTATTTTATGCAACACATATTATATATTGTGCTTTGTACAAAAAAAAAAGTCTTTTCCCTTTTTGTTTTCAAAATCATGACATTTACCCTCATTGGACTTTTGGGTCGAACCCGGACTCAGGTGGGGCTGGGCTGGTACAGGCTCCACCACGAACCCTTTTATATCTAGGACATGGAACACGAGAATCCACCTTTCTCCCTCCACACCCGTGGAGATCGAGGGAGGCGTGCAAGTGCTTCCCCGGTGATCCAATACCCTTTTGACTTCCTTCGGGAGGACGAAATGGGCATGATCATCGGCCCCTTTAGGAAACAGAATTCCAAACCGTGTCATACCATGTTGCATATAGTAAGCTATAGAGTAGAAAACTTACCTGTGAGGGCTCTGGTAAAAGCCAACCGAGTGAACATCCAACCTAAGATAGGATACCCAAAAATAGGATGTGTCTTTTCAAAATGAGTCAAGGGAAAAGCGTTGTGCTATTTTCCAGGTGGTGATAAAATAATTGGAGCCGAGCCAGGTTCTATCCATCTAAACCTTCGTTTGCATTGTTTGATAAAGGGATAGGATAACCACGTTGTCCATACCCATGCAAACCACTCAAGCCCTAAGAGTTTCCAACTCTGTATGGAATGTACATAGTCTTGTCGTATTCAACCAAAAGTACGACCCTCACATCTACCGACATCAGTTCCCCAAAAAAATCTTTCAAAATGGAACCAAACGCCGAAAGGCTCGTCAAATTTTGGTAATGTGAGAGTCTATTTTCTCGTTGGTACGATTGTAACCATTGTGTACATAGTTTTGTCGTATCCAACCAAAAGTACGACCCTTACATTTACCGACATCGGTTCCCCAAAAAAAAAAACCTTTCAAAATAGAACCGAACGCCGAGAGGCTCGTCAAATTTTGGTAATGTGAGAATCTATCTTTTCGCGGTACGATTGTAACCATTGTGTATAGAGTCGCGTCGTCCTCAACCAAAAGTACGACCCTTACATTTACCGACATCGGTTCCCAAAAAAAAAAAATCTTTCAAAATGGAACCGAACGCCGAAAAGCTCGTCAAATTTTGGTAGTGCAAGAGTATATCTTTTTGTTAGTACGCTTGTAAACCCCAAGAGTTTCCAAACTCTATAAGGTTGTATAGAGTCTTGTCATGTCAAACCAAGAATATGACCTTCACACTAACCGACATCGGTTCGCAAAAATCTTTCAAAATAGAACCGAACGTCGAAAGGCTCGTCAAATTTTGATAGTGTGAAAGTCCATCTCTTCGTTGATGAGTCCGTACATGTGTCAACCCTAGGAGTTCTTAACTCTATGTAGGGATGTAGATATTTACCCATTGTGTTGTCCGTCAACCAAGAATACGACTTTCATACTACCCGACATCGGTTCCCAAAAATCTTTTCAAAATGGGACCGAGCGCCGAAAGGCCTGTCAAATTTTTGGTAGTGTGAAAGCCTATTTCTTTGTTGACAAGACCACCATACGCATACACGAGTTCTTAACTCTATAGATGTCTACCTGTGTCATCCCGACCCTCGCATCGATTGATGATGGTCACCCAAAATTTCAAAATAAAACCATGAGCCGAAAGGCTCGCCAATTTTGGCAACCCAATGGGAGAATCCATCTGTTTGTTAATGCATATTGCATTCGTGCATACCATACATACGCATACATACTTAGCCATGGTTTATCCGCAAAGTAAGCCAAGGTCATGCACTCAACCGTGAATTCAAAATCTAACTTGACGTTGTTTACCTCTCTAGGTTTTGTCTGCATTCACAATCAAATGGTGGAAGAAGCAAGCAAGCTCCGAGGATTGGAGGCTCGGGTAGTAGCGCTAGAGACAAAGTTTAACTTCTTGCTACAGTTCATACGTCGGTTGACTGAACGAGAGGAGGAAAAGAAGAAGGCGATGATCAGCAAAAGACAGGAGGAGATCTGCCCAGCCCTCAGCCTGTCGAAAGCAGCCCAGACTCTACCAACTCCAAGAAGGCCAGCCTTCCATGTCCCTAGGCCGTCCCGGACAGAGCCTCAGCAGTTCCAACCATTGCCGATTCCAGTCCCACAATTGTATACGCTGCTGGTCAAGAAGAAGATGATTACACCTGTCAGCCCAAGGACGCGTATCGGACCGCAACCCAAAGATTACAACAAGGATTTGACCTGTGACTACCATCAAGGAGAAGTCGGGCACACAGTAGGGAATTGTAGGGTCTTAAGGCACCGCATCCAAGACTTACTAGACCAAGGGGTGTTGAAGTTTCGAATAGAAGGAATCATAAACGCAATTGGAGTAGAGAAGAGTGATGAAGTCGACATCGCCTCCACAAAGATCCCATGGGAGCCACTCTGCCATGAGCCGAAGAAACAAGGGCTACTCACCACACCAAAGGCACAGAAAGAACTAGCAGAAGCAGGTATATACAAGTATCATCCCGAAGCTCAAGGACCGCAACCTACAGAGTTTTAAAGAAGTCAAGAAAGGAGGATCACCTAGCCTAATAACGGGAGGTCTGGTAAAAAGAAGGAGAGAACAGCCAGAGGAATATTGCATGACGATTGACCAGCTGAGACTTAGCCCTTATGAGAGAACAAACTTCCAAGCAAGAATGGATAGAATTAAAGAGGACTTCGAGGAATTCTGTGAGAAGAAGAAAGAAGAATTGGGGAAAGCTCTCACCAGCCACATCACCGGAGACGTCCAAGCCCGACCCAGTGGTCATCCAATACGCTACCAAAGAAAAGATCATGCTTCAGACAGCTTCAGTATCTACGATTCAATCTTTCGGAGAAAGTTCCGAGTGTTGTGATCCAAAGTGCCACAACCTTTCCCTTACCAAGATGACAAGAGGGTTCCTTGGAATTATGGGATGAAGGTAATATCAACGCGGGAAGGCAAGCCTAAAACGGAGGAAGAAAGTGGTTGGGAACCTCACGTCCGGGACTTGGTGGGATCACTAGGAGTGGTAAGGTGCTACACCCCGGAGGAGTTAGAGAAAAGAAGGAAAGAAATGGGAAAGGCGGTGGAAGACCCCGTAAAAACGAAGGCAGCAGAAGACGAGGCCGCGGATTTCTTAAGAAGACCCCGTAAAAACGAAGGCAGCAGAAGACGAGGCCGCGGATTTCTTAAGGATAATCAAGAGCAGTGAGTACAGCGTGGTAAAGCAACTAAGTAAGATGCCCTCCCATATATCAGTACTATCACTGTTGCTCGCGTCCGAGTCTCACAGGAAAGCTCTGCTGAAGGTGTTAAATGAAGCATATGTGCCGGAAGACATTACCGGACCATCCTTCGAAAACATGGTGACCTCCATATTAGTCACGAACCAGTTGACTTTCTCCGACGATGAGTTGCCTCCAGAGGGGAGAGGCCATATCAAGGCCTTGTATATCTCCGTCAAGACCAATGACCGCATTGTATCGAAGGTACTAATCGACAATGGATCGGCTCTGAACGTATGCCCACTGTCAACCCTGGAAAAAGCTAGACATCGACCCCACTCGTGTGAGAGTCACTAGCATGATCGTACGAGCTTTCGACGGAACCCGCAGAGAGGTATTAGGAGAAGATAGACTTGCCAGTAGAGGTTGGCCCGCAAGTCTATAACATCAATTTCCAAGTACTGAGAATTGATTCTCCTTACAACCTTACTATTAGGGAGACCATGGTTGCACACGGCCGGAGCGGTACCCTCTTCCCTACACCAGAAAGATGAAGCTCATCATCGGAAACCAATTGGTCACCATCCTAGCCGAAGAGCCTATATCCATTTACAATGACGGCGTAGTCCCTTACATTAACGAATGTGCATCCGAAGAAGCATCATTCCACAGTTTCAAGTTCGTCACTGTCATTCACAGGGTAGCAGCCGTGGAACCAAAATTGTCTAAAGTTGGGATCATGGTAGCCAGAGAATTTGTCAAGGCAGGATTTCAGCCGGGGCAAGGCTTAGGCTGTGCAAACCAAGGAAGGACCGCGATTGTGACCTTGGAAGGAAACAAAGATGGATACGGACTTGGGTACACCCCAACTAGAAAGGATCGTCAGTTGGCTTATGAAGCCCGAAGGCAAAGAGCTGCGGCAAAACTCAGAGGGGAAAAGTGGCCCGAGAAGAAGATGGTTATCCCCCACATCCGCACCACCTTCCCCGCATCAGCAATGTTTCAAATTGACAAAGGCGATGTGGACGAGCTGGCATTGCTCTTCACGGAGGACTTAAGTATCGATGTCATCACCACAGAAGGGGATTCCACCGCACCTCCAATCTGCCCTGATCACTGCAAGGGAGTAGATCTTGAAGACTTTCTGAACGAAGAGGACCTCAAGGGATATCGTATAGAGGAAGAGACGCTCGATGAGGACACCGGGAAAGATACTGACTCCCCTAACCTACTCCCACACTTGATGATTCCACGTGGGCTCGAGACTCTGGAATTCAAGATGTTTTGCGAGCATGGAGACCCGGAGTTCCATCTACGGAGGTACCACGAGAAGATGGCTCTATACACGGACGATGAGCTCTTAATGATCTCAATGTTCCATGAGAGCCTACCGGAATGTGCAGTCACATGGTTCTATCAGTTGAAGAATATTGCCTGCTGGGAGGATTTGGCAAGAGCTTTTCTAGACCGGTACCGCCATAACCTCAAGTCACCACCACCAAGCAATGCCACCACCACCGCCGTTGAAGAAGCACATGCTGCCCCCATGATTGAAAGATTGAGCATCAATGCTATCACCACCGAGGGGAATCCCACCTCCGATTTGCCAACGGGGAGAGGGCCAAGATGTGGACCAAGATGTGGATTGTGTGCCATTGCTACAGCATATCTCAAGTAGCAATGAGTAAGCAGTATCCCAGCTATTGGTAACTCGGTTTTGAGTCTATCAATAGCTTGGGAGCTTTTTGTATCGAACAATTTCGGGTTTCTATGTTTATTTCATGCTTTCAAGACATCATGCTACAATCATAACCATTTCATCATTGTAATATTTCCAATTTTATATTTTCAATAATATGTACATTTCATGAAACCCGTGCGCTTTAAATAATCGTGAAAAACAAAAAAAGGAGAGACCCTCGGGATTCAACCATGATCTCACAAATTTTCCAAAAATTGCAAAAAGATTTATTTGAAATGCATGCTTCCATGAGAGGGACAAGTCAACACCATAGCTCCACTCACGGAAAATGAGGTGTCCAAATAAGACTGCTACCCATTACTGAGAAGGAGCGGCATGTGTTCTCTGAACACCCGCACCCGAAACACTTTTTCTCAAACACACAAAGCACTTTGCACATGATTCCTACTTTTCACGACCAATGTTGGTGTGATCCTAAACCGGTAGGTGACTAAAAGTTCTAGCTTCACTGACCAATTGATTGGATATGAAATGATAGAGGCATTGTTTCTACTATCCAAACAGTTATACCGCTTGTAAACCCCGCTGATCCAAAGAATATATTTTTAAAGAAAATTCACCTGGATTTATGAAATGGCACTTAAGCTCTCTAGGCTAAGAAGTTCAGTACCCAGGATGACGGAAAAGGCCTCCGTTCAACTATCCTCCCACTTGTAGAAAAATGCCACTTGCTAACCAAGTTGAGCCTGTTCGTTTTTCTTCTATGAAAAACCAGTCAAGGATTACCCCCCACACTGGGGCGGGTTAAATGGTTGTGAAAGTCTCATGCTAAGTAAAAACAAACAAAGTGAGTAAATGAGACTCCCAAAGGAAACTGAGTCAATCAAGTGAACTCCCCAAAATGAAAGAGGGAAAGAAGTCCAAAAACTGAAGAAAAGTCAACCCAAGGAAAGATAAACTGAGTGAATAGAAGAGTGAAATGTTCAAATTGAGGACTAGGGTAGTGCTTAATGGAGTGAAATTCAAACGAAGAGTAATCCTTGACTTTAGGAAAACCCCTCAAGTAATTTCAAAGCCAAAATTATCCTCCCATAAGCCTAGGAGAACCAAAGCCTTACATTACGGTCCTTTGAAAGTCCTTCCTAACTGGGAGTGACTGCTTAGCCTAAGGAGCTTGTGCCAAGGAAACATCATGAAATAATTTTGAGCCTTATATCCTTCGTTTCAAACACCCTTTTAACCCCAAGGCCACGTTACAAGCCGACAAAGACCTCACTGATCATCGATGATCGTTTAGTCATGAAGCAACGAACTTTTGGTCAAAAACTGGTAATGATGGAATCTAGATCACGCGTCCTCAAGAGGTCATACCTCATGAAGGACACCATCCACTTTGCACCACGACCTTCAGGCCAAACAAGGGTGACTTCAATATTTGAAGCCTCGCCCCAATTCAAAAGAAATGAAAGAGCTCAGAAAGCTCACAGGATAATGCCAAACAGATCAACCTGAGGGATCACGTTTTCCATCCTCAACAAGGGATGTTCTAATTGAGTAGAGACACCCATTAACTGTAAAGGAAGCAAGGCCTTGCCTAGCCCCTCTCAGATGGTGCATGTATTCAAAAGAATCTTCAAGAAATTAATCTCTCCAATAATTTCCTAAGAACGCGAGGAACTCAAATCTCTTTTAAATTCCTAAATTCTCATATCCATTTCCACAATAACATTCAATTCTCACCATTGACTCATAAAAAGCTAAGCTTTGCCAAATTCATAGAATCTTGTACAAATATTCATAGACAAAATTCGTGCTTTCATACATTCATGCCAAATTCATAAATGTTTACATTGATTTTCCATGATGCCTTGAAAGCATATCTAAATATATCAACTTAGAAGTTAAAAATGGGAGCCACGCATGATCCGACTCGGATTTATGAATGACTCACCATTTAAATACAAAAACTACTGACTACTCATTGCTACACGAAGTATACTAACTAATGACCAAGACGTATGCAGGTCTCTCTGCAGAATCTCCCCAAGGCAGTGGAAAGGGCCGGATCCCCCTCATCGTGCTCCTCCAAGACGGCGCGAGCCCTAGCACCCAAAGAATCCATCACCTGGTTAACCTGATGAAGGGCTGTAACCACAGGGAAACCCTCCCGGTTGAGCCAAGAAGCATTAGACTCAAAAGCATCATGCACCAAGTCCATTTCAGCCTATAAAACCCCATTGTCACCCTGAAGAACGCTGATCTAGACCCGTATGGCCCCCATAGAAGTACGTGCAGACGTAAGTGCCGCCTCGCTCTCATCTAGCGCTCGTCGGAGAGCTACAATGTCATGAGGATGACCTGTGGAGGGATCAACTAGAGCCTGGGTGTAAGAACGAAGAGAATCAAGCTCATCCTGGACCCGAGCCCTCTCCACCTGCTCAGTCTCTAGCTGTCCCTGAGTCTCAGCCAAGGTCTGCTCCAGATGATCCTTAGCTGCCTCGGAGATCTCAAGCTGCTCGCGAGTGAAGTCATTCATCGCTTGGAGAGTAGAGACATTCCCTCTCTGAACCTCCAAGTCACGACGAAGATTCGCCACAGCTGCATTGCTGTGATGCAAGGTGCTCCGCATGGACTCCACACGAGTCGCAGACTCCTCTCTCTCAAACGCCCTGGCAAGGCGTAGTGATGACAGCTCTGCCCGAGCCTCCTCAAGCTCTCTCTCCAAGACAGCAACCCTCTCGGACTGGCCAGTAAAAGCTGAAGCCCGAAGAGAACAAGACACCAAAGAACATGATGCACATGGCCGTATGGTAGGCCTGAGAGTAAAAGAAGGACTCCACCCCTCTCTCCACTCAACAAAATCAGGAGTGACAGAGCTATCTGCGTGAAGACCACCCTCGATGAGGACCATCTCCGAAAGGCGGCCTCCCCAAATATCCTCGACCCTGAAGAGGAGCCTCCACATATCTTCACCAGGAACGTAATCGAATGTCACCGCGCTCAAGTCACCTAGACGAGGTGGGTACTGAACACCGCCAAATTGACGAAGGGCAAGGCTAGGATAGTAGCCTGTAAAACCCCACACCCCAGGAAGAGGCACTCCATCGAAGAGAGCACAATGAGTCCAGGGTATCCACACTGCAGGCCCCCAAGTGACCTTCCAAGACCACTCGCTCAAGGGCAAGTCAAGGAGGTATAACGCCCAGTCACGACTGTTGCCGGTGAAGGGAAGTGCTGTATTAACGGTCTGTCTCACCGTATGCCTCTCAAAGTGATAAGGAGTCTGGAGGAGGTAGAAATACTGCAAGTGACTGCAAAACCAAAGCTGGAGGAGCTGTATGCAAAACATTGGGACCCCCTCTCCCCGTCTCCTGCAGTAAGACAAAGACCGCACGGTCTCGCACAATATTGCAGGGATGATAGACCTACCCTCGCTAAATATCAAAGGAATGACCCCCAAATCTATCCTACCAGCAAAAGTAGGAAAGAGAAAAATACCTGCAAAGGCGATCTTGAAGGCGTTGACTCGGAATTTCTTCCATCATTTCTTTCTTGTAATGAAGTCCCCTACAAGCTCCACTGGAAAGTCACTCCAAGAGAAATACTTCGTCAGCAGATCCAGAGGAATGTTGGCTTTCCGCTAAGTCTCTTTCGCTCGGATGATCTCGGGACGCAAGACTGCGGAAGTCAAACCCAAGTACTTCTCCAAGACTCGGTTTGACCGAGGATTCTGAATGGGTATGACAGGCGTCTCGCTGAAAGGGCTGTCCAGCTAAAGAAGCCCAGCATACTCCTCCAAGGTGGGAATAAGATCCACCTCCCCGACGGAAAAGCAGCAGTGGGTCGGATCCCAGAAAGAAGCGAGAGCCTCGAGCAAGCCATGATCAACCCGCAACCGCATGAGTGAGGCAAACTTGCCAAAAACTCCCACGATGCTAGCATGGTCATCCTCCCCAAGGAGAGTCCACCAATGTCTCATCCGCTCGACGTGGAAGTCGTGAAAACGAAGTGTCACCAAGGAGTCGAGGTTGCCGCTAGAAGAGGCCATGCGCTCAAAGGACTCAAAAACGGAGAAAATCGAGAGTTTTTAGTGAAGAAAGGGGAGAAAAACTCGAGAGATGGCTGCTGGCTCGAAAAGGAATCGAGGCCTTAAAAAGGGCAAACTCGCGCGTGATTATCACGCGCGAGTCCCGTTGGGAATCCCAATGGCTCTTTTTCCCATGCCACGCAGATTTAACCCTGTTCGCTCACTCCCAGAGGCCCGTTTTGCACTATATAAGGGCCATTTGGCAAGAAATCACCTATGGAAAAGTCTCGGGCGGTCCGGTGATCGAAGATTTCGGCCCGACGGCCAGAGACCGGCCCGAAACCCTAAAAACCGGTCCGGAGATCGAAGAATTGAACCAGAGTCGTTCTCACAAGAGACGTTGGATGTAAGATAATCAGGTTTGATTTTCCACCAACAAGGTGGCCCGAGAACCAAGAACCAGACTCGACAGCCGAGAACCGGCCCTGAAACCCAGGTTCGGCTCAGAAATTGAGAAATACGAGGACGACCAAGAGATGTCGCACGAGTGGGTCCCATGTCACACTGGGGCAAAAATTTTCAAAAGAGTTTTGAAAAATTTCGAAAGAAAGTAGTTCGACTCTCAAGAAGCTATCGCAGTCCGGTGCAAAGAAGATAGAGAAAGAAATCCGGGATTCCACATCAGCATACATTGCTCTACACTGGGGCAAAATTTTTCTATCTTCAAGAAGCTAGAAAAATTTATTCAACACTACATACTGGGGCAAATTTTTCCATTTTCATCGGAGGAAAATTGGAAAAATTCGAAGAGTCACCTAAATGGGCCTCGTGAAGGAGTAAGTCCCAAAATTTGCTGAAATGGGCCTCGTGAAAGAGTAAGTCCCAAAATTTGCTGAAATGGGCCTCATGAAGGAGTAAGACCCAAAATTTGCTAAATGGGCCTCATGGAGGAGTAAGACCCAGGATTTGATGGAAATGGGCCTCGTAGAGGAGTAAGACCCAAAAATTTACTGAAATGGGCCTCGTGAAGGAGTAAGTCCTAAAATTTGCTGAAATGGGCCTCGTGAAGGAGTAAGTCCCAAAATTTGCTGAAATGGGTCTCGTGAAGGAGTAAGTCCCAAAATTTGCTGAAATAGGCCTCGTGAAGGAGTAAGTTCCAAAATTTGCTGAAATGGGCCTCGTAGAGGAGTAAGACCCAAAAATTTGCTGAAATGGGCCTCGTGAAGGAGTAAGACCCAAGGTGTTACTGGAGCGGGCCTTGTGAAGGAGTAAGTCCCAATGATTATGGAAACGGGCCCCAAGGAGAGGTAAGCCCCGATATTTGTTGAACCGGGCCTCGCGAAGGATCGAGACCCGATACCCATACACATAGCCATAAACACATCCATACACATATCCAGAAACACATCCATACAAATCCATAAATCCATGACCATAAATACAAAACCATAAACACAAATCCATAAACCCATATCCATAAACACAAATCCAAACACATAGCCCCATATACATGTCCGTAAATACAAATCCATAAACACAAACCATAAACACTGTCCATAAACCACAAATGTCATATATACAATGCTCAATGTCTGTACATCTCATGCGAATACAAAAATGGCCGGCCAAAATACAAGGCCCCAAAAGAAGACAAAAGAAAGAGAAAGAAATACATCATAGAGATGGGGGATCATCAAAGAACCAATCTCGAGAAACAGGGTCGGGAGGCGGCGGAGAAGAAGTCTGACCATGACCGGACGAGCTAGCTCCGGTAACAGGAGCAATGCCTACACCCAAAAGCTGATCCTCTAATCTCCGAATGCTCGCGATATGAGTGGCCAACTCTGCATCCCGAGAGTCCAAGTCCCTCTGCCTCTGGACCAAGTCCGCCTGCATCTGGGTCATCTCGCCCTGTCGCTGAATCTCCTCCATCTGCATACGGGCTATCTCCCCCTGAAGTCGATCCACCTCGGCTGCATGGCGATCCTCACTGACTGACAGCTCAAGCTGGAGACGCAGAATCTCGCTCTGAAGCCTGTCCACCTCCCCAAAAGACCGAAAAAGATGACTGTCCATGGCCGTACCGCCCATGACCCGACCACCCTCAACCTCATGAAGTGACATCAAGGGCCCCAAGGAGACCTGCTCAAACCACTCCTAGTATGGCACGTCGACCTGAACCAAATCCGGATAGGCGTCGACGCCCTCAACATAGGAATCACTCGGGGCGCAAGGGATATAGCCCTCAATGGTCATCAGCTGAGGAGGATCCACGGGGACGACAGCCTCACCACCCATCTGCCGAATGGTCCTCTCACCCATCAAGAGCTCCCAAGACCTCACAGATCGAATCCATATTCGCAAGTGAGACAGCTCGACGGCCCTAAATACCTCAGGGCGCTCGACCAAGAATGGAAAGTAGGGCTGGAAGACGATGTCACCATCTCTGATGCAGTCCACCATCGTACGGCACTCAAGAAGCGTACGAGAAGTCAATCCCCGTATCCAAGCTGAGTCTCATAGCCTAGCAAGAGGAAATACGGAATCAGGGGCTGATGGAAGCCGACTGGGAGCGAAAGGAGGAAAATGCTCGAATGCCCAGAAGATAGTGAACTGCCAGAAGCCGAGAAAGCTGATCGTCTCTCGACGGGAGAAGCGGCGCAGGCCCCGGATGTAAAACCCGTATGTCAGTGCTCCCCAGTCGTAATCTCTCAGAGCGTCGATGTCCCGGAACATGCCGACGATAGGTGTGGGAATGGTAGACTTGTCATTCCCAAGGACGCAGCTGAAGATGAAGTAGGCAGCCCACTGACGATACCGCAACTCCGTAGGGAGCTCCTCTATCTCCCTCCTCAAGAGGTCCCTCAGATAATTGACCTTCAAGGAAGGAAGCTTCTTACCCACGACAGCGGCCGGGTCACCAATGCCCAGAATCTCCAGGGCCTCAAAATCAGATATAGGCTCGCTAGGGGGAATCCTACCCCCAAAGCGAATGCCTAAGATGGCACTCCAATCAACAGGAAGCACCCCTATCTCACAGGTGCTAAGATGGAAAGTCCCCGTATGATGGAAGAACCTCTCCACCCAGCACCTCACCAGGGGATGCCACACGTGTACATAGCGGATGTTGAGGAAGGGGCCAAAGCCCAACTCAGCTAAAAAGTCTCTGTACTCCTGACGAGCAGTCTCCAGGAGCTGACAAAAGTCGAACCATCCACCCCAGCCCACGCTCACGGGAGGATCCTGCACAGAATCAGAAAGAAAAGTGTCAGTACAAAGGAATGTGGAAAGAGCAAGGCAAAGAAGAGTGCCAGTACATAAATACCTGACAACGACGAACCAGAGACGACGGATGGTCGATGAGGCCCGTCAGGAGAGGCGTATCCTCCACCGGAGTAGTGACGGGATAGCGCGGTCGAATGCCGCCCCGAGAAGGATATCTGAACCCCGGTGCAGCGTAGTCCTCTGGTATAGGGTCCGTAGAAAGAGGAGCGCGATCAGATCTCTGCCTCTTCGATCTGGCTGGCGGAGCAACTGTCGGCGTCAAGGTGGGCCGGCGAGGTGCGCCAGAAGGCCTAGCACTGCGGCCAATGACAACACCCGGCCGAGAAGAAGGTCGAGTCGCACCAGAAGCCAGACCAGCAGCCTCGACATCAAGCTCTGCCTGCAGGTTCTTGGCGATGGAACTATCAGCACGGGTACGAACGTCCTCCATGGCGTCGTACTCGTCATTGGTATCGAGAGAACTCTCAGGCTCGTAAGCTACAGCCTTGCCCTTCGCAAGGCGATCGGACCGGCGCTGGCCCCCACTACCACTGCCCTGACCTGACATCTGCAAAAAGTACAATAAAGCAATCCAAGAGTCAGAAAAATCAAGTATATCTCATTCTCAAAAATATAGGAAATGCACAGTGATCAAATTATACAAAAAAGGAAAAAAAAAAAAACAACAATCAAACAAACAACTTTTCCCTGATCGTTTGGATGAATTTCCAAGCTGGGTCTAACCACTAAAGTTGTGATTTGACGAAATGTCGAATCACAAATTATCCCCGATGTGTGTGGACTCAGGATGTCCGTACCATTGGTTTACCCGATTTGAGACTTGGGTGGTCACCCAAGCCAAATTATCCCCGACGTGTTTGGACTAAGGAGTTTCAGACCGTTGGATTTCCCGATTTGAAGACTTGGGTGGTCACCCAAGCCAAATCATCCCCGACGTGTTTGCACTAAGGACCTTCAGACCGTTGGATTCCCCAATTTGAGACTTGGGTGGTCACCCAAGCCAAATTATCCCCGACGTGTTTGGACTAAGGAGTTTCAAACCGTTGGATTTCCCGATTTGAAGACTTGGGTGGGCACCCAAGCCAAATCATCCCCGACGTGTTTGGACTAAGGAGTTCCAGACCGTTGGATTCCCCAATTTGAGACTTGGGTGGTCACCCAAGCCAAATCATCCCCGACGTGTTTGGACTAAAGAGTTTCAGGTCGTTGGATTCCCCAATTTGAGACTTTGGTGGTCACCCAAGCCAAATTATCCCCGACGTGTTTGGACTAAGGAGTTTCAGACCGTTGGATTCCCCAATTTGAGACTTGGGTGGTCACCCAAGCCAAATTATCCCCGACGTGTTTGGACTAAGGAGTTTCAGACCGTTGGATTTCCTGATTTGAAGACTTGAGTGGTCACCCAAGCCAAATCATCCCCGACGTGTTTGGACTAAGGAGTTCCAGACCGTTGGATTTCCCGATTTCAAAATTTGCGTGGTCACCCAAGCCAAATCATCCCCGACGTGTTTGGACTAAGGAGTTTCAGACCGTTGGATTCCCTAATTTAAGACTTGGGTGGTCACCCAAGCCAAATTATCCCCGACGTGTTTGGACTAAGGAGTTTTAGACCGTTGGATTTCCCGATTTGAAGACTTGGGTGGTCACCCAAGCCAAATTATCCCCGACGTGTTTGGACTAAGGAGTTTCAGACCGTTGGATTTCCCGATTTGAAGACTTGGGTGGTCACCCAAGCCAAATTATCCCCGACGTGTTTGGACTAAGGAGTTTCAGACTTTTGGATTTCCCGATTAGAGACTTGGGTGGTCACCCAGGCCAAATTATCCCCGACGTGTTTGGACTAAGGAGTTTCAGACCGTTGGATTTCCCGATTTGAAGATTTGGGTGGTCACCCAAGCCAAATCATCCCCGATGTGTTTGGACTAAGGAGTTCCATACCGTTGGATTCCCCGATTTGAGACTTGGGTGGTCACCCAAGCCAAATTATCCCCGATGTGTGTGGACTCAGGATGTCCATGCCATTGGATCACCCGATTTTAGACTTGGGTGGTCACCCAAGCCAAATTGTCCCCGATGTGTGTGGACTCTGGATGTCTATGCCATTGGATCACCCGATTTGAGACTTGGGTGGTCACCTAAGCCAAATTATCCCCGACGTGTTTGGACTAAGGAGTTTCAGACCGTTGGATTCCCCAATTTGAGACTTGGGTGGTCACCCAAGCCAAATTATATCCGACGTGTCTGGACTAAGGAGTTTCAGACCGTTGGATTTCCCGATTTGAAGACTTGGGTGGTCACCCAAGCCAAATTATCCCCGACGTGTTTGGACTAAGGAGTTTCAGACTTTTGGATTTCCCGATTAGAGACTTGGGTGGTCACCCAGGCCAAATTATCCCCGACGTGTTTGGACTAAGGAGTTTCAGACCGTTGGATTTCCCGATTTGAAGACTTGGGTGGTCACCCAAGCCAAATCATCCCCGACGTCTTTGGACTAAGGAGTTCCATACCGTTGGATTCCCCGATTTGAGACTTGGGTGGTCACCCAAGCCAAATTATCCCCGATGTGTGTGGACTCAAGATGTCCATGCCATTAGATCACCCGATTTGAGAGTTGGGTGGTCACTCAAGCCAAATTATCCCCGACGTGTTTGGACTAAGGAGTTTCAGACCATTGGATTTCCCGATTTGAGACTTGGGTGGTCACCCAAGCCAAATTATCCCCGATGTGTGTGGACTCAGGATGTCCATGCCATTGGATCACCCGATTTGAGACTTGGGTGGTCACCCAAGCCAAATTATCCCCGACGTGTTTGGACTAAGGAGTTTCAGACCGTTGGATTCCCCAATTTAAGACTTGGGTGGTCACCCAAGCCAAATTATCCCCGACGTGTTTGGACTAAGGAGTTTCAGACTGTTGGATTTCCCGATTTGAAGACTTGGGTGGTCACCCAAGCCAAATCATCCCCGACGTGTTTGGACTAAGGAGTTCCAAACCGTTGGATTCCCCAATTTGAGACTTGGGTGGTCACCCAAGCCAAATTATCCCCGACGTGTTTGGACTAAGGAGTTTCAGACCGTTGGATTCCCCAATTTAAGACTTGGGTGGTCACCCAAGCCAAACTATCCCCGACGTGTTTGGACTAAGGAGTTTCAGACCGTTGGATTTCCCGATTTGAAGACTTGGGTGGTCACCCAAGCCAAATCATCCCCAACGTGTTTGGACTAAGGAGTTCCAGACCGTTGGATTCCCCGATTTGAGACTTGGGTGGTCACCCAAGCCAAATTATCCCCGATGTGTGTGGACTCAGGATGTCCATGCCATTGGATCACCCGATTTTAGACTTGGGTGGTCACCCAAGCCAAATTGTCCCCGATGTGTGTGGACTCTGGATGTTTATGCCATTGGATCACCCGATTTGAGACTTGGGTGGTCACCTAAGCCAAATTATCCCCGACGTGTTTGGACTAAGGAGTTTCAGACCGTTGGATTCCCCAATTTGAGACTTGGGTGGTCACCCAAGCCAAATTATCCCCGACGTGTTTGGATTAAGGAGTTTCAGACCGTTGGATTTCCCGATTTGAAGACTTGGGTGGTCACCCAAGCCAAATCATCCCCGACGTGTTTGGACTAAGGAGTTCCAGACCGTTGGATTCCCCGATTTGAGACTTGGGTGGTCACCCAAGCCAAATTATCCCCGATGTGTGTGGACTCAGGATGTCCATGCCATTGGATCACCCGATTTGAGACTTGGGTGGTCACCCAAGCCAAATTATCCCCGATGTGTGTGGACTCAGGATGTCCATGCCATTGGATCACCCGATTTGAGACTTGGGTGGTCACCCAAGCCAAATTATCCCCGACGTGTTTGGACTCAGGAGTCCCAGACCGTTGGATCCCCCGATTTGAAGACTTGGGTGGTCACCCAAGCCAAATTATCCCCGATGTGTGTGGACTCAGGATGTCCGTACCATTGATTTACCCGGTTTGAGACTTGGGTGGTCACCCAAGCCAAATCACCCCCGACATGTTTGGACTCAGGATTTCCAAACTGTCGAATTTGCCCCAAATTGAGATTTGAAACAAGTTTCAAATCCCGATTTCCGAACCAAGTCGAATTTATTTTTATTGCGGGACCCATCCGAGTCCCAAGTCTAAATAAGGTAAGTCCTAAATTCAACCCATGATTTTCAAAACATATGCCCCATAAAAAGGTGCGTACGTGGCAACGTACCCCAAAAATAATAAACGCACGACATAGTGCCCCAAAAAAAAAAAATTTCAACATTTCAGCAAATGTTGTATCCCAAAAATTTCTTCATCTCTCATTTCCAAGCATGTGTGTGTATTCATATGTGCCTATAAAGGCTCATTTGTATGTGCACGTATTTTTATACATAAATGCATTCTTTGTGTACTAACACGTTCGCTAAGTATGTGATGCATCCCAAAACATACAATGGCACATGGAATAAAAGAAAATAAAAGCAGAAATGCATAATGAAAAAGCATGGGACATAAAAAAGAGAGCAATCAATCCAACCGTTCAAAACTGAAAAGAAGAGTAGGGATGGAAAGGTGCTTACCTGTAGGATGCGTAGGCGAAGACGGATCGTCGATCGGAGCTTTGGATCGCAAGAAAAAGACAAAAAGACATAAAAAAGAGAATAACCAAATCAGCACATTTCGACCGTTTAAAACTAAAAAGAATGGTAAGGATGGGAAGGTGCTTACTCGTAGAGCGCGTAGGCGAAGACGGTTCGTCAATCGGAGTCCCGGATAACAAGATATGAGTAAAAGAGCAAGAGGGGGCGAAGTGGGGTCCAGAGAGCGAAAAGGGAAAGAAAAGGACGAAATGAAAGGGAAAGGTCGCGTGGCGCATTTTAAGGTGGGGCCTCGCGCGGCATCATCACGCGCTACGCGTGATCATCACGCGCGAGTCTCCACCTCCGCGCCAGGCTGACCCTTCAATCCACGAATCACCTTTTCGCGCCCCGTCCGATCTTCTCCAACCCCTAGAAAGTCTATTTGGACCTCGAAAGGATTGGCACACGAACCGAGATGAACTACGCGACAACCGTGAGCAAGCACGAAAACCGAGAAAATCTGAGCGGGCAAAAATCGAGTCATTTATTCTTTGTCCGACGTTCCTTGTGCCAAGAAACATCAAACAAAGAAGGGGCAACTGTCATAACCCCATTTTTACCCCCGGGATTTTCTCGGAAATCGGCACGCAAAACGAGGCAGCCCGAACCAAGTCGGCCCGATCCGACGAGGGTTAGTCACATCAAAACGGAGTCTGGGGCACATTTCCTGAAATTTGAACAAGTTTGACCAAGGTTAACCAGAGTTGACCGAGTTTGACCGAGGTTTGACCAAGCCGTTTCTGACCCGACTGGGGTCCACTATGCTCAAAAACACTCAAAACGTGGTCCGGGATACATTTCCCAGAATTCGGAGAGCTTTGACCAAGTTTGACCAAGTTTTACCAAGGTTTACCAAGGTTTGACCGGACCGTTGACCGGACCGAAAGCTGAATCGAACTGACCACCCCCTAACCAATGCGTGGAGCACATCGAGAGCTTCGATTCGATACTTTACGGGTCAAAAACGGACAAGAAACGAGGGAGTTATGGGCAAAACCGCGAAAAAACGGTCTAACACTTAGCCAAATTTTGCTAAGTGTTGTTAACGAAATAGCCTAATTGGGAGGCAACATTCGCGCATAGACTCTTTCCGACCCGCAGCAACTTGGTCCGCGAGCTGAAACCCTTAAGCAAGAGGGTTGCTTCAGCTACAACGTGCAACTCCCGGATCGTCAAGAGCTCCTCCGGTCAAGCCGGAATCTCAATCGGAAAATGACACCTTGGCATAAGGAACATCCCAACGGCCTTTGTTCGCAAGATCACATCTTGCGAACCCAAGCTTGCCTCTGTGCAATGTCTGCACCTTTGAAAAGTAGGTAGCACAAGCTTTCCGACGATACCAAGATCGCCAAAATCCGATATCGGGAGCTACGTCTACCACGCACGCGAAAACAGGCCGACGGAATAAGGCTGTGCTGAAAATTCCGGAACTTTCCCCCCGATGTTGCCACGCTTGCGCGCAGAGTCTTCCTGACTCACAACAAGTTGATCCGCAAGCCCGGGCACGTTAGAAAGAGGACGCGTGCACGCACAACGTGGAACTCTCGGATCGTCAAGATTTTCCCCGGTCTAGCCGTAATCTTCGCCGGAAAAATGCCCTCCGATGGACCAAAAACAATCCGGCGGCCCCCGCTCGTAGGACCGTATTTCTCTAGCCCAAGCTTGGTTTCCCGCGAGCTCAGAACCTTGAAAAAGAGAGCAGCACAAGCTTTCCGACGATACCAAGAACGCCGAAAACCGACGTCGGGAACTAGGTCAAATACGCGCGCGAACACAGACAAAAAGCAAGGAAAAATGGGGCGAAGATTCGATGCATTTTTCTTCCGGACAGCCGCCTTCGCGCGCAGAGTCTTTCCGACTCGCTGCAAGTTGACCCGCGAACCCAGGTGCATTGGAAAGATGACGACTCCAGCTACGACGTGCAACTCTCGGTACGCCGGTGGCATCCCCTGTTTGACCGGAATCTTCACCGGAAAAACACACAAAAACAGCTTCGGCACCCTGACTTCCAGGAGCCATAACTCTCTCGTACGAACTCCGATTCGCACAAAATTTATACCGTTGGAAAGTAGACGTTGAGAGCTTTCCGACGATAGGCTGCATGACCCATTTTGAGCACCAGAAAGCCTCCAAAACTGCCCTCGAAAATCGGGTCAGAAAAGAGTACGCGCGCGAAAACTGAGGAGGATTCGGTGGGGGTCTGGCGTGGAGGATAAGACCGCCACGTGGCAGCTGCATGGCTCGCGCGGCATCATCACGCGCCGCGCGGTATGATGCCGCGCGAGGCGTGCACGCCTTTGTATAAAACCAGCCCTCCCCCCCCTCATTTGGACACGATTTGCTTGGGCTCTAGGCCTTCTTGAGCGTAGTTTAGGCAGAAATAGGGGTTTATGGGGCTACCTTAGGGGGTTTTTGGGTAGTTTTTAGAGTGAGAGACTCCTAGTCTCTAGGTGAGAGACTCCTCTCTAGGTCTCTCTAAGCTCTTTCTCTCTCCTCTTTTCTCTCTCTTTTTCTCTCTTTCTTAGTGGAAGTGACTAGTGATGATCCCTAAAATGGGAAGGGATTCACAAGGATCCACTTGTATTTATGTTTTTTAGTTCATTTATGTTCTATTTTATGCTTTTTAGTTCATGTATGTCCTATTTATGCACTCCTAGTTCATTTCTTGTCTTGTTATTGCTTTATCTATATGCTTTGAGTTATTTATTGCTTCTATTTGTAGATCTAAGTATATTTATCGCTTTATTTACATTTACTACGTACTTGTGAATATATATTGTGTTGTAATTATCCCTTCCCCGTGTGTTTTAGTACGGCAATCCCGAGTAGCTTTGGTGGATTATGTAAGCCCTCTATGAGGCCTTAACAACCATGTTAGCCCACGAGGTACTTGACCCGAAAAACACACCCCCCATGTCTAAATAACGTCATTTATCGCTTTACTATGTTGTAAATATGTGATTTGGGCGTGATAATCCCGATTGGTCGTGGTGGATCATGTGAGACCTCAATGAGGCTTTAACCACCATGTAATTCCATAGGCATTGGACCCATCGAAAAATCTTTGTTTTAAGTTCATTTATCGCTTTATTTACATTTACTACGTACTTGTGAATATATATTGTGTTGTGATTATCCCTTCCCCGTGTGTTTTAGTACGGCAATCCCGAGTGGCTTTGGTGGATTATGTAAGCCCTCTATGAGGCCTTAACAACCATGTTAGCCCACGAGGTACTTGACCCGAAAAACACACCCCCCATGTCTAAATAACGTCATTTATCGCTTTACTATGTTGTAAATATGTGATTTGGGCGTGATAATCCCGATTGGTCGTGGTGGATTATGTGAGACCTCAATGAGGCTTTAACCACCATGTAATCCCATAGGCATTGGACCATTGAAAAATCTTGGCTTTAAGTTCATTTATCGCTTTATTTGCATTTACTACGTATTTGTGGATATTATATTGTGATTATCCCCTTCCCGTGTGTTTTAGTACGGCAATCCCGAGTGGCTTTGGCGGATTACATAAGTCCTCCATGAGGCCGTAACAACCATGTTAGCCCACAAGGGATTTGACCTGAAAAGCATACCCCCCATGTTTAAATATTGCTTTATTTATGTTTACTACGTTGTAAAAAATATTATATTGTGAATATTGTTATTTCCTCCCCCTTTTTCTTTGTGATTTGGGCGTGATAATCCCAATTGGTCGTGATGGATTATGTGAGACCTCAAAGAGGCATTAACCATCACGTAATTCCATAGGGCATTGGACCCACGAAAATCCTTTATTTTAAACCCCGTTATTTTCGATATTGTTGTGATTATTGTCCATTTTTCCCCCTTGAATTTTGGGCATGAAAACACCGATCGGTATTGGTGGTTTTAGATAAGTCTTTCAATAGCACTAAAGTCCATGTAAATCCATGAGGAGTTGGACTCGCAAAATCACCAATGTATTTTCAAAAATGATTTTTCATTTTTCATCATATAAGTCCTATTCGGCATCAAAGGTTTAGGTAAGTCTTTCAATAGCACTAACCCTTTGTGTAAGCCCGAAAAGGCATTGAAACCCCTTTCAAAAATGATTTTCATTCATGTAAATCCTATTTGGCATCAAAGGTTTAGGTAAGTCTTTCAATAGCACCAACCCTTTCTGTAAGCCCGAAAAGGCATTGAAACCCCTTTTCAAAATGATTTTCACTCATATAAGTCCTATTTGGCATCAAAGGTTTAGGTAAGTCTTTCAATAGCACTAACCCTTTGTGTAAGCCCGAAAAGGCATTGAAACCCCTTTTCAAAATGATTTTCACTCATATAAGTCCTATTTGGCATCGAAGGTTTGGGTAAGTCTTTCAATAGCACTAGTCCTTCGTGTAAGCCCGAGAGGCATTGAACTCCTTTTTTAGATTGCCTTATTTTATTCATGTAAATCCTAAGATGGTGTCGAGATTCGAGTAAGACTTTCAATAGCATTGAATCCCGGCCCCATGAGGTCTTGACCCTTTCCTTAAATTCATTCATATTGTCATAAATTATACTTTGTCATTCGATTGAGCGTTACATTCATGTCGTAATAATTGTCATTTTCATCTTCATTCATTTTCGTGATTTATGTGCTGTAAACATGCCGTGATCATTTCATACTCATTCATTCTTGTGATTTATGTGCTGCGACTATGCCGTGATTATTTGTTTGAATGTTTTACCATTTTGATGCCATGACTACTTACTTGTTTGAATGTTTATCGTTTTGATATAAAAATGTGATTAAAATACACTTTGCCATGAAAACTTTAAAAAGAATAAACATGGTAATGTGGGCATTAGAAACGAAGTTGGTGCAACCCAAGGGCTACGGCTCGCCCTGGCTTTGGGACACCATGGTATGAGTCCTTTACACGGGGGCATGGCTGGTACGTACGCTTTCGCTTTGTAAGGTGATTCTACACGATTCTACAACTCTACACGTTCTAACTCCCATAGGATCATGGTCTAAAATTCCCCAAAGTGTGAATTAATCATCCAAAACCCCGCCATTTGACGGACCGCTTTACTCTTGGAAATCAAGGGTAAAGAGATCCCGAATATGGCACCAAAAAAACATTAATTGTTTGTCCCGGCACTAGGTGTTAGGATTTCAAGTACATCCTACCACCGAAATGCCCGGAAACTTAAAAAATACAAAGATGAGGGACGGTGAAATAAAGAGTCTAATCAAAACCAAATGAGGTCAAATAGCACTTGCCATTCTTGGTATATTGCTCGACCGAATTTGGGACATTTGTACATAACTAAAACCAACAAACCTAGGCTTAGCAAATAAAGGGAACACTAGAAGGGAGGTAGAACCGTTTTCTTAAACGGATGTCGTGGGAACGGTGCCATGGGGTGCACCTTAACACCTTCCCCACGCATAAGCAAACCCCCGAACCTATCTCTGGTTCAAGACCATTTAGTTTTAGATGTCTAAACAAGATAAAATCTATTAGACATAGGTGCCCAATCACACCTTAAATTTTCCATGGTTGGTGGCGACTCCAAATTTGTGCTAACACGCACACACGTATATATGTTCCCACACACACACACAACTCATATCTCGAAACGGAAAAGAGATAGAGAGATCACACACACACTCGCCAAATGGGGGTCGGTATCTAAGAAAATAAAGAAAAGACCTTAACACTTTTTAGGTCGGATTTTCCGCCGGTGTCGACACCAGCTTGTTGTAGGGCAGGTGAACGGGGACTACGAAGCAAAAGAATGACGTATGCAGCAGTACTTGAACCTTGTCCGACATCAAATAAGCCAATTTCGAGAGGTAAAACTCAGTCGTATACCACGAGAACAAAACGTAAAAGCAGACCAACTAGCCAAGTCTGCCTCGTCGTCAATATCAGAAGATAACATCAAAATCATCAAACAATCAAGCCTGCAAGTGACTGAGGTGAACCCCGTACACACTGAAATCTCTTGGATGACACCAATAATCTCATACTTACAGGGAGGGACACTACCAGACGACCAACACGAAGCCAGACGATTAAAGGTACGCGCCTCACATTTTCTTATGTTGCAGGGAATATTATACAAAAGAGGTTTCTCCCTCCCCTATCTCAGATGCCTAGCACCAGACGAGGCCAAATACGTCATGAGAGAAATACATGAAAGCATATGCGGCAACCACTCAAGAGCACGAGTTTTACAAAAGAAGATCGTCAGAGCAGGCTACTATTGGCCGTCCATGCAAGCAGACGCCAACAGATTCGTCCAACACTGCGATAAGTGCCAACGATTCGCCAATCTACTTCACTCACCACCGGAAGTGCTGGTACCAATGACAGCACCCTGGCCGTTTGTGCAATGGGGATTAGACATCATGGGCCCATTTCCAATTGGAAGACGCCAGCTCAAATTTTTGGTGGTTGCAATTGACTACTTCACCAAATGGGTAGAAGCAGAACCACTGGCGACTATTACAGAAAAGAACATTCAAAGCTTCGTATGGAAGGCAGTGATCTGCAAGTTTGGAATTCCACGAGTACTCGTGTCAGACAACGGAAAGCAATTCGACAATCCCAGGTTCAGACAATTCTCTCAAGAGTTAGGCATCCACAACCATTATTCATCTCCTGGCCATCCAAAAGCCACAGACAAGTCGAGGTTATGAATCGATCATTACTCAAACTCATCAAAACCCAACTTGAGGGGGCAAAGGGACTATGGCCAGAAGAACTCCCAAGCATACTCTGGGCCTACAGAACAACAGTCAGGATACCAACCGGCGAAACACCATTTCGAATGACGTATGGAAGCGAATCGAAATCGGACTGACAACATTACGAACTTCGACATATGACGACCAACAAAATGAAGAGCAACTCCGCCTCAACCTCGACCTGATCGACGAAGTTAGAGAAACGACGGAAGCAAGAATGAAAAGATACCAAGAAAAAATGGCACGACACTACAACTCAAAAGTCAAGCCCAGGCAATTGTCAGTTGGAGACCTCGTCCTACGAAGGGTTACCTTAGCCACCAGAAATCCCTCTGAAGGAAAGCTAGGTCCAAACTGGGAAGGACCTTATAAAGTCATAGAAATACGACGACCGGGGACATATCACTTAGAAGACATGAGTGGACGACGACTACCACACCCGTGGAATGCCGAACATCTCAGGAGATACTATCCCTAAAAAGGGACCAAACCTTGTAAAACAAAAATACTTTCAATAAAAAGATAGAAATAAGGGTGGACGTAGGCACTATTGCCGAACCACGGTAAATCACCTGTCTCATTTCATTTCAACACACCATCCACACAACACAAAGTTAAACTGCATCGTCCAAACACGATCTTTTAACTTAGTACTTAAAGTTAAACTGAATCGTCCCACATGATCTTTTAACAAAGTTAAACTGCATCGTCCAAACACGATCTTTTAACTTAACACTCAAAGTTAAACTGCATCGTCCCAATACGATCTTTTAACTTAGTTAAGCTGCATCGTCCAACACGATCTCTTAACTTAATAAAAATACCTAAAGTTAAACTGCATCGTCCAAACACGATCCTTTAACTCAGAAAAATATTTAAAGATTAAAACATCGTCCAAACACTTTCTTTGGACTTAGGAAAATATTTAAAGCTAAAACCATACCCTGCCTTGCAGCTCAGAAAGATACATAAACTAATCCAAAACACATATACAAACCAATCAATACCGCCTCGAAGAACGAAATCACTTAAACAAGCAAAAACACATAACCATTCAAAAAAGATAAGCAAGATATATCCAAAGAAACTTAAAACAGGATTGTTTAAACTGCCCAAAACACGGGCACCAAAATAAAAATTGTTTAAAATTCGGTCACATTCATAAAAAAAAAAAAATTTCATCCATAACTTAACAAAGATCCCTACTTCGATGACACATCGTCATCACCGGCTTGATCCTGAGAAGCATCCACCACTGAGTCATCATCGTCATATGGCTGAAGAGCTGAAAAGTCCAAGTCAGGGAAGCGTTGGACGGCCTGTTTCCTGAAGGCCTCGAAGCCAGACAGGAAGTAGCGGGTGTTGATGTCTTCAAATGCCTCAGATGATCTAAACTCCGACACCGCGGCCTCTTTAGCTCCCTCAATCTGACCAACCAAGTGTTTGAGATCAGCCACCGCTTTATCCTTGGCATCAACCGCCACCTTGAAATCGTCATCCCTCGCTTTCAACTCCTTCTTTAGCTTTTCCGCCTCAACCAGCGCATCCTTCCTTTCCCTCGTCAGTTCAAGGACCGCCCTCTTCGCATTCTTCATCTCCGCTTCGTCGACCATATACTTAGCTCGAAGTGTGGCGAGCTCCTCCTCCACAGCGATGCACCTCTGGCTCATCACCATTGCCTCATTCAAGCCCTACAAACATGGGAAAATTAGAAACAAAAAAAAAAAAAGCAAGGAAAACCGAAAACAATGAAACAGAAAAACTTACCCGCATGAGTGAGTGAACCATCAGATAGTGGACGTCTTCTGTATGCGCAGCCGCGTCCATGTCTCTAGAGGTGAAAGCTCTTTTGGCTTTATCCATCGCCACATGAGGGCTCTGATTGACGGTGGCCACAGATGGGTCCGGCGGAGGAGCAAGGTCCACGTCCACCATAACAACGGGCGGAACTTTCTTGACGAGTGGAGGGGCCCCTTGCACGGGAGGACGAGTGGGCGCCTCTTCAGCCCGCTTTGAAGATCCTTCGTCAGCCCTCTTACGTTTCAGGACGACGGGATCGACTGCCACCTCCCCTGACTGGGTGAGTTGCCTCAATCTACTCTTGTTCAATTTCATTGTGTCCACCCCTACAGAGAAGAACGCATGCATAAAAAATTAAAAAATTAAAAAAAAAAAAAATCTTCATATGACCATAAGGATAGCTTACGTTTCCTGTTTGCCTTCAGTAAAGCCTTAACTGTAGAACTAGGGACCGGTCCGAATGAAAAAGAAGCGAGGAGATTCAGCTCGATAAGGATAGTGTATCGACGATCCTGAATGTCCAAGATCCTCGAAATCCTCTCCTTCCAAACAAGATCCAACAACGGACGGTCTAAAACTGCAAGGCATCAAAAGAAAAGACAAGTCACACACTGACGAAAAAAAAAAAAAAGAAAGAAGAAAAACACACACTAGACGACGAGGGGGTTCCCCACGACCTACGGACTCCGACGAAGTCCCTAGGATCTTCTTGTGGAAGCCTCTCCCAGTTGTCACCACACACAAAGAAATACTCATCCTTCCAGATCCTATCAGATGAATGCAATCCTTGGATGATCCTAATGTTGGCATCACGATTCTTAAACGTCCAAAAGCCCCGGGAAAGCGCGATTTGGCAGGGGTCATAACAGAACAAGAACTCGTCCACAGTGAGATCCTCCTGCCCGTTACTACTAACCCTCCATATGACCATACATGATATGATCGTCCTCCAACCATTCGGGTTCACTTGCCCCGGTGCCAAGCCTAGAAAATCTAACAACTCCCTCACGAAAGGTTGCATAGGAAAACGCAGACCGGCCCGAAGGTCAGCCTCGTAAAATGCAACGTCCCCCTCGTACTTGGGATAGCAGGCTCTCTCGTCAGAGTCAAGAATTCTCAAGACGACGTCACCAGGAATTTGATATCGATGCCTTATTCTATCAATGTCGTCCTGATTTACTTTACTAAAATAAGACAAGGCCTTCCAAGACCTATCTACCCTAGCCAACTGACGAGAACCCGACGTACTCGGAGTCGCTTCAGACGAGACCTCTCTCGTCATCCTCCCAAGCGACTCATCGAATAAACCCTCTGGCAACTCCTCCGACAACGGAAGCGACCACTCGGCCTCATTCGCCGCCATTCTATTCCTAACCGCCTCCCAAGTACTAAGAGCCGGGTATACAATGGAATAAAGCTCCGCCGCTAGCCGGTGGAGCACACTATCAGAAGAAATGTAACCCTCTAACGGAGGCGGACCTAAATTGTTCTCGACGAACCTAGAGACGCCAACGAAGAACAACTGGAACGATTGACTCAACGAAGCCAGAGTAAAACTAAAACGGAAATTACAAAGCACGAATTTAAAAAGCTAAGGATCGAAAGAAAAAACTCACCGGAAAAACTATTTGAAACCCAGACGCTCGCCCAAAAAGATTTCGTTTTGTTTGTGTTGTGAATGAGACAGAAGCTCCCCAAGACCGGTATAAAAACCCTATAAAAACCCTTCACATTCAAAAAACCGCCAAAAAGCTGACGAAAGGACGCCTCGTATGCCTCGACTAGTCGCAGTATGGCACGTGTCGCTCGCCGCCTGAAGCGACGCCTCTTCATTAAATGAAGTCTCCGCTTCCCAAGGAACACGCGAAGTTACCTAAAAGTCCTCGCCCCAAACCAATACCCCGCACGTCGTCACTCCATAACGACGATATCGAGTAGGGGGCATCTGATACTAACCCATATGACGACTATCTCGGCGTGGACGACGGAGATGAAACATACAGCTGTACACAGCGGAACACCCACGTGCCAAACGTGTGGCTTTCTGAGTCTCACCAAAAAAGTCAAAAGCACAATCAAAAGGTCCAAATCAAGAACCGGACGGTTACAAATCAGGACTAGACGGTTACAAATCAAGGCATAAAAGTCCATTTAATGCCAATAAACGGATAGAAGACTGGGGCCTCCTATATAAAGCTAAAAACTTCTCAAACCAAGGTACACACTCTTTTCTCATCTCTATACTCTCTGAACTCCTATTCTTGCTCCCAATAATCAAACTTTTGACTTAAGCATCGGAGGCTCCCCCACCGGACCACCGCCGGTGCATCCTTTCACCTTTTCTTTGTTTTGCAGGTGCGCTCGTCCGTCGATACGAGCTTCGTCCATTCGAGTTAAGACGTGAACGTGCCCACTGATTTTTAGGCATTATCACAACTAAAAATAAACCAAGTTATGAAAAAAAAAAAAAGTGTTATTATAAGCAGCCAATGGAATCAACACAGTTTTTGCATAACCAAGCATGTAGAGGACGCTTAAACTCACCCAAGTAAATTAGTGGAGCACAATCTAAAATACCAAGACTCTGAAACCAAAGAAAAAAGGTAGGACCCAAATCTTCGAATTGATATAAATGACTTAAAAATCTATAATCTTAAAGTAAATTAAAAAAAAAAAAACTTCTCTTTTTCTTTCCTCACAATTTCTCGTCAACAAATATATAGAAAAATAAAATAAAATAAAATAGAAATAACTATTATCTAAATTGAGCAAACCCAAAAACCAATTAATTTTGTCTGCATTCAATTAAATGGGACAATAAAAACCAAGTTAAAAGGTATAGATGGTTTAAGAGATCTATTGACGATGCAGCATTATGTAGTGTATCTGTGCATGGGGATTTCTAGAAAGTATGATAATTAGTCCGTACTTATATTCACAAAAAGGCAAAGACACAAAACAATAAAGAAAAGGTAAGAAAGCCTCCTCTTTAGAAAAAATACCCAAACCAAAACACTGCAATCAAAGCCAAACCATGTAAAAATTGGGAGAGTGAAAAGAACAATGTCAAAGAGAGAGAGATCGGATTGAGAATTTGAGATTTGATAGAAAGAAAGTTATGGTCTATTTATAGACAAACAGGTTCTATGAGATCCTTATTTGATTTGTCAAATAAGAAGATTTTCAAATTTCAAAATCTTTTTTTTTTTTTTTTTTGATGAAAAAGGTAGAACGGAGAATAACAGACGTTAGAATGTGTAGGTTTATTGGAATGATGTGGCACACAAGCTTATGTCATCCATTTTTAATGAGTTGTAGTTTTATTGGCTGGGAGTACAAGGTCAGCAAGCTGACCTTGTAGTCCGGGACTATGATATAATTTCCCAATTAGCCCAGTAGACAATAACTTTTTTTTCCTAAATAAATTAATAGCCATAATTAACTCAATGACAATAACCTTCTCTCTCTCTCTAAACAGTATAGGTAACAGGACAATTTTCAATCAAAATTTCACTTTTTTCCCTTTTAGTACCAAGATTACTTTTTGACTTTTGTCCTCTAATCTAAAGTGATGCCCCTACTGTAGGTTCTCTTTGCAACATCCCTTCTCAGCAGCTAAAAAGAAAGAAAAGTCAGCCCCTTTAGCTTAAATACAACCCTCTCTTCTCATCTGAAGACAAAAAAATTTAGATTATATTTTAACTCCTATAGTTTAAAGGTGTAACAAATGAAAACCTATAATTTTCAAAATAACAAATTACACCACAAAGTTTAAAAAAGTAATAAATTAAATTTTGAAATTTCAAAAGTAACAAATTAAATTAACTTTGAGATTTCAAAAAATTAAAATTTAAACCTCAACCAATGTAAGTAGAATAATGGTTTAATTTGTTGTTTTTTGAAATCTCATGATTTAATTTGTTACTTTTGAAACTATATGGTTTAATTTGTTACTTTTTAAAATTTAGAGGATTTAATTTGTTAACTTTTGAAACTATAAAGCTTAATTTTTTACACTCCTAAACTATAGCGTTTAAAATCTAATTTTCCTAAAAAATAAATGTCTCCAAAGTGCACATGCTTAAGTGAATATGCAAGTGCAAGTGTGTGAGGGTGAAGCTTTGTGGTTACGTGGTTTGTGTGTGGAGTGACCATTTGCGGTGGGTTCTTTTTTCTTTTCTTTTTTTCATCCACCATCATCATCATTTTATTTTATATTTTGTAAATATTTTATTTTAGCCTTCAAGAAAACATTTATGTTGGTTCAGTACACACTTTTCCGTTTCTGTGTTCTGTAACAATTAACAAAGTGTGCCCTTTTCTTTATGGCTTTCATTTCACCAAACCACATGAGGATCCAACCCAGAAATGGGTGAACAAAATCCAGAAGCATGAAATGGAAACAATAAAAATCCCATGGAGATCCAACCCAACAATTTTGGTTTTTCCATTTCATCCTTTCCAAACTCTTTCTCTCTCATCCCCCTGCCATCCTTGGACCTTTATTGAGAACGAAGAGAGAGGTGGTCTTGTACCTCTGTTTCTTCAAACGAAATCTCGTCGGAGATGGCGGTGGCGGAGGCTAGTGGTGGCCTTGTATCTCTGTATCATATCTAAATTTTTATTTTTATTTTTTTAACTACAATGAACTTTAGTTAGGATTAACCACAGTTTAATTTGTTGAGTTATTGTTTTTAAATGAGGTGGCACATTCTAGATCGTAGATTTAATTTAAATAAATCATAACCTTCAAATAGCGAGAATCCAAATCCCTAATTGTCAACATAACATTTACAACATTGTATATGTAGTTACACTAATTAAGGCAGCGAAGTCTATAACAAAAAGTCCAAGTGAGGGAGAGCTAGAAGTGATGCGCATTTATATTTGAGAACCAAAATTGGCAAGCAACATTAGTTAATATTTTCATTATCATATTATTTTGCAAAAGTCTCCAGTCACAAAGATTTTCACAAAAAAATAAACTAGTGCCGAGGTGTGAAGTTGTAAATGGTTGATAATAAAGTGATGTAAATAGTGGATCCAAATGAAAACAAATTAAAAACAGTCAACTTAACTATTGTGAAAATTATACATTATTTTGGTTAAACCTGCAGCACTATTTGATGCAATCGGAATTTTCAACGTGTACAAAGGCCTAGCAGAACTCCCAAGATATGGAGCATAATACCAAATTGTTCATATCAAACATGGGATAAACTGACCATGAAGAATCACACAGCCGAAGTCTTCCGCTATGCCGTTAAACAAAATTTCGGTATCTAAGCAAGGAGAACCAAAACTGGTGTATTTACACTTGGGATAGGAAAATTGCAAGCAACATTAGCAGATAAAATGAAAATAGAGACATTATATACAAAGACTAGCCAAAACTCTCAATACATTCACATCCTTATTAATCCAATTTTATCCAGCAAGTAATATAGAAAAGCTCGGAGCACTACCTGGGACCTGAGAGCTGTTGTGAAGTGATGTAAGACAATGAGTTCTCTGTTCCACTTGAAGCACCATTAGAAGTAGCATTCATATGTAGATTTCACCCCAATTCGTTCTGCTCATTGGACCCTTGCATTCTTAATGTCTCGGTGAATCTTTGGCCATATGCCTGCAAGAAATTTAGTGACTCGACCCTCGACTCGCTCAAAGGCAACCCACCTTCCAACATACCAACAATGTTAGCCATAGTGGGTCGAAGCGCTGGATCTTGGTGCACACAACACAAGGCAATCCGCACTAGCTTCTCAACCTCTTCGCTTGTCACTCCTCCCTCTAACCTTGGGTCTGCCACCTCCATATACCTTCTTCGCTCATGCATTTGTAGCGCAATTAGAGGGAAATATATTAGTCTCAGTTCTGAACCAGAAGAGTATGAGGATAGGCCATTTCCTTCACTGTTATTACTTTCTGTAATGTGGCTATGTGTTTGAAATGAGCAATTCTTTCTTCCTGTTACAATCTCCAGTAAAACCATTCCATAACTATACACATCAGCCTTGTCAGAGATCGGAGAACCCGTCAGCCACTCCGGTGCAAGATAACCACGAGTTCCTCTCAATGCAGTAAAAAAAGTGGATTGTTCACGACTTAGCAGCTTCGAAATCCCAAAATCGGAAGATTTTCACTTGTAAATTGTCATGTAAGAGAATGTTCTCTGGCTTCACATCACAATGGATGATCCTTTGCTCACACCCGCTATGCAAGTAAGCAAGTCCCCTTGCGGTTCCAAGTGCTATTTCCACTCTCTCTTGCCATTCTAGAACAGGACCATTACCAAAGAGTATACTGTCTAATGAACCTCTATTCATATACTCAAGAACAAGAAAGCGCTGCCTCCCTTGTGCACAAAAACCTTTCAATCTAACCAAATTGACATGGTGGATGTTCCCAATTATTGAAATCTCAGTACAGAATTCCCTATTCCCTTGGACTCCCAAATTAGTAATCTTCTTTACCGCCACAACGGTTTGGTCAGTCAGAGTACCTTTGTATACCGTACCAAAGCCACCACTACCAATATGGGTCTTGAAGTTTTCAGTTGCAGCTGCGAGCTCTTCATAAGCAAACCTTCTGGGCAAGCCTGGGATAGAGATCATCTCTAGCTCTGCAGACAATTTTACAGTTCTGATTTTAGAAAGCCTATTTTTCCTTAACAAATGGATTGCAAGGCTTACTAATACTATTAGTAATAAGAATCCTGTTGAAGGTAATAGCACAAAGGCAATTGGGAAGTTATGTTTCTGATTTCCGTTGTGCCCAATTGGGTTTCCAGGAGAAGAACCCATCAAAGCTTCTATATACCCCAAACGTGAATTATTATAGGCATTCAAAATGAAAGAACCCAAATGGTTTTCAAGAAGATAACAAGAACCAGAATAATTTTCATGGTAAAAGCCCAGACAAGAACAATTTTGAGAGCATAAATCTTGGCAAACTGACAACTTTACACCATGTTTCACGGGTTCCCTGAAATTATTAGAAAAATAGTCCATACCAGGGCCCAGTCTTAGATAGGAAATAGAGGAATTCAATTGACTCCCATCTCTAGTTGCATTACAAGCTGAAGGCAGAGAAAGAGAACTATTCATTGGCACGCAATTACCACCACTGATTTGACTACGGAATCCTGGTGGACAAGAACAAGTTCCACCTAAAGGCTTTCTCGTGCACAATCCAATTTCTCTGCAAATGAAAGGAATATCACAATTTTCAAACGGTTCCGCAATTTCTAGCACCCATTTATGATTTATCGGTCATAAAGTTGCTGATGCTAAATCTTCCATCAGGTCCCAACTTCCCAATCCTGAAACCCAGTGGATCACTGAGAACTACGTGAATCACAACCGTGGATCCATCACTTCCTAGCAAATACAAACCGGTGTCATTCATCACCATCAAAGACACCGCCTCGTTGGAGTTCTTAAAAGCCTTTGGATCCATGGACAATTTCCAATAACTCATCCTATTCCATTGCAGCACTACATCCATGTCTGTAACCTCAAGACGATAATCACCCACCGACAAGTCCTCGTCTGTCACAGAACTTTCCAATTGATTTTCCAGCAGAAATGTGCTGTCCCATTACAATAGTATCCGTCGGATAATCAAAACTCTCCCACAACGTAACATTTCGCACATCAACCAACACGAGGTTTCCTGTCTCTGAAAGCTGCATAGCAGCTACCTCAGAATTCAATGGCGGGGTTGACCATAATTCTTTACCAGCCTGGTTTGTGACTGTGAGGCCGTTGACTGTTAATGACAACTTATCAGAGTTTGACATGGGTGCGTTGCGGTTGGCGGTCCAGATTATGGCGTTCGAGCCAGCGTGGACGATGGAGAAGTAAAAGTACGAGGACAGTGGTCTGGCATCAATTGGTGGCCTTGAAAGTGCCGTTTTGAGAGAGTAAGAAAATGCCGAAGTTGGAGGATGTGAAATTGGGGCTGATGGAATGGGTGGAGATGGTAAAAATTGGGAGGAAAGTGCAGCATATAAGGAATAAGAATGAGAAAGAGAAGAAACAAGCTATTAATTCCACTATGAAAATTATTCCGTAATATATTGTAGTTCAAGACTACTAAGTCCATTTAAAGATAGTTTCTCAACAAAAATCAGTTATCAACTTTTTTTTGCTAAAAAATGAACATTTCATTCAAACAACAGAAGGAATACAAATAAAATCTCTAAACCAAGCCTCCTCTAGAAGGGGTGGGAAATTTTTAGAGAAAAACACAGCAGGGAGATTAAACTTAGGACCCAACTTGGCAAGCGTATGTGCCACCATATTGATCTCACGTTTAACCCAACAAAAACTACAGTACCTGAAATCTGCAGCTAAGTATTTAACATTTTCACAAATCCCAGCAATGCTCCAGAAGCTAACCAAGGACTGTAGACACTCCACCACCAATTTAGAATCACTCTTAAAACAAACAGCATCCCAATTCTCCACTTTAGCAATTTGGACAACCCACAATATCGCAGTAGCTTCAGCCACCAAAGGATCAACGGTATTTACTTGTTTCACCCAAGCCTTAACAATTAAACCTGACTCGTTTCAGGCAATAACACAATCATAGCAGAATCAATCAAAATTGCAGCATCAACGTTGATTTTCAAAATCCCACATGGCGGAGGACACCAATTCAAAGCTTTAGTATTCACCAAGTTGGTTTCAGACCACACACACTGCACATGTTCCATAATCCTGCATTCTAAAGCTTTGATGGAGACAAAGGGGTTTTCTAACTTTGATTGATGCACAAGTTGGTTCCGAAATTTCCAAATGGCTTCCAATGTGAGAGCAATCTGTACTGCAGCAAGTTCCAAATTTTGTTTCACCATACCTGATACCGAGAAAGGAATAGGAGGATCTACCACCAGCTTTACCACATCAATATCTTCATTAACCACGAACATATCTGGTCTAATACCCCAACAGGTCCCAAACCAAAACATCTTTGTTTCACTGCACTTGAAAAACAAATGGGCTACAGATTCAACCTCAACCTTACATAATGGACAACATGGATCTCCTTTTGCCATTCGAGTGAAAAAATTCAAGTTTGTGGGGAGTACACCGCTGCCAATTCTCCATACAAGTGTTCTCAATCTCTCATGCATTCTACATTTCCAAAGCTTCTTCCAAATCGGATCCGGAGCAGCAGGCCAAGTATGATTTTGGAGCAACAACAAAACTGATTTGACAGAAAACACACCTTTAGAATCAGCAACCCATGCTAGCTCATCAGGTCTAGGAACCAAAGGCAAACTGATCCTCATAATGGCAGAAACAGAAACCTGGTCAAACATCTCCTCAAGCACGCCAATTCTCCAAGCTTTTATATCCCAATTAATTAAATCAGCAACCAAACACGGATTAGAATTTAAAAAACCAGCTCTGGGTTTAGGTAAAAAACTGGTAACCAAGGAACCCAAGGGTCTTTCCAACAATCCACCTTCTTACCGTCTCCAATAGTGAAGCATGCTCCCTTCCGAATAATAGGCTTGAGACGTTCAATAGCTCTCCAAGTATGTGCAGAGTTTTTGAGAGGTTCTCTATTGATCCAATCCTCCACTACTTTATATTTACTCCTAAGAGCATTCATACATGGACTTTCCCTACCAGACACAATCATCCAAGTTAACTTTGCCAACAACGCTGCATTAAACTGTTTGGCACACCGGAAACCCAAGCCCCCCAAAGCTTTGGGGACACATAACCCATCCCAGGCTTTCCAAGCTAAGAACTTACCAGATTCTCTATTAGGGTTCCACCAAAAACGACGAATTGAAGCATCCAATTTATCACAAATAGTATTGGGGACATCTGAGGAGGAAAAAGTGTATACTGGTAACGCCATGGCAATGACTTGATCAAAGTAGCTCTACTGGCCCAAGAAAGAGTTTTGCACCTCCACCCCAACAGTCTTGCCTCAAGCTTCTCTTGAAGGAAACAGAAGTCTTTAATTCTACTAGAAGAATGGAACAAAGGATCTCCCAGGTAATTGGCATTCTCTTGCACTTTCTTCATAGCTAAAATAAATTTCAGCTCTCTCTTCTTTTCTCTTGGAACCAACTTTGAACAAATGAGACCAGATTTATTGCGGTTTATACTCTACCCAAACCACTCACAATAGGTTACCATACACTTATCCAAAAAATTCATCGCAATGAAACCACCTTTAACCTTACGCTTCTTAAAACTGTGTAGAATTTCTTGAACAATAAGCTGATTCTCCGCAATCCATCTGCCTGAGATAAATGCAAATTGTGCAGGAGAGACAAGATTCCAAATAACAGTTCTCAACCGGTCCACTAACAACTTTGAAATCACTTTATAAATTGTGTTGCACAAACTTATAGGGCGGTAGTGATTAATATTGGACGGATTTAAAACTTTAGGAATAAGAACAATATAAGAATGGTTTACTTCTTTAAGCATCTTACCTGATATGAAGAAATTGTGCACTGCCTTGATAACTGAATGCCCCACCACCTTCCAATATTTCTTATAAAACAACGGAGGCAAACCATCCGAACCCGAGCTCTTCAAACTTTGCATCACCGCACAACCAAATAGAACATTTTTAATTTTAGTAGGAGTAGGTACTTGACAAAGTAGCGAATTCTCCTCAGCAGTAATACTTAGTGCAATAATGTCCTCCAACTCATTAGACCCAATCTCTTCAGCCGTGAACATCTCTTGGAATTTACCTACAACAAATTCCCTAATCTCTGAAACCTTCACTATCCATTCACTATCATCCCCCCTAATTGCATCAATAAAATCGCGCCTTCGGTGCCGCACAACAGTAGATCAATATGTTTTCTGAAAAATTTGGAATTACGGTCTCCATCCTTCAGCCACTTTGTTTCACATTGGACTTTTGCCTCCACATCAACTTTAAATATCATTCTGGCTTAACCAAGAGTTCATCCCAGCTTGCAACTTAGCTTCTTCCATAACATTACCTTCTGTAGGATCCTCCAACTGAATTTTCTCAATATTCCTAGGAAACTCAGCAATTCTAACTTGCACATGCCCAAAAACCTCTTTGTTCCATTTACGAAGATCTGAATTCAAAAAGAATTGCTTCCTGTACAGAATAAAACAATCATTGCCCACAAAATTTCTTTTCCACGTTTTTTCAATCACACCATAGCATCGAGCATCTTCAGCCCACATAGCCTCAAAACAAAATGTACGAGGACACCTAACATCAACAGGGTTAGTGTCAATGAGCAAAGGGCAATGATCAGAATTCACTGCACCTAAATGAAGCACAGTAGCTCTAGGAAATTCCATCCTCCATTCCATATTTGCTATACCACGATCCAACCTCTCTCTAATACTGCCGCGGCCCCATCGTTTATTACACCAGGTAAATTTAGCACCAGCATATCCCAAATCAACTGCTCCCAATTCAAACATCAAACTACTCAAATAATTTAAAGCTGAATTCGAGCCAACTCTACCACCACTTTTCTCCTTCGCATCAAGGATCATGTTAAAATCCCCAAAGCAAAGCCACGGGCCCACAATGGACTCAAGAAGTGCCAGTAAATTAGTTCATGCCTTACACCTCTCTGCTAATACGGAGGACCATAGAAACCCACCAATGTCCAAGAGCGAACATTATCTCGAATATTGACAGCAATAGTAACTTGATTAAATTCTAACACCTCCACTAGAAAATCTGCAGACCAAAACAAGCAAATACCACCTGATCTCTCTTGAGCAGCAACGATTAGGTGCTTAGAGAAACCCAACGACCCAGCATTCTTCAACAAACAACTCTCCGAAGCTTTCGTCTTGTTAATGATAAGGATAAACCTCCTTCATAGTTACCTTAGTCAAAGACTATCCTAGCTAAAGATAAACACATCAACTAGAGATATGTATCTAAGATCAAAATGTTGTAGTTGTGTTAATCTAAAACTCTTGTAATATGAATGTATAAATATAAGATCATACCTTGACCTTGATTAGGCAAGGCAGTGCACATTTTCTTCAGTATTATTTGTTCCTACATGGTATCAGAGCCCTAAATTGACCTTCGTCTCTCCCTTCTCTCTCACAAACATTTTATCAAACACCATGTCTTCAACATCTTCCTCTTCTTCCCAAACCGAGTCCTCCTCCACCATATCCTCTACATCTACTACTCCCTCCTCTCTTCCCCACATACAACACCTCATCACCATCAAACTAAACCGTGAAAATTACCTTCTCTAGAAAGCCCAGATTATCCCTTACCTTCGAGGCCAGCATCTCTATGGCTTCATTGACGGAACCAAACCCACCCCTCCACCCACCCTTGCCGTCTCTGCTTCTGACACCACCACTGCCATTCCCAATCCAGAATTTTACACTTGGCACACCCAAGATCAGATGATCTTAAGTGCTCTCATCTCCTCTCTCTCCGAAACCATTCTTGCCCATGTGGTCAAATGCACCACATCCCGTGATGTCTGGATCTGCCTTGAACGAATGTTCACCTCTCAATCCAGAGCCCGTAGCATGCAACTTCATCATCAACTCTCGACTTTGAAGAAAGGGGACTCCTCTATGGCTGATTTCTACCACAAATTCACCTCCTTGGTCGACACTCTTGCTGCCATTGATCAACCCTTGAAGGATTTTGATCTCGTTTCATTTTTCTTGGCTGGACTCGGATCTGACTATGATGCTCTAGTCACTGCGATCCAACAACGCCGTGGTGAGGTCACCCTTGATGAGCTCTATGGGGACTTCCTCTCTCACAAGTTGCGTTTGGCCCAGCATCAACCCACTGTTGATCTCTCCTTGGCCAGCGCCAACTTTGCCAATCTGTCCTCCTCATCTCGTGGTGGTCGTGGTGGCAGATTGTCCAATTCCCCAAATTCTGGTCGCAGCTTCTCCTCTAACCAACAACGCCAGTATCGTGGGCGTGGGCGTGGCAGAGGCCCTCATAATAATTCCTCTCGGCCCACTTGCCAAGTTTACTCTAAGCCTGGACACACTGCCTTAACGTGTTATCACAGGTTTGACGATTCATACACAGTGGAAACTCCTCCTAATATGCAGGCACTTCTGGCTACCCCGAATTATGCTCCTGACCCAAATTGGTACAGTGACTCCGGTGCCACTCATCACATCACTTCTGATCTAGCCAATCTCAACGTTCGTGCAGATGAATACCATGGTCCTGATCAAATCCGTGTTGGTAATGGTACTAGTTTACCAATTAAACATATTGGGTCCACCCAATTTTCTACACCCACTACCCCTTTTCTTTTAAATAATGTCTTACATGTTCCTCAAATATCAAAAAATCTGATTTCAGTTCACAAATTTACCAAAGACACTAATACATCCATGGCTTTTCGTCCTTCTTGTTTTCGTGTGCAGGCTCTAGATTCGGGGAAAACATTGTTATGCGGGCCGAGTAAAGATGGACTGTATCCATTCCCTCTTCTTCCAAGTAAAGCTTCCTCATCTCCCACTGCTTTATTTGGTGAACGCACTTCAATCCATCAATGGCATTCTCGCCTAGGTCATCCTGCCTTTCGAGTCGTCACACAGATAATTTCCAAATTTGGTCTTCCAGTAAATTCAAATAAATCAGAATTTAGTTGTTCTGCTTGTCTTAGCTCTAAGAGTAAACAACTTCCTTTTTCTTTATCACGCACTCAAATTAAATCTCCTTTAGAATTAATTTATAGTGATGTGTGGGGCAATTCACCTGTTTGTTCTTGCAATGGCAATAGATATTATATTTCTTTTCTAGATGCTTACAGTCGATACACATGGCTCTTTCCAATGTCTCATAAAAATGATGCTCTTCCAATTTTCATTAAATTTCAAAAATATGTTGAGCGTTATTTTAATTTGCAAATAAAATCAATCCAATCAGATTGGGGAGGTGAATATCGCTCTCTCTCCACCTATTTTGCAAATTATGGCATCTCCCATCGTGTCTCTTGCCCACACACTCACCAACAAAATGGTGCAGTTGAAAGGAAACATAGGCACATTGTTGAAACCGGTCTAGCCTTGCTTTATCATGCTAGTATCCCACTTCGCTTTTGGGATGATGCATTCCAAACAGCGTGTTATTTAATCAATCGTCTTCCTCAAACTCTCCTGAAAAATATTTCACCCTTTGAGAAATTATTTCATACTGCCCCTGAGTACAATTTTTTAAAAACATTTGGTTGTGCATGTTGGCCCAATTTAAGGCCCTACAATTCACATAAATTACAACCTCGCTCTAATCAGTGTGTTTTTCTTGGTTATAGTATTTCTCACAAAGGGTACAAATGTTTTCACATTCCCACTGGTCGCACATATATATCTCGTGACGTTATTTTTCTGGAAACCCAATTTCCATTCCAACAAGTTCCAAACCCAGTTTCTCAATCCACACCATCACTTCTTGGACCTCCTGTTGGACTGCTACAGCTTCCTTCACTTGGGCCGCATAACACTGCTACTTCTCCAGTCAGGCCTCTCACGGACTCAAGGTGCTCACCACGGCCCAGCTCACATAACCCGGCCCATAATCCCTCACTTAACAGCCTCCCAGTCAACCCATCCTCTCTACCCGAATTAGACCCCACCGTAACTCCAGAACACCCCACTGCAACTTCAGAAAATTCCACCTCCTTCACCGTAAACTCCAACAACCCAGAAACTTCCAGCACCACCGATCCACCACACCCTCCTTCTCCCATCCACCCCATGAAAACCCGATCCCAAAACCAGATATCCAAACCCAAGACATACACCGATGGAACCATTCGCTACCCAATCCCCAAAGCTCTCCTTGCCGAAACCCACAATGATGCCAATCTCACTGAACCCACCTGCCACACCTCCGCCTCCAAAAGCCCTCACTGGCGCCGAGCTATGAACCTAGAATTTGATGCTCTTCTCAAGAACCACACATGGACCCTTGTACCATCTTCATCTGCCCAGAACTTAATTGGCTGCAAATGGGTCTTCCGAATAAAGCGTCATGCTGATGGCTCCATTGAGCACTTTAAAGCACGGCTAGTTGCAAAGGGTTTTCACCAACAACCCGGCATCGATTATGGCGAAACATACAGTCCAGTGATCAAACCCACCACGGTACGTGCTATTCTTTCCATTGCTATTTCTGCTGGTTGGTCTATTCGCCAAATTGATATTCAGAATGCTTTCCTCCATGGTCAACTTTCTGAGGATGTTTTCATGGCCCAACCCCCTGGGTATCAGCACCCATCATACCCCTCTCATGTCTGCAAGCTTAACAAGGCCATTTATGGCCTTAAACAAGCCCCACGGGCTTGGTTTTCCAGACTTAGCTCACGGCTACTACAACTTGGTTTTCACGGGTCCTTATCAGATATGTCTCTGTTTATTTACAAGTCTCAGAGCTTCACTATGTTTATTCTCATTTACGTAGATGATATCATTATTACATGCTCTAACAAGTCTGAGATTGATAAACTGCTCTGTCTACTGGAATCTGATTTTGCTGTTAAAGATTTGGGGAAATTGAACTATTTTTTGGGTGTTGAAGTGATTCCCAATGCTCATGGCATTCTTTTGTCTCAACAACGATACATCATTAACCTTCTGAAACGTACCAACATGCATGAAGCTAAGCCAGTCAGTTCACCTATGGCTTCTACCACCAGTCTCACGGCACATGAAGGTGAATCCTTCGCGGATGTCACTCTATTTCGAAGCACTGTTGGTGCTTTGCAATACCTGTCTCTCACTCGTCCTGATATTGCGTTTGCTGTCAACAAGCTTTCTCAGTTTATGCACAAGCCCACTGTACTTCATTGGCAATCTGCCAAACGGTTGCTGCGGTACCTCAAGCAAACTCTCACTTTTGGGTTACAAATATACCGCACCTCTTGTAACACTTTACAAGCCTTTTCTGATGCGGATTGGGCTGGCAGCCGTGATGATCGCCGCTCTACTGGCAGCTTCTGCATTTTCTTGGGCAACAATCTTATATCCTGGAGCTGTCGTAAACAAGCTACTGTTGCCCGGTCCAGCACTGAAGCCGAATACAAAGCACTTGCCAATGCTGCTGCTGAACTCAAGTGGCTTCAGTCCCTCTTTGGTGAACTTGGTTTAGCACTGTCCACTCCTCCAACTCTTTGGTGTGACAATATTGGTGCTACCTACCTCTCCTCCAACCCGGTCTTTCATGCTCGCACTAAACATGTGGAAATTGACTTCCACTTTGTTCGGGATATGGTTGCAAAGAAGACTCTCAATGTGAAATTTATTTGCAGCAAAGATCAAGCTTGCTGATCTTCTGACCAAGCCAATCTCTTCTTCCCGTTTTGCTCAACTTCGGACCAAGCTCAACGTTCTTCCCATTCCGTTGGGCTTGAGGGGGCGTGTTAATGATAAGGATAAACCTCCTTCACAGTTACCTCAGTCAAAGACTATCCTAGCTAAAGATAAACACATCAACTAGAGATATGTATCTAAGATCAAAATGTTGTAGTTGTGTTAATCTAAAACTCTTGTAATATGAATGTATAAATATAAGATCATACCTTGACCTTGATTAGGCAAGGCAGTGCACATTTTCTTCAGTATTATTTGTTCCTACACGTCTCACAAAGAAAAATAACTTGGGGATGATGCCCCTTTACTAGAGCCCTGAGGGCTCGAACTGTCGAGGTGTTGCAAATACCTCGACAGTTCCAACCAAGAATTCTCATTGACTTGGAGGGGGCTGGAAAGAGCCCACCTCCTTAACCACAGCACCAAAATCATAAGGACAGGAACAACCCACCTTATAGACCACCGAATCTTCCATAGACAGATGATAGCCCCCAAGCTGATGCTTTCTCGCCTCTTTCTTATCATCCTTCTCTAGCAGATAAGCATTAAGATGCGATTGATCTGGATCCAAAAACGAAGCCTCCACTGTAGATGACACAAATCTCGCCTTTTTGGAGCTGATTTTAGGCGAATCAGGGTGCTCTTTCCTTTTGAGTTCAGAATCAGTAGAGCAAGAAGTTAAAAACTTACCTGGAGCTTCACTAAGGTCAACGTTTCCAGAAGGCACTAGATCACTTTTAGAAAAGCAAGTCTGATCTACTATATTAATCAAAGTGGGAGGGTGTTCAATGGGCTGAATACGGGAACTTAAAGGATTATTTGATTGGACCTCACAATAAGAAATGTTGGGCTTAAGAGAAGAAAGGATGGGGTCCAAACCAATTGTTGTAGTGGGTACAGGAATATCATTACATGGGCTAGTTGGAGGCCCAATATTCTCATAGCACTTCTCCCCAACAGAAGACTCTCCACACCTTATAGTAACTCTCCCCGACAAAATAGGCACAGAGTCTACGCTAGTACTACCCACGTCCTTGAGAGTGTGCTCTAGTATCCTAGCAAAGGCAGATACCTCTGCCAAATTCGAGCACTCTCCCACATTGCACACATCCTTGTGTCCACTCAGTACTACGATGGTCGACTCCACCCCACGCTTATCCACCAACTTCGTCGATCCCTCCAAAACGCCAAACTCTGTACGAGCACCAATATCAATAGCTAGCATAGAGACACCTGGAACATCCTCGACAACTTGCGTTTCCACCGGAGGAATCTCATATATTCCCGGCGGCATCTTATCATTTTCAATCTTCAACCAATCGTCAAAAGCCTGAAACTTGAATCCATGCTCATTTGACAACAATACTTGCTCCGAGTAACAAATATTCTCCATGTGCCCTATAATTCCGCACCGATAGCAAACCTCTGGTAAACGTTCATATTTTAAACTAATCCAAATATCATTTAGATTATCTCTCGGCAGGAATATATCAGGACATAGCGGAACCGAAATATCGACGTTCACACGGCATCGAGCAAACCTTTGCCAATGAAAACTCGGTTCATTTACCCAGTCCACCTCCAAAACCACTCCCGCTTTGTTTCCAATCAGTTCAATATTCTCTCTATTAAACCAAGCCGGAGGAAGTCCATGGACCTGTATCCAGAATGGAGATCTGGAAAAATCAACTTCACTATAGGATAGGTCTTGGTTCCATATCTTGAGTATAAGATGAGCACCGCGGATGGTCCAAGGCCTACGACTAAAAGCCAGGTCACGGTCAGCAACATGCTCAAACGTGAATACGAACATGTTTCTCTCCACTTTACTAACTTGGATACGCCGGGACGGATTCCACGCTTTGGTAACAACATCTAGAATAACAAGGGCGTGAAAGTTACGACTTGAGATGAGCTTTCCAATAAGGAGGAGATTAGACTGGTTGAGGTTTGGCTGAGATATCTGGAGGGATAGACGGTTGTCGGCACAGCTGACTTTTTGAGTGCGGTGAGTGATGTCCTCAATGGAGGGAATGGCTAGTTCCTCTGAATCCATACCGCAAAGCAGAGTATGTTACAGAGAAAAAATGAAAGGGATAGGTGTGTAGAAAGATAGTTGTGCGACGTCGTGTAGTAATAATCGTAGAATACTATAATGAATATGTAGTTGTATAATAATGTTTACAATCATAAGGCAAACGGCGGGGTGGATCTAATACTATTAGGTGAAACAACGGTGGGGGATAACAGGCTCTAGGTAAAGATACGACAGGAACGGCAAGCAGTGTATAGGAGAAAAAAGGTAGGGAAAAGGTGCCACTAGAGCACAGAAAATCAGTTATCAACTAGTTATGATCTGTACGCTACATTTTTTCATTCTTGGCTTCTCCCTTTTCATTAGACAATTCTTCATAAAATTATGTATCTTAACTCTCACCTCTTAACACTATAGACTTACAGGTAACATCAAATTCAATTTATTTCTTTTTTTTCTTATTTACTTTGAAACGAACGGCTTTTATATATATATATACATTAAAAAGTTGGTGCTCTCCCCAAGCAGAAGTTTTTGATAAATTTATGATTTTTTTTTCCACTCGGCTTGGATCCATGTTAAAAGCATGATAATGCACAAACACATATGTTAGCGCCAATAAGATCTAGCACAAACACAATCTCTATCCTATTTAGAGAAGTTTTAATTTATCACCACGCCAGTGTGAAGAGCTTTATTTTTATTTTCTTATTGAACTAAATAAAATATTTCTTCCTTTTTAAAGTTTCTTCTTCTTCTGCAGTTTTTCACTTCTTTTTAGTCGAATTCACTATTTTGTTTCTCTCCGCCACTAACTCCTCTGTTTTGTTTTTATTTATTTAATTTTTTTCCAACTTTTAGACTTTTTTTTTTTTTTTTATTGGGAATGAGATTTCAATTCCTCTACAGGTGTCATATCCCCCATCGTTGACAACTTTGCAATCTCAAAATAAATTTCAAATTAGACTCCACCTCTTAGTGATAAACTTGTTCACCCAAAATTTGTTGGTTGCATTCAAAATTTTTATATTATGTATTTAACTCCCACTAAAATTCATGATTAACTCCCATTTAAATACATTTTCTCACAAAAATCAGTTATCAACTATTTATAATTATGTACACTACATATTTTTCATTATTGGCTTCTCCTTATTCATTAGACAATTTCTTCACAAAATTGTGTATCTCAACTCTCACCTCTTCACGCCAAGACATCAATTGGTTCTTGGTGTAGGCGGGATTCGAACTCAGGTCCCTTGCTCGATAACAAGAGACTTTACCATTTGAGTTAACTGGAACCCACATCTTTTATATTTCTCTTTCAATTCGAATAAGTGTCTATTTCTTGCGTTGTTTTGTCTATCTTTGTTTTTGTTGGCGGCTTGGCGCCACCTGAATAGTAATTCCCAAATCTAAACAATAAGTCCCACAATGAGGAACGAATGGGTATGAAAGGGTACATGTTACGAAATGCAACAAGAACAAAGAGAAAACATGATAATAAAAGGAAACCATTTGAAGAATTGAAACTAAAATAATTAAAGATGCATAAGTTGTTTAGATCCAACTCTTCAGCCAGCTTTAGGACTACTCTATTATCGATCCATACCGGATAAAGTAAATGAAGAAGATTATCAATTTGAAGAAGTAATCATTCATGCTAGTAATTGGAATATTCCAAGATTCTTGATAAAGATTTTTTTTTTTTTTTTTTTATATGATAGAAATTCTAATCTAAACTCACACACACGTATATTTTGAAGATCCCAGGAATTGAACCCACACCCTTATAGAGGGGTGAGACTTTTTAGGGAAGGGGATTACCACTGGGCCGAATACCCAAGTGGCCTTGCTAAAGAAGTTTATACAACTAGTTGGGTTAAGTCATCTTTTATAAATCTGATGAACAAGTTTATGCTTTTAGTAAAAATCATGAAAGATGTCATTTGTTTGCGAAAGAAGTAAATAAAACAATTCAGTCAAAGGATGAAGAAGGAAATCAAATTTTCAATGAAAGATCAGAATGGGTGAGTAAACACATTAATCTACACAATAATAAGACATTTCATTGGAACGCCTAGGAACATCACCTCAAGAATTATATTCATGATCAATTTAGTATTCTTAGATGTCCAACACTAAGTGATTTGAGATGGTATAAAGATGTTTTCACATCAAGAGTCATGTTAGGAAATGACAGTACAAAACCATTTTGGAAAGAAAAATTTATTAATGGTTTACCAAATTTGTTTGTTCATAAAATAAGAGAAGTTTTGAGTAACCCAAATGGAATAATAGATTATGATAATCTCATATATGTAGACATCATAATCACAATTCAAAAGGAGTGTCTAAAAATGTGCATTGATATGAAAATCAGTAAACATGCTAGTAAAAAGAAAAGAAAAGCTAAATATGAAATGAGAAATTTTTGTGAACAATATGGTGTACCCATAGTAGCACCCTTAAGAAGAAAGAAAGATATCACAAAATTATAAAAGCTACAATAGAAGTAAAAAATTTGAACCCAATGAATTTTACAAAAATGGTAAATGGTCAAGAAACACGTTATAAAATTATGGGGAAAATACATTTTACTCACTTGTGATTTAACCTATTTACAAGTTAGTGGTTTAAAAAGTAACACTTTATCCACATGAGGTCTTTCCCTGGTCCTCCCGTTACCCATTTCATTAAAAAAAAAAAAATCGATTTTAATCTCTCTTTCTCTCTCGATCTCACATTGCTCCACTCACCAAACCTCCATGGCCGCCAGAGCTTTGTAGCTCCGACCACCAATCACCACTGCCACCAACAGTGGTGGTTATCCTTTTCAGCCCGAAGTCAAGCACCCCCTCTCTCTCTCACCGCTTGGCCTCTTGATTTTCTCTCTCTAAACCCAAACTCTCTCTCTCTCTCTCTCTCTCTCTCTCTCTCTCTCTCTCTCTCTCTCTCTCTCTCTCTCTCTCTCAATATCTCACTGTGACACTTTGTCTCAATTTCTCACTGTAACACTCTCTCTTAAACCAGCCAACTCTAAAGCCCTCTCTCTCTCTTTCTCTTAAACACAGGAAAAAAACCCATGTGGAATTTCAAAAAGAGCAGTAAGATTCTCACTGTAACACTCTCTCTTAAACCAGCCAACTCTAAAGCCCTTTCTCTCTATTTCTCTTAAACACGGGAAAAAAACCCATGTGGAATTTCAAAAAGAGCAGTAAGATGTGGAATTGTTTTTGGGTTCTTTATGTTTTCGGAAAATATCAAACATGTATGGTTTTTAATTCTGTTCCTACTCTCTTGCCCTTTCTCATTGATTTTTCTTTGAAAAAAAAAAAAGAATCCATGTGAAATTTCTCAAAGTGCGGTGGCTTTAAGTGTTGTGCTTTATTTTGCCAGATAAGTTATGGCTATGTTCTATTAACGAAGAAGGTAGCTTCTAATTCTGGGCCTAACAAAATGATGGGAAAGTTGTAATTCTAATTTCTTGTTTTTAGATGTCATTTATTAAGAAATTTTACATGTGAGAGAAAAAAAGAGGCCATTTTGTGAAATTAAAGTCATCTGGCCTAGCAAGTTGATATGTAATGATCTCTATTAGTAGTTGTTGTATTTGCAGATACTGCCTTGTCACCAAGTGTGATTTGTTAGGAGAAGGCTAGGGGATTTTTGTGATAGTTGAGCTTGTTTGAATAAAATTTGCATATTGTGAGAACCACGACCCGAGGGTTAAATGGGCCTCAAAATGTGACCCAACTGACGAATGATCATCCCTCTAGAATAAAGGTGATGTTACAGTAGAGTCGCCACTTATTTTTGCAAGAAAGAAAAATAAGAAAATTCTTAAAAAATACTTCTTTTATTCAACTTGGATTGTATGATTACAATTGAGTGTCCAAAGTAGAAAATTACATAGGAAAAGTTTGTTTCCTAGGTACATTCTAAGAAAATTACATTTGAATGCTTCCTAAATACAGTATAGTAAAATAGAAATTTACATTCACAAAGAAACTAATCTAGAACCTTCAAAACTAGGCTCGGGGGCTTGGTTACAAAACGAGAAGGTGTAAGCACCTCGTTTTGCCCGACTAAAATCGGTCTTCTAGGATAAAGCTTGGCCAAAAACAAATATTTCAATGTACAAAAACATGGTTTATCATAAAATTTATTTTAAAGGTTCAAGTTCTTTATTAAATCATTTACATGTGAAAAAAAAAGCATATTATCGTCATCATCATGTGAATAGGCAAACAAATAAAAAATTCAGTCAAGAATGCTTACCTGCATGCACGTGGAAGAAGATCCTTGTTGATTGCTTTAGAATCACCAGAGTTATGTTCAACTTTGGCTGCAATCAAAGAATTGGTTAATAGAAGACACAAAGAATTAATCACAATGAAAAACTTTGAAAAGGGGTGAAGAGCAAAGATCAGAAGAGTTGCTGTGTGGCTGCAATGGTGGGGAGTTTGTATACTGCCCAGCTGCAAAAAGAGAACTCCAATGATGCTTCCTTGATGGTCTTCAAGGTACCCGTGAATAGAGCTTCGCTGTTGAACATCCAAAGGGGATTTTTGTGGGAGCTTTTCTCTGTCTTTCAATGGTGGATTATCTAGAGGTGTTTTATGCTTTAGAAATCATACGCAGAATGATCTGGAATTCTCTCTAAAGCTCAAACTTTGGGACCTTTGTAATTGACCTCCTCTTTTCTTTTTATAGCCAAACAAACGATGAGCTATCTTTTGTTTAATTTTGTATTTTTTATTTTCAAATAATCCCTATTCTTTATCCTCTACCAGCTGTGAACTGATTAGGACGTGTGAGAATTCAAAATTCAAGTTTAGAGATAATTTTGGGATAAAAGAACATGCTCCAAGTTCAAAGTGCCGAATTGGTGGTTCAATGTGCCGGCCGGTACTTTAATGTGCTGGCCGATACTTTAATGTGTGATTGAAGTGCCGGCCGGTACTTCAAATCCCAATCAAAGTGCCAAATACGAGCTTGAAGTGCCGGTCGGTACTTCAAACCCCAATCAAAGTGCCGGCCGGTACTTTGAGTTTTTAAAAAACGTTTTCAACTTCTTTTTTTGTATTTATCCGTTTGTTCAAAGTCGTTCAACTTTTTATGATAAACACCAGATATAATAGTGATCGTCTTAACCCCTTTAAAATATTTGAATTGATCTATCTCAATTAATCCTTATATTTTAATTAATTAATCACACTATTTATCCAACTTAAGCTGATTTTATTTAACGTAGTAGAGTCCATAATTATTTATCATTACAAGCCAATAGGACGTTTACACCTCATTAATTAAAATCAATCCAATTAATGGACCAATAATAATTAGTTTGGATTAATCCCATGTACCCGGAATTATTAAATCAATATGCACTCTATTCGTTAAATCTTCAATTGATCATAACATTTGCACTTATGGTCCGATTTGAACACATGACACGTCATTTCATTTGTCTCAACTTAAAGATCTGTTTGATTTCTTTTAGTTGTCCATCAAACGATCAAAAACACTGTTGGTTTAAAACCCTAGTTTGTGTAAGGGTTAAAATGTAGGTAGCAAAATGGGGTGTCAACAGAATGCCCCTAATTGGCAGAGCTTGTAAAGCGAATGTCAATGTTTGAGAAAGACACCGAGTTTTGCGACTGAATGCTGGGGATAATTTTAAGTGTTTGTAGCAACCCAACAAATTTGAAAACTTTTTTAGGATTTGATTTTATTTTGTCCATAACAACCTAAACAATTGGGAATAGCAGGAATGATTTTATGTTGTACGAAAAAACCTGATATTTTTTTTTAAACTTTTTAGGATTTGATTTTAAGTGTTTTAACAACCTAAAAAAAAGTGGGTCGGGATAGATTTTATGTTGTTTCAAACAACCCTATATTTTGGAATTTTTTAGGATTTGATTTTATGTTGTCCAATAACAACCTGAAAAAGTGGGTATATCGGGAATGATTTTATGTTGTAAGAAACAACCTGATATTTTAAAACTTTTTAGGATTTGATTTTAAGTGTTTTAACAACCTAAAAAAGTAGGTCGGGATAGATTTTATGTTGTTTGAAACAACCCTATATTTTGGAACTTTTTAGGATTTGATTTTATGTTGTCCATAACAACCTAAAAATGTGAATATACCAGGAATGATTTTATGTTGTAAGAAACAACCCGATATTTCTTTTAAAACTTTTTAGGATTTGATTTTATGTTGTCAATAACAACCTGAAAAAGGGGGTATACCAGGAATGATTTTATGTTGTAAGAAACAACCCAATATTTTGAAAAAATTTTAGGATTTGATTTTAAGTGTTTTAACAACCTAAAAATTTTGCTGGGAATTATTTTACGTGGTTCCAAGACAACCCGAGCATGTGTGTTGTCAGAATCTTGTTAAGATGATGCCCAAAATTTTTAGCCGTCTGAAGGCGTAATTCCGGATTTTTTGAACTTTTTTAACCTCCTTGCAAGAACCAAGGTGCATTCGGTGTCGTGTTCAGCTGGTGGGTAGGCACATACTCTCCTGCAAAAACAAAAGCATTTATTTTTCGAACAAATTAGATATGGTCTTCAATAGATGATTTTGGGCCAATGCCCTTAGTTTAAACAAGTCATGAGAACTTGTTGAGATCAACGAACCTGCAAATGAAAACAACTGAGTCAATGTTCTAGTTTTAGAACGTTTATATGTAAAATGATGTCATGTGAACAAGCTAATTGTTTGCAGTTTGAGATCATGGAATGTGTGAATGTGGATGTGAATCTGGTACTGTGAGTGTGAGTGTGGGTGTGGGATCGAGCCTTAAGGAAGGCTGCCTACATACCCCCATTATAGAGGATCAGGTCCGAACGTAGTTCGAAATGTGGAAAGTGTGGGTAAATGAATGTTGGTGTGGGATCGAGCCTTAAGGAAGGCTGCCTACATACCTCTATCACAGAGGATCACGTCCGAACGTAGTTCGAAATGTGAGGTGTGTGGATTCTTGTTTGGAAGGGAAAAGTGGTACATATGTGTATGTGTAGACATTAGGAAGTGCAAAATTGTATAGTTGTGAACCTTTTGTGTGGTAGTTCAAAATATTTGTAGTCTTCTTGTGTGGAAGTGAAAAATGTTTTTCATTGGGGATGATTTTAAATGTTTGCAACAACCCAAAAAAAAAAAAATGTGTATTGGAAAGATTTCATGTTCTCACAAATAATCCAAAATTTTTTTGTTGTTTTTGGATGTCTTGTGTCTTAACTATGTAACTTGATTTGTGATCTCAGTTGTGTACCTTGATTTTATTCCTTGGTTGTGTACCTCTTTTGGAGAAAGTATTTCAAAAATGAAAAGATGGACTTTCTAAATCATTTTGAAAACTCATTTTTTGAAATGGATGCAATTCATTGTGTAAATCAGAACTTTGAGAAACTTTTTTTCTTGGGAAGACATGTTGACAAACCTTAAAGTTGCAAAACAAAACTGTTCTCTTTCACTTTGAGGGGATTAAAGTCATTAAACCCTTATAAACGTATTCGCTTTTCACTTTGAGCTTGTAAGGCCGAATCTTTTGAAAGCAATTAAAAAGATGAAGTGATTGAGAGTTTTCCTGAATCAACAAAATGATGAAAAAGCAATGATATTTTTGAAAAGTTTGGATGACTTTGCAAGTCAATATTGTTTGGAGTACTGATAGAGACATGCTCTTGACTTGAAATTTTGACCCATTGACAAACTAGGGAGAATGCCCCTAGTTTGGAGATTTGTGATCTTGTGTGGATCATATTGAGGAAAGACTGTTTAGTCGACAAACTAGGGAGAATGCCCATAGTTTGGAGATGTGTAATCTTGTTTTGATCTTGTTGAAGAAAGAAATTGACAAACCCTAGTTTGGAAATGTAGATAGAGCACTTGGAAAACAAAGGGGGATGCCCTAAGTTTTGACTTGAAATTGAAGTCTTCGAGAGAGACTTGAATGTTTGCAATGAAAAAGAAAATGAACTCTGAGTTTGAACCATTTGTGATGATTTACCTTTTCATGAGAGATTTGATTGGTGTTTGGACCATCCATCATTTTTTCTTTTTCTTTTTTCTTTTGCTCTAACTTTTGCCTAGGCTGCCTTTTCAGGTTTTCAACCTAGCGAGCACTTTTCATACTTCCATTTGTGAATTTTAACCTTTGAGATGTGATTCAATTTGGTGAATTTTAACCTTTTAAGGTGTGATTCAATTGGGTGAATTTTATCCTTTTAAGGTGTGATTCATTTTGTGAATTTTAACCTGTTTAAGGTGTGATTCAATTTTGTGTGAATTTTAACCGTTTAAGGTGTGATTCAAAGTTTGGTCCATTGAGCGTTTTGTACAATGTGGATTACTTTTTGTCTTTTCAATTTTTGATTTGTGATCTTTGGTGCAAAGTTGGAGAAATTCTTGATCTTTAAAAGATGTTTTTCTTGATCCAAAATTCTATGCTACACACCAATAAGACAAACAAAGCAATTCAAATGAAAATTACACAACTAAATTTAGAAATGTAAAATCAAATGATGACTTGATGAAGCAATGTTGATGTCCTTGTGGGTTGTTGACGTAAGGGAAGCCCATGAATCAGTCGTGTTGGAAGAAGAGGCTTGTGTGACCCTCATGACCTTGATTTCGAATCTTGAATCTTGGAGGCTTGTGACCTTTGTAAAATGGTTGTCTTGTTTGGCCTAGAACTTGAATCTTGAAGTTTGATGACTAACCCTTTAGGGTTTTGGGCTTTGAGTGACCTTTTGTAGAGTATGAGGAATGGTGAAGTTTCTGTGGTTTTGTTTTTGGTAAGTGAGTGACTATTTAAGAAATCAGGCTTGTGGGGCCTTTTGGTAGATGTGGGGTAGGTAATTGTTTGAGAAATTGGGCTTGTGGAGCTTTTGGTAGATGGGTAAGTGTCTGGGAATTGGAGCTTGTTAGGCCTTTTCTGGAGTATGGGGAATGGTGAAATTTTATGGCTAAATGGGAGAATGTTTTGGAGATTGAGCTTGTGTGGCCTTTTGGTGGGCTTGAACTTGGTTTTCAAATCTTTGAACCTTGTTGTTATGGGCCACTACTTAGTGGACTTTGAACTTGAGCTTTGAAGCCTTCAAACTTGTTGTTATGGGACACTGCTTAGTGGGCTTTGAACTTGAGCTTTGAAGCCTTGAAACTTGTTGTTGTGGGCCACTGCTTGGTGGGCTTTGAACTTAAGCTTTGAAGCCTTCAAGCTTAAGTGTTGTGGGCTTGAACCTTTGAAGCTTGTGGGCTTGTGGGTTTGAGATTCTGAAGCTTATAGACTTGTGGAGCTTGTCTTTGAAGTTTGTGGGCTTGTGCTTTTAAAGCTTGTGGACTTGTGAGCTTGATCCTTTGAAGCTTTGGGCTTTATCCTTTGAACCTTGTGAACTTGTCTTTGAAGTTTGTGGGATTGTACCATTGAAGCTTGTGGGCTTGATTATTTGAAGCTTGTGAACTTGTAAAGTTTGTCTTCGAAGCTTGTGGGCTTGTGGGCTTGTGGGCTTTATCCTTTGAAGCTTGTGAACTTGTCTTTTGAAGCTTGTGGGCTTGTGCGTTTAATCCTTTGAAGCTTGTGGACTTGTATTTGTCTTTGATGATCCTTAACTCTAAGTACTTGTAGGGCCTTAAATTATTTATGATGGACCCAAGTGTTGGGCTTGGGCTCCTCAATGGAAAACATGGTTCAAGTAAATGATTGTAATGGGCCCAAACGTTGGATTTGGGCTTATTCATAGCAAACAAGGTTCATCCAAGTGCAAGCAACGGCAATCAAAACAGACGGTGGGTTCAAACAAGCATGTATGTACTTAATGGACCGCACCTAAGGATAGTTCTAATGGGCTTCTATATGGGTAGAAGGTAGGCTTGTAGGGAACCCAAGAGCTAGGACGTCGTATCTCCCAACTTGTGACATAGGAATGCCGCGTTGGTCCAAACGATACAGTTTGTCCTTTAACGTATTGACTAAGAATGATCATAGTCAATACTGCGCTAAGGGGTGGTAGCTTCACCATGGGTACCTAAGTCTAGGAAGACTATGATCCATGGATAGAACTACCGGGGCTTCTGGGCTTCACACATGTATATGTATTCTTGGGTCCACACAAAATGATGCATGACACATGTTATAAAGAAAGCCTTTAAAATCAAACAAGTATAAAGAAATAATAAGGCTTGGCCAAGCCCATCCTAATTTCGAAGCTAAGCCCACTTCATGTCCCCAGTGGAGTCGCCACTGTGAGAACCACGACTCGAGGGTCAAATGGGCCTCAAAATGTGACCCAACTGACGAATGATCATCCCTCTAGAATGAAGGTGATGTTATAGTAGAGTCGCCACTTATTTTTGCAAGAAAGAAAAATAAGAAAATTCTTAAAAAATACTTCTTTTATTCAACTTGGATTGTATGATTACAATTGAGTGTCCAAAGTAGAAAATTACATAGGAAAAGTTTGTTTCCTAGGTACATTCTAAGAAAATTACATTTGAATGCTTCCTAAATACAGTATAGTAAAATAGAAATTTACATTCACAAAGAAACTAATCTAGAACCTTCAAGACTAGGCTCGGGGGCTTGGTTACAAAACGAGAAGGTGTAAGCACCTCGTTTTGCCCGACTAAAATCGGTCTTCTAGGATAAAGCTTGGCCAAAAACAAATATTTCAATGTACAAAAACATGGTTTATCATAAAATTTATTTTAAAGGTTCAAGTTCTTTATTAAATCATTTACATGTGAAAAAAAAGCATATTATCGTCATCATCATGTGAATAGGCAAACAAATAAAAAATTCAGTCAAGAATGCTTACCTGCATGCACGTGGAAGAAGATCTTGTTGATTGCTTTAGAATCACCAGAGTTATGTTCAACTTTGGCTGCAATCAAAGAATTGGTTAATAGAAGACACAAAGAATTAATCACAATGAAAAACTTTGAAAAGGGGTGAAGAGCAAAGATCAGAAGAGTTGCTGTGTGGCTGCAATGGTGGGGAGTTTGTATACTGCCCAGCTGCAAAAAGAGAACTCCAATGATGCTTCCTTGATGGTCTTCAAGGTACCCGTGAACAGAGCTTCGCCGTAGAATATCCAAAGGGGATTTTTGTGGGAGCTTTTCTCTGTCTTTCAATGGTGGATTATCTAGAGGTGTTTTATGCTTTAGAAATCATACGCAGAATGATCTGGAATTCTCTCTAAAGCTCAAACTTTGGGACCTTTGTAATTGACCTCCTCTTTTCTTTTTATAGCCAAACAAACGATAAGCTATCTTTTGTTTAATTTTGTATTTTTTATTTTCAAATAGTCCCTATTCTTTATCCTCTACCAGCTGTGAACTGATTAGGACGTGTGAGAATTCAAAATTCAAGTTTAGAGATAATTTTGGGATAAAAGAACGTGCTCCAGGTTCGAAGTGCCGGATTGGTGGTTCAATGTGCCGGCCGGTATTTTAATGTGCCGGCCGGTACTTCAATGTGTGATTGAAGTGCCGGCCGGTACTTCAAATCCCACTCAAAGTGCCAAATACAAGCTTGAAGTGCCGGCCGGTACTTTGAGTTTTTAAAAAATGTTTTCAACTTTTTTTTTTGTATTTATCCGTTTGTTCAAAGTCGTTCAACTTCTTATGATAAACACCAGATATAATAGTGATCGTCTTAACCCCTTTAAAATATTTGAATTGATCTATCTCAATTAATCCTTATATTTTAATTAATTAATCACACTATTTATCCAACTTAAGCTGATTTTATTTAACGTAGTAGAGTCCATAATTATTTATCATTACAAGCCAATAGGACGTTTACACCTCATTAATTAAAATCAATCCAATTAATGGACCAATAATAATTAGTTTGGATTAATCCCATGTACCCGGAATTATTAAATCATTATACACTCTATCCGTTAAATCTTCAATTGATCATAACATTTGCACTTATGGTCCGATTTGAACACATGACACATCATTTCATTTGTCTCAACTTAAAGATCTGTTTGATTTCTTTTAGTTGTCCATCAAACGGTCAAAAACACTGTTGGTTTAAAACCCTAATTTAGGCAAGTTGTGCACTTTCCGTTTTTAGAATTTTAATTTGTGAAAACCCTAGTTTGTGTAAGGGTTAGAATATAGGTAGCAAAATGGGGTGTCAACACATATTCATTCACAAAAAGAGAGGAGAAAAAAACTCATATGTCATGTAAGGTATCCACAGCTAAGCTATGAGGCTATGAGTTTGTTTATTGGCAGTGTAAGGCTGTAAGTATTATTTTGGAAAGCAAATGGATAAGTACCTTTCTATACATGTTATGGCAAGAGTATTTTTAGAAGGTGTCTCAAAGGAAAAGGCTTTCAGCAAGTCATCTGCAATGCTTGAACAGCTTTTATCTACCATATTTGGATTAAATGGAATGCCATAATTCACAATAGAAAGATTTGTTCTGAAACTGATCTGGTGCAAGCTATTATATATGATGTTAGATATAGGCTCTTTTGGTGTAGAAATATTAGAAATTCTATCCAGAAACATTTATGTGTTTTTGATAACTTTTAGGTGGTTGTTAGTTACCATTGTAAAATTGACTAAAATAAACTACTAAAGTAGTAAAGTGAGTCATGGACCCACTGTAAAATTGAAAGAAAAACTGAAAAGGAGATTGAGAGAAAGAGAGAAAGGGAGAAGAGTGAAAGAGAGAAGGGGTAAGGGGCGGAGTCACCGACTCATCGAGAGAAAGAGAGGAAGAGAGAGCCAGAAAGCAGCGGTTGAGATGAGATGAGACTGGGATCTGAGCGAAAGAAAGAAAGAGGGATAGAGACATACCAAGGGCGGTCCGGGCGGAGGAGATGCGTGAGGCGAAGTCGGCGCGGCATGAGCGCGACGAGTGGTGAGGGCTAGGAGCCTGGGTCACGCATGGCACGAGCATCGAGCACGGTGAGTATTTTTTTTTTTTTTGAATGAATAATTGGGAATTTAATTTTTAGATTAGATTTGGCATTTGGGTAGGTTAGGGCTTCAATTTGGAATGGGTTTTAAATTCGAATTGGACTAGGTTAGGGCTGGGGTTTGTGATTGGAGTTATTCTTCTCCTCCTCCTAAAACAGTGTCCCTACACAATTATTGCAACACACATTTCAAGACATCTCTGGAAAGCACTCTAATTAATATTATTAAGAGAGTTTGTAAGAAATAGAGAGAAAGTTTCTCCTTGTGAGCTCTAGGCTAATCCCATCCACACGAACTCGCTGCCGCCTAGTTCTTCATTGATACCCAAGCTTTTGTTCCAGTAGAAAAGAAGAGTGTCGCTTAATTCTAAACCCATACCCACAAATTCAATTAAAATCACCAAAATTCTTAAATTACACAAATGCACCCACCGGAAGCAGATTAGCCACAAACAAAAAAAAATACTAATTCATTGGAAAAAAAAATGAAAAAAATCGGAAAATAAACTCACCTTAAAATTCTATCAGTTCAATGAATGGGACAGGTGAAAAGACAGAGAGAGCAATCAGAAGTCGAGTACAAAAAAGAATCAATATGTGGACTTTAAATTGTATGGGGTAGCGATTGAAGCATATGAATTCTGAAAAGTCGTTTGGGTTTAATGGGTAGAGGAAGAGTTGAATGACAGAGGCAGAGAATAAAGTAAATTTTTTTTTTTTTTTTGAGAAATAAAGAAAACATAAGGGAGGACTATGGGGCAAGGAGGGGTTAACTAAAATTAACTCAAATCATTAAAAACTTAGCTTACATTCTTTTAATGTTGAGATAGAGAGAGTTGAGAAGTCTTTATTTTAATTGGTGTCCGTTAAGTAAACTGATAATGTAATTTAAAAGATAAAATAAAAAAATATTGATTTGGCATATTAAAAACTTTGACGTACGTTCATTTAATGTTGAGATAGAGAGAGAGAGTTGAAAACCAAGAATCCTTATTTTAATTGATGACTATTAAGTAATGATAATATAATTTAAGAAATAAGATAAAACTCTGCTTTTATATATATTATATAGATATAGATATAGAATATAATTAAATATGGAAAGAATAAATTAAGAAAATATAAATAAAAAAAGATCTCGGTTATATATATATATATAAACATGGAAAGCAAAAATTAAAAAATATATAAATAAATAAAAATCTTGTCATATGACAAATACTAAGTATGTCAAATGACATAAACTCAATTCTAAACATACCAAATGATAGAAACTCAGATTTATATATATATATATATATATATATATATATATATATATATATAATGGGTAAATTACACTGACACCTCATTCTTTTGGAAAACTAAACTCGTTACACTCTATTTTGAGGAAATGATACTCCGCTCCCAAATTTGCAAAACAATTAACACTCCACCCTTTTTTTCCCCCTTTTTAAATAAATATTCACTACTTAAATTTAAAATAATTGAAATATAATTTTTCTTTTAAACTCTGATTAGTTAGACATTGGTTAAAAAAAAAATAAAGAAAATATAAAAAAGAGGTTGAGTATTAATTATTTTATAAATTTGGGACTGGAGTGTTATTTTCATAAAATAGGTACAACCCAAAAGAAGTGGGTATTAGTGTAATTACACTCTATAATAATATATATAAATATAAATGTAGAAAAAATGCTAACCACACAAAAACTCAACTAAGCTTTGTGTCCTAAGAATTTCATCCATAGTTTCAGTCAACGCATTAATCACAAACAATTCACACAACTTTAAGCTGGTGCGTGACACACTCTTCCAAATGGACGAGACGAAGACCAAAACACCCATCTCTTCTTCCTCCATTAACATCAATCTTCTTGGAGGAAACCCATCCCAATTTTCACGCATGCATGATGCATCTTGCATGGGTGATGGGTTCCTTCTCTTTCTCATTCTTCTTCCTTATATGCTGCACTTTCCTCCCAAGTTTTACCTTTTCAGACCCCATCTCCCCCCACACCATCAGTCCCAATTTCACACCCACCAACATCGGCACTTTCTTGCTCTCTCAAAACGGCAATTTCAAAGCCACAATTGATGCCAAACCCCCGTCCTCAGACTATTACTTTGCCATCGCCCACGCTATCTCCCACGCCAAAATCTGGACCGCTAACCGCAACGCACCCATGTCAAGCTCTGACAAGTTGTCTCTAACTACCAACGGCCTCATAGTCACAAACCAGACTGGTCAAGTACTATGGTCAACCCCGTTTTTGACTTCTAAGGTCGCTGCTATGCAGCTTTTAGATACAGGAAACCTCGTGTTGGTCGATGCGGGAAACGCTAAATTGTGGGAGAGTTTTGATTATCCGACGGATGCTATTGTCGTGGGACAACGCATTCCTGTTGGAAAATCATTGGAAAGTTCTGTGTCGGAAGACGACATGTCGTTGGGTTATTATCGGCTTGAGGTTACAGACAGGGATGTAGTGCTGCAATGGAATCGGATGGATTATTCGAAATTGTCCAGTAATTCAAGGGCTTTGAAGAACTCCAACGGGACAGTGTCTTGGATGGTGATGAATGATACCGCTTTGTATTTGCTAGGAAGTGATGGATCCACGGTTGTGATTCAGGTGTCTCTCAATGGTCCACAAGGTATTAAGATTGGTAGGTTGGGTCCTGATGGCAGATTTAGCATCAGCAGCATTAATATTACCGGTGAATGGGTGCTAGAATTTGCGGAACCATTTGAAGATTGCAAGATTCCTTGCATTTGCAGAGAAATTGGATTGTGCACGCCAAGGCCTTTGGGTCGAATTTGTTCTTGTCCTCCAGGATTCCATCATAGTCAAATCGGCGGTGGTAATTGCGTGCCAGAGAACACTTCTCTTTCTCTGCCTTCTGCTTGTAATGGCAGTCAATTAAATTCCTCTATATCCTATCTAAAACTGGGCCCTGGTATGGATTATTTTTCTAATAATTTTAGGGAACCCGTGAAACGTGGAGTAAAGTTGTCATTTTGCCAAGATTTATGCTCTCAAAATTGTTCTTGCCTAGGCTTTTACTATGAAAATGCTTCTGGTTCTTGTTATCTTCTTGAAAACCATTTAGGTTCATTCAGTTTGACTGCCTTCAATAATCCGCGTTTGGGGTATATAAAAGCTTTGGTGCACAACAAAAGTAAGAAATATAACTTCCCAATAGCCGGATTGGTGCTAATACCTTTAACAGGATTCTTCTTAATAGTATTTGTAATCTTTGCAATCCTTTTGTTAAAGAAAAATAGGCTTTCTAAAATCAAAACTGTTAAACAAGGCCAGTTTAATTCATCATCGTCTGAAGAGCTAGAGATGATCTCCATCCCAGGCTTACCGAGAAGGTTTGATTATGAAGAGCTTGCAGCAGCTACTGAGAACTTCAAGACACTGATTGGTAGTGGTGGCTTTGGAACTGTATACAGAGGTACTCTGTCAGACAAAACCGTTGTGGCGGTGAAGAAGATTACTAATTTGGGAGTCCAAGGGAAGAGGGAATTCTGTACTGAGATTTCAATAATTGGGAACATCCACCATGTCAATTTGGTTAGATTGAAAGGCTTTTGTGCACAAGGGAAGCAGCGGTTTCTTGTTCTTGAGTATATGAACAGAGGTTCATTAGGCAGTACACTCTTCGGTAATGGTCCTGTTCTAGAATGGAGAGAGAGATTGGAAATAGCACTTGGAACAGCAAGGGGGCTTGCTTACTTGCATAGTGAGTGTGAGCACAGGATCATTCACTGTGATGTGAAGCCAGAAAACATTCTCTTGCATGACAATTTACAAGTGAAAATCTCAGATTTTGGGTTGTCAAAGCTGCTAAATCCTGATCAATCCGCTTTGTTTACAACAATGAGAGGAACTCGGGGTTATCTTGCACCGGAATGGCTGACAAGTTCCGCGATTTATGACAAGGTTGATGTGTATAGTTATGGAATGGTTTTACTTGAGATTGTGAGGGGAAGAAAGAATTGCTCATTACAAACATGGAGCCATAGTACAAAAAATAGTAGTAGTGAAGGAAGTGCATCCTCAACCTCTTCTATTTCGGAACTCAGACCAATATATTTTCCTCTATTTGCTCTACAAATGCATGAGCAGAGAAGGTATTTGGAACTGGCAGACCCGAGGTTAGAGGGACGTGTGACAAGCGAAGAGGTTGAGAAGCTAGTGCGGATTGCTCTGTGCTGTGTGCACGAAGATCCAATGTTGCGGCCCACTATGGCTAACGTTGTTGGCATGTTGGAAGGTGGGTTGGCTTTGGGTGAGCCGAGGGTGGAGTCACTAAATTTCTTGTGGTTCTATGGACGAAGATTCACAGAGATATCGAGAATGGAAGGGTCCAGTGAGCTGAAGGACTTGGGGTTGTATCCACATAAGAATGCTACTTCTAAGAGTGCTACAACTGGTTCATACAACTCATTGTCTTACATCTCTTCAGACCAGATCTCTGGCCCCAGGTAGTGCTCCAAGCTTGTTTGTATTAAATATTGGGAAATATTGGCTTAATAAGGATGTGTATGTATTGAGAGTTTTGGCTGTTGGTTTTTTTTACTCTCTCAGTTTTAATTGTATCTACTAATGCGGTAATGCTGCTTGCAATTTTCGTCCCCCAACTGTAGATACGCTAGTTTTGGTTCTCTTTGCTTTGATACTGAAATTCTTATGGAAGAATCCACCTGTGTGTGACTCTTCATGGTCAATTTTATTTGATTTGACATGAAATTTTGGTATCATGCACAAACACAATCTCTATCCTATTCAGAGAAGTCTTCTTCTTCAGTTTTTCACTTCTTTTTAGTCGAATTCACTATTTTGTTTCTCTCCGCCACTAACTCCTCTGTTTTGTTTTTATTTATTTAATTTTTTTTTTCCAACTTTTAGACTTTTTTTTTTTTTTATTGGGAATGAGATTTCAATTCCTCTACAGGTGTCATATCCCCCATCGTTGACAACTTTGCAATTGCGTTCGAAATTTTTATATTATGTATTTAACTCCCACTAAAATTCATGATTAACTCCCATTTAAATACATTTTCTCACAAAAATCAGTTATTGACTATTTATAATTTGTACGCTACATATTTTTCATTATTGGCTTCTCCTTATTCATTAGACAATTTCTTCACAAAATTGTGTATCTCAACTCTCACCTCTTCACGCCAAGACATCAATTAATTCTTGGTATAGGCGAGATTTGAACTCAGGTCTCTTACTTGACAACAAAAGACTTTACCATTTGAACTAACTAGAACCCACATCTTTTATATTTCTCTTTCAATTCGAATAAGTGTCAATTCCTTGCGATGTTTTGTCTATCATTGTTTCTGCTGGCGCCACTTGAACAGTAATTCCCGATTCTAAACAATAAGTCCCACAGTGAGGAACAAATGGGTATGAGAGGGTATGTGTTACAAAATGCAACAAGAACAAAGAGAAAACATGATAATAAAAGGAAACCAATTGAAGAATTGAAACTGCAATAATTAAAGATGAATAAGTTGTTTAGATCCAACTCTTCAGCCAGCTCTAGGACTACTCTATTATCGATCCATACCGGATAAAGTAAATGAAGAAGATTATCAACTTGAAGAAGTAATCATTCATGCTAGTAATTGGAATATTCAAGATTCTTGATAAAGAAGTTTATACAACTAGTTGGGTTAAGTCATCTTTTCTAAATCTGTTGAACAAGTTTATGCTTTTAGTAAAAATCATGAAAGATGTCATTTGTTTGCGAAAGAAGTAAATAAAACAATTCAGTCAAAGGATGAAGAAGGAAATCAAATTTTCAATGAAAACTACAATAGAAGAAAAAAAAAATCACAAAAATATAAAAGCTACAATAGAAGTAAACAATTTGAACCCAATGAATTTTACAAAAGGGTAAATGGTCAGGAACACATTATAAAATTAAAGGGAAAGTGCACTCTATCTACTTTGAGTTTAACTCATTTACAAGTTACCTATCTATTTAAAAAGTGACACTTTATCCCCCATTCGTCTTCTCTATTACTCCCGTTACCCATTTCTGTTAAAAAAAATTGATTTTAATTTCTCTTTCTTTCTCGATCTCACATTGCTCAGCTCACCAAACCTCCATGGCGCCAGAGCTTCGTAGTTCCGACCACCAATCACCACTGCCACCAAAGGTGGTGGTTATCCTTTTCAGCCCGAAGTCAAGCACCCCCTCTCTCTCTCACCGCTTGGTCTCTTGATTTTCTCTCTCTAAACCCAAACCCTCTCTCTCTCTCTCTCTCTCTCTCTCAATATCTCACTATGACACTCTCTCTCAATTTCTCACTGTAACACTCTCTCTTAAACCAGCCAACTCTAAAGCCCACTCTCTCTCTTTCCCTTAAACACAGGGAAAAAACCCATGTGGAATTTCAAAAAGAGCAGTAAGATGTGGAATTGTTTTGGGGTTCTTTATGTTTTCGGAAAATATCAAACTTGTATGGTTTTTGATTCTGTTCCTACTCTCTTGCCCTTTCTCATTGATTTTTCTTTGAAAAAAGAGGGAAGAATTAAAAAATAAAAAAAAAAATCCATGTGAAATTTCTCAAAGTGCGGAGCTTTAAGTGTTGTGCTTTATTTTTTTTATCAAAAAAAAGTGTTGTGCTTTATTTTGCCAGATAAGTTATGGCTATGTTCTATTAACGAAGAAGGTAGCTTCTAATTCTGGGCCTAACAAAATGATGGGAAAGTTGTAATTCTAATTTCTTGTTTTCAGATGTCATTTATTAAGAAATTTTACATGTGAGAGAAAAAAAGAGGCCACTTTGTGAAATTAAAGTCATCTGGCCTAGCAAGTTGATATATGTAATGATCTCTATTAGTAGTTGTTGTATTTGCAGATACTACCTTGTCACCAAGTGTGTTTTGTTAGGAGAAGGCTAGGGGATTTTTGTGATAGTTGAGCTTCGTTTGAATAAAATTTGCATATTCATTCACAAAAAGAGAGGAGAAAAAAACTCATATGTCATGTAAGGTATCCACAGCTAGGCTATGAGGCTTTGAGTTTTTTTATTGGCAATGTAAGGCTGTAAGTATTATTTTGGAAAGCAAATGGATTAGTACCTTTATATACATGTTATGGCAATAGTATTTTTAGAAGGTGTCTCAAAGGAAAAGGCTTTCAGCAAGTCATCTGCAATGCTTGGACAGCTCTTATCTACCATATTTGGATTAAATGGAATGCCATAATTCACAATAGAAAGATTTGTTCTGAAACTGATCTGGTGCAAGCTATTATATATGATGTTAGATATAGGCTCTTTTGGTGTAGAAATATTAGAAATTCTATCCAGAAACATCTATGTGTTTTTGATAACTTTTAGGTGGTTGTTAGTTACCATTGGTAGGCTGCTGCTTGTTATTTGTAATATTGTTGTAAACTGGTTTGTTGAACAAAATTTTGCTAATTAACAAAAAATGAACTTTGTAATGGCAACCCTATCAATAAATGGTCAGTGTATTTGTGACTAGTACTGCAGGTGGGTAAAGGGAGTAAACATTGAAAACCTCAGGTGGACAAAGTGTCACTTTTTAAACCACAGGTAGGTAATTTGTAAATGGACCAAACCACAGGTGGGTAAAGTGTGCTTTCCCCTAAAATTAATAAGAAAAATAAAAACATATCTGACAAATTTGATAAGAGTAAAATATAATGCTTCAAATATGAAAAAACTGGTCACTACAAAACATATGTAAAGTAAAAGACAAAATCAACCAATTACAAATACCAACCAAAGAAAAATATGAAATATATAAAACTATGGAACTAAGGAATACTAGCTCTAGCTCTAGTGAAAATAATATTTTAGTTACCAATTCTTCTTCAAATTACCAATCTGCTAGTGAAAATTCTAGTTCCCCAAATATCGAACTAGGTTGTAAAGATAGTTGTTGTAAAACAGTTAATGTCCTAACCAAACAAAAAGAACAAGAAGAGCTGCAAATAAATTTAATTAGTAAATTAGAAAACCCAAAGTTAAGATCAAAATACCTTGTAAAATTTACGAAACTTCTCACTATGGAAGAACCAAGTAAAGAGAAACCCTCAAGCCACATATTAGTCGTAGTAAAACTTTAGAAAATTTTAATAGACTTAAATCTAAAGAAGTCGAACTCCAAGATTTACAATAAGAAGGAAACCAGATCATGTCAGAAATAAGAAATTTAAAAGAAGAAAGTATAGTAAAATTTGTTGCATAAAAAAATTGGGGATCTCATCCCCTCTGACATGAAAACTCTTCCAGGATTTTCAAATGGTTATAGTTACTATGATTATGTTGAAGCATGGTTCAAACTTCAAAGTAATACTCCACCAAGATGAGAAACAAGCTCATTCCTGGTTTTTGAACTTTGACCAAAAAAAAAAATTTTAAAATTCAATAGTCAAATTCCATTATGGTTTCTCCGATGATGATCTCCAAGACTCAGTGAAATATTTCTCTTTAGTTTAAGCTTGACTATTAAACAAGTCGAACTCAAACAAAATAATACGTTCGTGAATAAACTCGTGAATATCAAACTAGATTTAACTATATCTAAATTATATATGTTAATATGTAGATGAACTCAACCTCAGGTCATAGTCGAAGTAAAATTAATGAATTCATTTAATTGCAGCCCACAACATCAAACATTATTAACTCTACTGAGTGTCATTGTTACCCGCCTCTTTTTATTCTTCAATATAACTAGCATGTACCTCATGCAATACACTGGATTTTTATTTATATAAATTTTAAATCACAAACAAAAGATTAAATTTATAACATTGGAAAAACAAAAGCTAGTCTTCAAGCAAAATTTCTTCACTTCACACAATTTAGATTCATAGTTCAAAAAATCTATAATCCCATTAAAAAAATTCAAAATCTAAATATTTTTATTCTTTGCTTATTCATGCTCAGCTATTGAAAGTCTCATAAGTCCAATGTTATAATTTCTTTCTCGGCTAAAGATACCTAGAGATATCATAATGGAAAGTTAAAAAATAAAAAATAAAGTAAAATAATCCAAAACCCAAAAAAATAAAAAAGCATAATGCAAAGCTCCATCAAGATTGAGAAAAGTCTAATGAATAAGAAAAACAATGAAAATGAAATAGCAATTTTCAATCTTTGACATACATTACAATTATGAATTATTACTATCTCTTAATTGGTCATCAATACACTTTGATACTATGCTTTCCATACATGTAAGCTTGTCTATTACGTTTTCATTTAGCAATATTTGTTAACAGCTAAAAAGCTGAATTTTACGCAACTTCAAAATTCAAATTAGTATGCAGCTCATTTAAAAATTATGTTGCAGTTTAGCTGTATTGGACTTACTATCTTAAATTTTCAATTTCTCATCCCTTCCAAAAAAAATAAAAAATAAATTATCCTCAATTGGTCCTCAAATTCAAATTATATCATATCAAAACACTAAAATTGTAGACTTGGCTGCTTAACATCTAAAGGGAGGCTCTTTAATAACCTCCTTATGCAAGCTAGGTAGCCTAGGTTGGTGGGCTACAATATACCATCTATGGCTTCAAAGCAATTCTATTATTCACTTAGGAAATGATAGAACAGAGGAGCGGATCATTTAAGAAATCAAGAAGGATGCGATTGCTACAATTTAGAGTAAAGGTTGGTCAGGGGACTCTATTCCCAATATATAGGACTCTTTTATTTCCCCTTATATGATATGTAACAAAGTGCGGTAGGCCTGCTTCATATGTATAGAATAGTTGCTGTCTTGAGTTACATAGTATTATTGCTACTCTGTTCTTTCTGGTTTTGTTTGGCTTTAATAGCCTTTTGTGAATACCTTTTGTTGCAATAATATTATGTACTGATTCATCCAAAAAAAATTGTAATTCACTCAAAATCTAAAATACTGATAACAGCTAAGGAAAAAAGACCATAAACAAAAAGCGTGCCAGAAATTAATAAATCAAACATTCAAAAAAAAAAAATGTTACTTTATTTATCATACTAACAAAAATAATAGCAACATGCTACAAAAACACATACACAACAATTAGACAAAAGTCATAGATTTATTCTACTTACAATTAATGAAAATCTAACTGAGTGGATATTGTTAGGTATAAACTCATTCAAGACTTGCTCTGCTCGAGTAATTAAAATGCATAATTTAAGAAGCAATAAACATAACTAAACCACATCGATTACCGACTCGTTCGAATGGTCCAAAAACAAACATTAACCACACACTCATAATTCAATTTAAAAAAATTACAATATCAAATTACACAAACAATAACACATAATTGAATAAAACCAAAGTTACAAACTGTGCTTACATCTAGATGAATATCCCATGGAAGCTGTGAAAAATAGTCTTGCGAAAGATAAAACTACACAAACCAAGGCAGAGCCAGAAATTTTTTGATGGGTGGGATAGAATTTTTTTTTTTTAAGTAAAGTGGGCTAGAATATTATGTAAATCTCGAAGAAAATTCCATTGAGGGACATAATGAACCTTACCCCTTAATGCATATTCTATACCTATAAATAAAAAAAAAAAAAAAAATACAATCTTAGCACATAAATCACAGCACAAACAACAAACAATACACATAAATCACTGCACAAACAACAAACAATATACATAAATCCAAGCCAAGCCAATGAATCCTGCACTTGCATAAAAATTATTCACTACTACTCACAAACAACATAAAAAAATGCACATAAATCAACAAACAATGCACATAAACCACTGCACAAACCAATGTACAAATTTTGGGCCAAAAAAAAAATGTACATAAATTAATTATCCACAAGGACCACAAATAAAATCACAATTCACAAATCACAATTAACATAAAAAATAAAAATCAACACAACAAAAAGTGACTAAAATAAACTACTAAAGTAGTAAAGTGAGTCATGGACTCACTGTAAAATTGAAAGAAAAACTGAAAAGGAGATTGAGAGAAAGAGAGAAGGGGTAAGGGGCGGAGTCACCGACTCACTGAGAGAAAGAAAGAGCCAGAGAGCAGTGGTTGAGATGAGATGAGACTGGGATCCGAGCGAAAGAAAGAAAGAAAGGGGGACAGAGACATACCAAGGGCGGTCCAGGCGGAGGAGATGCGTGAGGCGAAGTCGGCACGGCACGAGCGCGACAAGCGATAAGGGCTGGGAGCTTGGGTCACGCATGGCACAGGCATCGAGCACAGTGAGTATTTTTTATTTTGAATAAAATCAAATAAAATTAGTTAAAATATAATGAGGCGCCATATTTGAAAAAAATGTGTGGATGTTGTTATTCTTCTTCTCCTCCTAAAACAGTGTCCCTACACAATTATTGCAACACACATTTCAAGACATCTTTGGAAAGCACTCTAATTAATATCATTGAGAGAATTTGTAAGAAATAGAGAGAAAGTTTCTCATCGTGAGCTCTAGGCTGATCCCATCCACACGAACTCGCTGCCATCAAGTTCTTTATTGATATCTAAGCTTTTTTTCCCGTAGAAAAGAAGAGTGTCACTTAATTCTAAACTCATACCCACAAATTCAATTAAAATCACCAAAATTCTTAAATTACACAAACGCACCCACCGAAAGCAGATTAGCCACAAACAAAAAATTACTAATTCATTGGAAATAAAAAAATGAAAAAAATCAGAAAATAAACTCACCTTAAAATTCTATCAGTTCAATGAATGGGACAGATGAAAAAGACAGAGGGAGCAATTAGAAATCGAGTACAAAAAAGAATCAATATGTGGACTTTAAATTGTATGGGGTAGCGATTGAAGCATATGAATTTTGAAAAGTCATTTGGGTTTGATGGGTAGAGGAAGAGTTGAATGACAGAGGCAGAGAGCAAAGTAAATTTTTTTTTTTTTTGAGAAATAAAGAAAACATAAGGGAGGACTGTGGGGCGAGAAGGGGTTAATTAAAATTAACACAAATCATTAAAAACTTAGCTTACATTCTTTTAATGTTGAGATAGAGAGAGTTGAGAAGTCTTTATTTTAATTGGTGTCTGTTAAATAAACTGATAATGTAATTTAAAAGATAAAATAAAAAAATATTGATTTGGCATATTAAAAACTTTGATGTACCGTCGTTTAATGTTGAGATAGAAAGAGTTGAAAACAAAGAATTCTTATTTTAATTGATGACTATTAAGTAATGATAATATAATTTAAGAAATAAGATAAAACTCTGCTTTTATATATATTATATAGATATAGATATAGAATATAATTAAATATGGAAAGAATAAATTAAGAAAATATAAATAAAAAAGATCTCGGTTATATATATATAAACATGGAAAGCAAAAATTAAAAAATATATAAATAAATAAAAATCTTGTCATATGACAAATAATAAGCATGTCAAATAACATAAACTCAATTCTAAACATACCAAATGATAGAAACTCAGATTTATGTATATAATAATGGGTAAATTATACTGGCACCTCCTTTTTTTGAGGAAACTAAACTCGCTACACCCTATTTTAGGAAAATGATACTCCGCTCTCAAATTTGCAAAACAATTAACACCTCGCCCCCTTTTTCCCCCTTTTTAAATGAATATTCACCACTTAAACTTAAAATAATTGGAATATAATTTTTCTTTTTAACTCTGATTAGTTAGGCATTGATTAAAAAAATAAAGAAAATATAGAAAAAGAGGCTGAGTATTAATTATTTTATAAATTTGAGACTAAAGTGTTATTTTCTTAAAATATGTGTAACCCAAAAGAAATAGAAGTGAGTGTAATTACACCCTATAATAATATGAGTAATGTTAGGGATACAACAAATTTTACAACTATTTACTTACAAACTGACATGGCACTGATGTGGCAGTATACCAAATCAACAATTAAAACACCAAAATAATATGTCAGCATTAATTTAATAAAATCATTAAAATAAAAATAAATAAAAAGAAAACCACTATGAGATCCAAAGTCTGAAACCCAGAGCTGCCGTCGCCCTCCCCCAAAAAATTTGAACATGAAAGGCTAAAACCCATCACAGCCAAAATAGCCAAAATAAAACACAAAGAATTCTTAGCATATAAAGCTTCTGAAGCTTTGAATAATCAAAATGAGCGATAGACTTTAAAATGAAAGATCCAGATACACAAATGGCGTTGAATTTAATAATTAGAAATGTTCAATGAGTGAAGCTCTTCCTTGTGAAGTGTATGATTCATGAAAAAAATGAGTACAGGTTGTGAAGGAGACGGAGACTTACCTGGAAATAAGTTAATGGGTTAGTGGTTTTCTTTTTATACCACAAATGGGTTTCAACCTTTCAAGTTCAATTTTTTTTTTGGGTGGCGTTGGGTTTGAGACTTTGAGTCTCGTGGGTTTGTATTCTTTTTATACCACACAAATAGGTTTCAGCCTTTCAGCTTCAAAAATTTTTTTGGGAGGAAGGGGAGGAGGCAGCGGTGGCGCTGGGTTTGAGACTTTCGAATATCATTGGTTTGTGTTGTTTTTTTTTTAATGATTTTGTTAAATTAATGCTGACATGTTAATTTGGTATTTTAATTGCTGATGTGGTATACTGACACATCAGTGCCATGTCAGTTTGGTTGTATCCTAGCATTACTCTAACTAGTCATAGACCCGCGCTATGCGCGAAATATGTAATGATTTTGTTATAAATGATATAACCTAAGAATGGATACCATTCTCTTTCTCCTATTATCTCTTATGAAAACATAACTTAGATATGTTATTTTACAGCTATCACTAATATAGGATGAAAAAACACCACATAAATGGGTTAGAGAGAGAGAGAGAGAGAGAGAGAGAGAGAGAGGATCCAAAACATTTTTCAAGGTAGAATTAGAATATTCATGATAGAGAATCGAAAATAAATAGTCATGATAGAATTAGAATCAGACAGAGAACCAAAATTAAATATTCATGATAGCATTCAAATTAATTTTTAATGGAATAGTGAACAAAAAAATATTCCTACCAACCTTATTTTCACCATCCTCGAAATTTTATTTGTCAAGTTGGTTTTTTGCAGTGTAACACATCCTTATATATAGAAAAGCGCATTTATCATAATGAATTTAATGAAAAATAATGATTGGTATAAAACTTCCAAATGTGGGTAACATAACGGGAAAATAGAGGTGGAGTAATTAAGAGTAAATAAATGCGTGCTACTTTTTAAATTCCAAATGTGGCTGACATAAATGAAAATTAAAAACCAATGATGACTATAGACTTTACAAATTCCAAATATGTGTGTTATAACGGAAAATGATTTAATGAAATACATTGATGGCTTTAAATTTTTTTAAAATGAGAGTGATATTACCGAATAAAAAATAATGATGGCTCTTCACCTCCAAAGGGGGTGGCAATATTGGTTTGCAAGAGGAAAAATATGGGTGATATGACATACAATGATGTGGCTTCATGTATAGCCTTGACTATTACTATTAGATATTGTACATAGATATTTCCTTAAATTGACGTTTCAAATTATTTGACTAATCAAATTTCAATTGAATGTGGGTATTAAAAGATAGATATAAATATGGGTGGCATAAAAGGAATATATTCTTAAATGGACATTTTAAATTATTTGACTAATCAAATTTCAACTGAATGTGAGTATTAATAGATAGATATAAATGGGGGAGGGAATATTTAAAAAAAAAATTGAATAAGAAAATAACATATTGATTGAAAAGGGAAATAGAATGCTAGCTGACGTGGTTTTTTATGAGAATAGAAAGTCTGATGTGACATGTCTTAAGAGAAAGCTGAGACCTTATCTATTAGTTTATATAATAGAAAAATAATGATTGGTATAAAACTTCCAAATGTGGGTAACATAACCGGAAAATAGAGGTGGAGTAATTAAGAGTAAATAAATGCGTTCTACTTTTTAAATTCCAAATTTGACTGACATAAATGAAAATTAAAAACCAATGATGGCTATAGACTTTACAAATTCCAAATATGTGTGCTATAATGGAAAATGATTTAATGAAATACATTGATGGCTTTAAATTTTTTTAAAATGAGAGTGACATTACCGAATAAGAAATAATGATGGCTCTTCACCTCTAAAGTGGGTGGCAATATTGGTTTGCAAGAGGAAAAATACGGGTGATATGACATACAATGATGTGACTTCATGTATAGCCTTGACTATTACCATTAGATATTGTACATAGATATTTCCTTAAATTGACATTTCAAATTATTTGACTAATCAAATTTCAACTGAATGTAGGTATTAAAAGATAGATATAAATATGGGTAGCATAAAAGGAATATATTCTCAAATGGACGTTTTAAATTATTTAACTAATCAAATTTTAACTGAATGTGAGTATTAATAGATAGATATATATGGGGGCGGGAATATTTAAAAAAAAAATTGAAAAAGAAAATAGCATATTGATTGAAAAGGGAAATAGAATGCTAGCTGACGTGGTTTTTTATGGGAATAGAAAGTCTGATGTGATATGTCTTAAGAGAAAGTTGAGGCCTTATCTATTAGTTTATATAATAGAAAAATAATGATTGGTATAAAACTTCCAAATGTGGGTAACATAACCAGAAAATAGAGGTGGAGTAATTAAGAGTAAATAAATACGTGCTACTTTTTAAATTCCAAATGTGGCTGACATAAATGAAAATTAAAAACCAATGATGATTATATACTTTACAAATTCCAAATATGTGTGCTATAACGACTATAGACTTTACAAATTCCAAATATGTGTGCTATAATGGAAAATGATTTAATGAAATACATTGATAGCTTCAAAAAAAATTTAAAATGAGAGTGACATTACCTAATAAGAAATAATGATGGCTCTTCACCTCTAAAGTGGGTGGCAATATTGGTTTGTAAGAGGAAAAATGCGGGTGATATGACATACAATGATGTGGCTTCATGTATAGCCTTGACTATTACTATTAGATATTGTACATAGATATTTCCTTAAATTGACGTTTCAAATTATTTGACTAATCAAATTTCAACTAAATGTGCGTATTAAAAGATGGATATAAATATGGGTGGCATAAAAGGAATATATTCTCAAATGGACGTTTTAAATTATTTAACTAATCAAATTTCAACTGAATGTGAGTATTAATAGATAGATATAAATGGGGGAGGGAATATTTAAAAAAAAAAATTGAAAAAGAAAATAGCATATTGATTGGAAAGGGAAATAGAATGCTAGCTGACGTGGTTTTTTATGGGAATAGAAAGTCTGATGTGACATGTCTTAAGAGAAAGCTGAGGCCTTATCTATTAGTTTATATAATAGAAAAATAATGATTAGTATAAAACTTCCAAATGTGGGTAACATAACCGGAAAATAAAGGTGGAGTAATTAAGAGTAAATAAATGCGTGCTACTTTTTAAATTCCAAATGTGGCTGACATAAATGAAAATTAAAAACCAATGATGACTATAGACTTTACAAATTACAAATATGTGTGCTATAACGGAAAATGATTTAATGAAATACATTGATGGCTTTAATTTTTTTTTTTTTTTAAATGAGGGTGACATTACCGAATAAGAAATAATGATGGCTCTTCACCTCTAAAGTGGGTGGCAATATTGGTTTGCAAGAGGAAAAATATGGGTAATATGACATACAATGATGTGGCTTCATGTATAGCCTTGACTATTAGATATTGTACATAGATATTTCTTTAAATTGACGTTTCAAATTATTTGACTAATCAAATTTCAACTGAATGTGGGTATTAATAGATAGATATAAATATGGATGACATAAAAGGAATATATTCTCAAATGGACGTTTTAAATTATTTGACTAATCAAATTTCAACTGAATGTGAGTATTAATAGATAGATATAAATGGGGGATGGAAATATTTAAAAAAAAAAAAGTTGAAAAAGAAAATAGCATGTTGATTGAAAAGGGAAATAGATTGCTGACTTGGTTTTTTATGAGAATAGAAAGTTTGATGTAACATGTCTTAAGAGAAAGCTAAGGCCTCATCTATTAGTTTATAGTAGACTATAACCCGCGCAATGCGCAGCTCTTTTTCATTATTTTTCTATAAATAAGTTCCTAACAAAGCAACTAAACTAAGAAGAATGAAGAAATAATAACAATAATGAAAAGGAAAAAAATTTTAGAAAAAAAAAAGAGTGCAAAATAGAAAATGTAAATAATTTTTCTTTGCGCTTAAAAATAGAAATGATCATTTTTATTATATCTCATCAAATGTATTATAATGATTTTTATTATATTTCATCCAGGGGCGGCCCCGAGAGTTGGGTTGTCCCAGCCCGTTCTAATTTTTGTTGCCCTACTTATTATTTAATATTAAAAAAATAACATAAAATTCAAAAAAAAAAAATTTATGCAAAATCAAGGTTACATTGTACTTTTAACCGGTTGTGGTGCTTTATAATTAGCACAATCCGACTCCTAACAAAATTACTTATTCTTACGTTTTTTGAAGCAAATTCTTCAATTAAGTCATCGTAATTTAGCTTATCCAAATACTCATTCTCAATTGAGATCATAGCCAAGCTACTTAATCTCTCTTATGATATAGTAGTTCGAAGATAAGTTTTTATTAATTTCAACTTAGAGAAATTCCTTTCTGCTGAAGCAACTGTAACCGGTAATATTATTTTAAGTTTAATAATCTTTTAACTAAAAAAAATGTTTTAGTATTACTAACACTATTACACTCCCATAAAAAAAACAAAAATAAAAACACAACGCGGACAATTAAATTTAATGCACACTTGCGCAACACTCTCATCCAAAGAATAAAAATAACACTACACTATTCGGTCAATACAATCATAGTCACACCACACATGCTAACATTTAAAGTCTCAAATAAATAATCAACCACATAACATTCACACACAGCAACACAAATTTTTTTAAAATATCAGATAAATACTCAACAATACAATATTTAAAATCTCAAAATACTCAGTAACATAATATTCAAAATCTCAAATAAATACAAAATAAATACCCATACACACAATAAGTACAGCACCTACCCATATCACAATATATTCTGTAAAAAAGAGAGTAAAAAATAACGAAAATTCAATAAAAAAATAAAGAAAGGCAAAAAAATTTGTCATTACTCACTCAGTGAGTAGTAAAGTAGGCAGCAATATTTACCGTAAAAAAGAGAGTAAAAAGTAAGCAACAATAAAAAAGAAAGAAAGACAAAAGCTAAAAGACAAAACATTTTGTCATTACTCAGTAGGCAGCAGGCAGTAGGCAGCAGGCAACAGGCAGCAACACAGGCACGGGCACAGCACACACACCATTCACAACCACAAATTTGAGAAAAAATCTAGAACAGTTCATATATTTTAAACACTTGAAGTCTTGAAACACAAAATAGCATATGAGAGAGAGAGAGAGAAAAATACCGGAGCTGGACCAACTGAGCAGCAGAGCAAGCAAGGAGGCGAGGAGCGGAGGAGGCATGACCGCGTGAGAACTGAGGCATCGTCGCGTCGATGCTGCTGCGGTGCTGCCGTGGGTCTGCGTGCCAGTGGTTTCAGCCTTCCAGATCTGGTGGTTTCAGTGATTTGGGATTTTTCTAGATTGTGAAGGATTAGGCATTTTTTTTTTCGCACATTTGGTAACCCGTAGCTTGTGTAGTTGTGTTTTGTGTTGTTTTATTTTGTTTTTGGGTTTAGTTTATAGCTAGATCTGTTAATTTACTTGCCCTTAATCCAAAATAAAATCTTGATCTGTTGGTCTGTTGAGTGTATTGGTTTATGATTTTTTTTTTTTTTTTTTTGCCCTTTATATATATATATATATTTTTGTCTATATATATATTTTTTTTATTTGCCTCTAATAAAAATTTTCTTTTATGAATATAATTTTTTTTTTCTAATGTATACGTATAATATTATTTTTTTTTTATATATAGTATATAATTTTTTTTTTTTCCTATTGGTTGCCCTGGGTGGGGGGTTGCCCTAGCCCAAGTGCTTGCTGGGCTTACCCCAAGGCCGGCCCTGATTTCATCACCTGGGGATATTGAACATAAAGTCAATTGGGGGTTTATAACCTGGGGTTGTATTGACTTAGCAAAAAATAAAAAAACTCACTTCACATCGTTTATGAATTTCAATCACTTTGGTGAACTTCAATTGTTTCATATAGGGATTCTAAATATTCAGAGATTTCTCATTTTTGTTTAACTTACAACACTTTGATAGTACAAATAAATAATACAATTTGTCACATTTATCCCATCTTTACCTTTTTTGACTTTATTTTGTTTCTCTTTTCATTTTTTTTTTTTGGGCAATTTATCACTTATTAATAATCACATAAACAATATTTGTGACCTTAGAAGTCCATCACATAACAAATTGGTCCACGGAGATAAAAATGACAATATCATCTTAAATCTAACACGCATCTTAGGAAAATTTAACACATAGAAAAAAAAAAATGTTAAGATGTTATTCCCTTTGCGCCTAAAAAAAAAAAGTAAAAAGTAAAAAAGTTTACATAGGAATTGAACCCATGCCCTCATCCTCACAGAGGGGTGAAACTTTTTGAAGAGAGAAATGACCACTGGAACGAATGCCCAAATTATAATTTAAATGCATATTTAAAATAACATATATTGTGTTTAATATATTTGGCTTTAATTGGAGCATATAATTGGGTAGTAATATAATTGGGTAGTGATTTTATTTATATTTATTAAGTGGTATTTAATTTATTATAGTTTTTATTATGGGGTAGTGGGTATTTAATTTATTAATGATGTTTTTAAAAAAAAACTAATACATGGCAAGTAGAAGACGTTGCCTTAGATGCACGTGACAGAAAGATGGTAACGTCTTTAACTTTAATATATATATAGATAATATATATATAAATATTGATAGGTACTTAAAAAAATAAAAAATAAAAAAACCAACCACACAGGTGTCCTTAATCACAGTTTCAGTCAACGCATTAATCACAAACAATTCACACAACTTTAAGCTGGAGTGTGACACACTCTTCCAAATGGACGAGACGAAGACCAAAACACCCGTCTCTTCTTCCTCCATTAACATTAATCTTCTTGGAGGAAACCCATCCCAATTTTCACGCATGCATGATGCATCTTGCATGGGTGATGGGTTGCTTCTCTTTCTCATTCTTCTTCCTTATATGCTGCACTTTCCTCCCAAGTTTTACCTTTTCAGACCCCAGCTCCCCCCACACCATCAGTCCCAATTTCACATCAACACCAACATCGGCACTTTCTTGCTCTCTCAAAACGGCAATTTCAAAGCCACAATTGATGCCAAACCACCGTCCTCAGACTATTACTTTTCCATCGCCCCCACTTTCACCCACGCCGAAATCTGGACCGCTAACCGCAACGCACCCATGTCGAGCTCTGACAAGTTGTCACTAACTACCAACGGCCTCATAGTCACAAACCAGACTGGTCAAGTACTATGGTCAACCCCGTTTTTGACTTCTAAGGTCGCTGCTATGCAGCTTTTAGATACAGGAAACCTCGTGTTGGTCGATGCGGCGAAACGCTAAATTGTGGGAGAGTTTTGATTATCCGACGGATGCTATTGTCGTGGGACAACGCATTCCTGTTGGAAAATCATTGGAAAGTTCTGCGTCGGAAGACGACATGTCGTTGGGTGATTATCGGCTTGAGGTTACAGACAGGGATGTAGTGCTGCAATGGAATCGGATGGATTATTGGAAATTTGTCCAGTAATTCAAAGGCTTTGAAGAACTCCAACGGGACAGTGTCTTGGATGGTGATGAATGATACCGGTTTGTATTTGCTAGGAAGTGATGGATCCACGGTTGTGATTCAGGTACTTCTCAATGGTCCACCGGGTATTAAGATTGGTAGATTGGGTCCTGATGGCAGATTTACCATCAACAGCCTTAATATTACCCATGAATGGGTGCTACAATTCGCGGAACCGTTTGAAGATTGCAAGATTCCTTTCATTTGCAGAGAAACTTGGATTGTGCGCGGCAAAGCCTTTGGGTGGAATTTGTTCTTGTCCTCCAGGATTCCATAGACAAATCGGCGGTGGTAATTGCGTGCTAGAGAACACTTCTCTTTCTCTGCCTTCTGCTTGTAATGGCAGTCAATTGAATTCCTCCATATCCTATCTAAAACTGGGCCCTGGTATCGACTATTTTTCTAATAATTTTAGGGAACCCGTGAAACGTGGAGTAAAGTTGTCATTTTGCCAAGATTTATGCTCTCAAAATTGTTCTTGCCTAGGCTTTTACCATGAAAATGCTTCTGGTTCTTGTTATCTTCTTGAAAACCATTTAGGTTCATTCAGTTTGACTCGTTTGACTCCCTTCAATAATCCGCGTTTGGGGTATATAAAAGCTTTGGTAGTTTCTTCTCTTGGAAACCCAGTTGTGCACAACAAAAGTAAGAAATATAACTTCCCAATAGCCGGATTGGTGCTAATACCTTTAACAGGATTCTTCTTAATAGTATTTGTAATCTTTGCAATCCTTTTGTTAAGGAAAAATAGGCTTTCTAAAATCAAAACTGTTAAACAAGGCCAGTTTAATTCATCATCGTCTGAAGAGCTAGAGATGATCTCTATCCCAGGCTTACCGAGAAGGTTTGATTATGAAGAGCTTGCAGCAGCTACTGAAGAACTTCAAGACCACATGGTTGGTAGTGGTGGCTTTGGAACTGTATACAAGAGGTACTCTGTCAGACCAACACCGTTGTGGCGGTGAAGAAGATTACTAATTTGGGAGTCCAAGGGAAGAGGGAATTCTGTACTGAGATTTCAATAATTGGGAACATCCACCATGTCAATTTGGTTAGATTGAAAGGTTTTTGTGCACAAGGGAGGCAGCGCTTTCTTGTTCTTGAGTATATGAACAGAGGTTCATTAGGCAGTACACTCTTTCGGTAATGGTCCTGTTCTAGAATGGAGAGAGAGATTGGAAATAGCACTTGGAATCAGCAAGGGGGCTTGCTTACTTGCATAGCGGAGTGTGAGCAACAGGATCATTCACTGTGATGTGAAGCCAGAAAACATTCTCTTGCATGACAATTTACAAGTGAAAATCTCAGATTTTGGGATTGTCAAAGCTGCTAAATCCTGAATCAATCCGCTTTTGTTTACAACAATGAGAGGAACTCGGGGTTATCTTGCACCGGAATGGCTGACAAGTTCTCGCGATTTATGACAAGGTTGATGTGTATAGTTATGGAATGGTTTTACTTGAGATTGTGAGGGGAAGAAAGAATTGCTCATTACAAACATGGAGCCATAGTACAAAAAATAGTAGTAGTGAAGGAAGTGCATCCTCATACCTCTTCTATTTCGGAACTCAAGACCAATATATTTTCCTCTAATTTGCTCTACAAATGCATGAGCAGAGAAGGTATTTGGAACTGGCAGACCCGAGGTTAGAGGGACGAGTGACAAGCGAAGAGGTTGAGAAGCTAGTGCGGATTGCTCTGTGTTGTGTGCACCGAAGATCCAATGCTTGCGGCCCACTATGGCTAACATTGTTGGCATGTTGGAAGGTGGGTTGCCTTTGAGCGAGCCGAGGGTGGAGTCACTAAATTTCTTGTGGTTCATATGGACGAAGATTCACCAGAGACATTCGAGAATGCAGGGGTCCAAGTGAGCTGAACGAGTTGGGGTTAAATCTACATAAGAATGCTACTTCTAATGGAGTGCTTACAACTGGAATCATAGAACTCATTGTCTTACATCTCTTCACAACCAGATCTCTGGCCCCAGGTAGTGCTCCAAGCTTGTTTGTATTAAATATTGGGATAAATATTGGCTTAATAAGGATGTGTATGTATTGAGAGTTTTGGCTAGTTGGTTTTTTTATAACTCTCTCTAGTTTTAATTGTATCTACTAATGCGGTAATGCTGCTTGCAATTTTCCGTCCCCCAACTGTAAGATACACTAGTTTTGGTTCTCCTTTGCTTTGATACCTGAAATTCTTGTTGGAACGACATCCGGAACCTTCGGCTGTGTGACTCTTCATGGTCAATTTTATTTGATTTGATATGAAATTTTGGTATCATGCTAATATGCTCAATAGGAGCTGGCTGCTGGCCTTCCAAAAATGCCCAATGATCCTCTTAAGAAAATAATTGACCCATTGGCTGCTGGCCTTCTTTGATTTCATTTTTTATTGTAAAATTGTTCTTATATTTATTAGAGTTTTAGCTCGTGTGTGTGTGCACCCACTGGGGTTTGTCTTGACTAATGTATCAAAAGAATAATGTGGCTCCGAAACAAAAAAATCCTAGTTCCATCCCTGCTCATCACTGAGTTAAATTATTTGTTCGAGTTTTGTTCATTTTCTTATCGAATAAGCGTAAGCTTCTTCATGAGCTATTCGATTAACTTATTATTTTTTCATGTATAGTAAACACTACAACTACAATTTTCTACCCCTTTACAAATTTATGCTAATAATTAATAACTAAATAGTTGAAATTATATTATTGAGTTAATTAGCCTGTGTTTAGATCCTCTATTTTGGGAATTGCATGCTAGAATGCATTCTCTATAATGTATTTTGCTGTATTTTATTAAAAATAGTGCGTTTGGTAAAATATTGAAAATTATTTATAAAGAAGTGATTATACTGAAAGGAATTGTGTTTGGTTGGTATTTTAAAGAATGCATTCTTCCTATTAAATAATATATTATTAGTATACATTATGTAATTAACATTTTTTTTTTTTTTAAATATCTCAATACAAAGGCTAAAAATACATTTACTACCAATACAAAATTAACTAATGTAATAAAGAAATAAAAGTATTACGTTGTGATTTAAATTAATGTCTACTAATAAAAAAAATAGGTCATGATTTGTGCACATCTCCTTGCACACATTTTTATAAAATTTGAACAATGTAATAAAAAAAAATATAGAGAAATGTGTATTGTGTGTGCAATAGAGATATACACAAACCAATTTATGATAAAAAAAATATCATAGACATCCTCTAAATAAATTTTCACAATTTCTACACTTTGCACCAAACAAAGTGAACATACAAATAAAACCAATTTAGTTTTTTCCCTTTCAAATTTTTTTTTTTTTCTCAACTCTTTCTACACGTAAACTCCACTCCATTTCTTTTTTCCTTTTTATTTCCTTTTTTCTTTTCCCCACCACCCATTACTCCACTCCCCATTTCTTTTTTCCTTTTTATTTCCTTTTTTCTTTTCCCCACCACCCATGTACTCCACTCCCCATTTCTTTTTTCCTTTTTATTTCCTTTTTTCTTTTCCCCACCACCCATGTACTCCACTCCCCATTTCTTTTTTCCTTTTTATTTCCTTTTTTCTTTTCCCCACCACCCATGTACTCCACTCCCCATTTCTTTTTTCCTTTTTATTTCCTTTTTTCTTTTCCCCACCACCCATGTACCCCCTGCCTTTCTTTTTTCTTCTCCCTCACCACACACATACATCCTCCTCACCCATCTCATTTTTTTCTCTCATTTCCTCCTCACAGTTCACACCCCTCCCCCATTTCTCAGTTCTCTCTCTCTCTCTCTCTCTCTCTCTCTCTCTCTCTCTCTCTCTCTTATATAACATCCAAACATTATAAATAAAAGAAAATAAAATAAAATAAAAAACGTAATGTGACATAAAATCCAAACATTACAAATAAGTGCTGGAAAAAGTATATCATAACAAGTTTACATTAAACAAAGAAAAAGAAAACATTACTAACGATCATTCCAAATCATCCCCTAGATTCTTTGATACAAAATGAGAAAATGAGAATACTTTTTCAAAGATAAAAGAAAGAAAGAGAAAAAAAATAGGGAACACATCAAAAAAAGAGAAAAAGTAGGGAACAAAAGAGAGGGAAGGAAAATAAAAGAAAGAAAGAGAAAAATTAAGCAGGGAAAAAAGAGTTGTTCGAGTAATAAACTGTTGTAATTAAGTAGATTCCATTTGCTTTAGCAAAAATTAAAAATAGAAGCTAAAATCAGAATCCAAAATATTTTGGATTCTGACTTCTACTCTAAAAATGAGAATTTGCAAAATGCATTCTAGGCCTAGAATGCATTTTGCATTTTCCAAAATCCCAACCAAACATCTTAGATTTTTTACAAGAATGCATTCTATGCATAAAAATCTATGAAATCACTTTTAAGTAGAGGATCCAAACACAGACTTCGATAGAATAATTTTTTGTTTAGGAACTTATAAAATTTTGATTCACCAACCTTGTATTGTTAACCATTATATATAAATTTTACTACAAAATCGATTATTTATATTATCAATAATTTTCAAACAATAATTCAACATTTTATGAACTTATGTACAACTTCACACAATCCAAACTCAAGTTTATATTATTATATTTATATACAAGCATGCATATTAACATATATAATTTATATCTACTTAAATTTAGTTCTAGATTCACAAGTTTATTCACGAAAGTATATTTTGTTTGAGTTTGGCTTGTTTAATAGTCAAACTTAAACTTTGACTTAAGTTTGACTCAATTGCTAAATAAAACAAACATAAACTGTTCATAAATAACTCAATTCATTTACAACTCACATACTAGATATCCTGAAACATTCTACTTTGTTTTTTTGAACCAACTAAAAGTGCCAAATCTAATTAGGCCATTACTGTTGGTGACTTGCAATTCTTAGCATGTTTTTTTAACAAAATGTTCTTTATATGTTTTGACAATGTAATTGAACGTTATTAAAAGTCTGACACTTTCCATAACATCGGATTCTCCAACATTCGCGAAAATGTAGTTTGTAAAAGACATTTTTTGTTGTAGTGTGCAATGCATACCTTTAGAACCATAACTCCACCTATAAAACTTTAAAAAGAAAAATATAATATTTATAGATGACAATCCAACTAAAAATTAACCAAGTTTGAAAAATAAAATAAGTGTTATTATAAGCAGCAAATGGAATCAACACAGTTTTTGCATAACCAAGCATTTAGTCAAACATGTAGAGGACGCTTATACTCACCCAAGTAAATAAGTGGAGCACGATCTAAAATACCAAGACTGTGAAACCAAAGAAAAAAGCTAGGACCCAAATCTTCGAATTGATATAAATGACTTAAAAATCTATAATCTTAAAGTAAAAAAAAAAAAAACTTCTCTTTTTCTTTCCTCACAATTTCTCGTCAACAAATATATAGAAAAATAAAAATAACTATTATCTAAATTGAGCAAACCCAAAAACCAATTAATTTTGTCTGCATTCAATTAAATGGGACAATAAAAACCAAGTTAAAAGGTATAGATGGTTTAAGAGATCTATTGACGATGCAGCATTATGTAGTGTATATGTGCATGGGGATTTCTAGAAAGTATGATAATTAGTCCGTACTTATATTCACAAAAAGGCAAAGACACAAAACAATAAAGAAAAGGTAAGAAAGCCTCCTCTTTAGAAAAAATACCCAAACCAAAACATTGAAATCAAAGCCAAACCATGTAAAAATTGGGAGAGTGAAAAGAACAATGTCAAAGAGAGAGAGATCGGATTGAGAATTTGAGATTTGAGAGAAAGAAAGTTATGGTCTATTTATAGACAAAGTTCTCTACATCTTAAGGGCAGTTGCTGATTGGGAGAAGGCCAAAGAGCGACCAATGATGCGATGGGTTTGGGTGAACTGAAGTCTACAAACCACAACAAAAAATCAAATTGCCATCATTTTATAGATAAAATATAAGGTAAAATTTAGGTACAGTTCCTTATGTCAAAGTATATTAGGTTCCTAGTTGAATTCAAATACATTGAATTTAAATATTCTTGGAAAAGATAACATTGTTTGTGTTTCATTGGTTAATGCAACCATGTGTTTGAATTCAATTGGGGAACCTAATATACCTAACCTAAGGAACTATACCTAAGTTTTACCCTAAAATATAATACTGTACCTAAGTTTTACCCTAAAATATAATACGGAGAATTAGATACGTGAGAGAGAGAGAGAGAGATTTGCAACAATAATGATGATCGTTTGAGTAGGAATAAATGAAAGCAATAATGGCAGACAGTATAATAGCGATAGTATGATGGAAAATTATGATTATGGTGGGGGATGATGATTAAATTTTAGTTTTGAACTTCTTAAAAAGGATTAAAAAAAAATTCCTCCAAATTTTTTATAAGGAAAACTTGGTCCATTTTATTGAAAAACTAAAAATTAATATTTTATTTCTTTATTGAAGAAAAAATTTACTCCCAAAATCCATTAATTACATGTTTGATTTTGTAGGATGATATAGAATTAATATATAACCATCCATCCATCGTAATTTTGTGAAGGCAGTTTACTAGTGTAGGGTGCCCAAAACCTTCACCACATGTAAATGAACCTACCAATTTATAATCAAGATAATGTTGGTGTGAGGGGTGTTTTTGTGATGGTGCCACGTGGCGTGCCGAGGGCGATCACGACATGGACTTGAATCTTAAAGGGGGGTAGTCGAACCCAAAATTCAACCAAGGGCCCAAAGTTTGGCCCGAGGGCTAGTGGGACATCTTCCAAAAATAATTGAAAGCCAAGATCATGAAAGCCCAAGTAAAATGAGAACAAGGATCAAGAAGATTTACCAAGGTGATGTTGCCTAATAAGAAGTCCAAAGAACAGTTGTTGGGCCAAGCCTCTCACTGTTCCTTAGCTGGATCGGGCTTGAAACAGCACAACTTTAATCAAAATGGTTCAAGCATGTGTTTTCTGCACTGCTGCTGACATCTGCCACAAGGCCAGTGAATAGTAATAAGCTTGTTGAGACTAAAAGAAGGTTTACTTGGTGGGAGAGAGTCAGCCCCGATGAGACATGCATGAGGATGAGAGAAAGATGTGTTTAAGCCTTTTGTGGAGATAAATCAGTGGTGGAAAACCATTGTGATCCTTATAAAGGCATTCCAGGATTTTGACCCGGACATCTGCCAGGAGAGCTTTTTCTGGGAAAAAGGGGTTAAGTGATGAATCCTAATCTTTTTCAGATGGGATTGTATTTCTGGGTTTTGATTGGTATTTCTAAGTTGGAAATGACTTCAAAACACTTATTTCTCGAGGTCCTCTCTTGGAGAATCACGGAAGTGAACTAGTTGGCTTTTTTAGAGAAAGCCTTTTTTTCTTGAGTGTATTGTTCTTGTTTTGGTTTTCTGGTTTTTGGATCTGTTGCATTAAGAATGTAATCAGTCCTATTTATGGGAATGATTAAGGTGGCTTAAACTCATGGGAAAACCGAGATTATGGTTTCCCTTAAGCCCCTTGACTTTCAAAATTAACCCTCTATGACATGTTTTGTCAAAGAGAGTATTGCATAAGTAAAAATGATTATGGTCCTTCCCTCATGTCAGGGTAAGGTCTTCTTCTCCTCTGAAATAGCTTTTTCAGAGTCCTTTTATGCTTAATGGATTGGTTTTCTATGACAAGTCAGGCTATGCATGTCTCTTGTGACTTTCATTTCCATAAACTCATCATTGTGCCTCCCAGCAGACCTAATGACAGCAGTTCAATGGCTACCAAAATCTCGGGACTCACTCCCCTCCACCAAACCACACTCCTCAAGTCAGATCAACATAAGGAGAGTAGCTTCCTCACGGGTCTGGACCGTGGGAGCTACTCCCTGAGTCCTTTTGGGACCGGAATGGGCATGGTTATGGGCTTTCTATCACATTTCTCCATTTTCCATGCATCTTGGTTGCTGCCAGTAGTCTTTGAGCTGTTATGCAGAAGTCTGCTGCGTGAACAGTACCAGAACTCATGGTTTCCGGTGGAGTGGAGAGTTGGAATGAGCTGGAGGTGCTTGAGTAGTTTAAAAAATGGTGTACCAGCTGCTCTTGTCATGTTGGAGAAGATGGCATGCTGCTGTTCTTCTCTTTTTTAGTAAAATTAGACATGATATGGGCTCTGCCAGCAGCAGGTATGCAGCCCATTCTTTGTCAGCTTTAGTTTCAGACTTGGTGGGGCCTATGGATAGGCTGTCCAAGGCTGTTTAAGTGATGGGCTGATTAGTATTTGGGCTCCAGCTGTTTTCCTCAATCAACCCAATAGTGTTTAGACCCAATAATTATATTATAAGCATATTTCGGGCCATGGGTTTTATGTGGGTTTCTTTTGGGCTCGTGAACAGTGCCGAGACATACTTATAATAGGCCCAGATGGTTTATTAGGTGCTGTATAGGGTATTTTAGTGGATTGGGCTTATTGGGCTAATTTATTAAATATTTAATTGAGCCCAAATATTTCATTGGAGGCTCATCCAAGTGTTAAAAAATGGGCATGTACAGTTGGTTATGTGGAGCACTAGTGCAACACATGGAGCTAAAGCCAGGTGGCTTGAATTAAATGCATGCTTGTAAGTGGCTTGTGAACTTTTGTCTCCTAAGTTGGCAACATGAACAAAAGGCTACCAACCTTCTTTTGTACGTGGCTTGAATTTTGCAACATTGGTGGTTGAGAAAGTTTTGGCATTTAATGCTTGGTGGCACAAAACTTTCTATAAGAGACCTTATGGGTGTCTCGGCCAAGGAGAGAAAAATAGAGAGAGTTAAGTGCATAGAGAAAAGAGCAAAAAGAGAGAGTCTTCTGCATATATTAGTGAGAGCAGTGTACTTCTCCTAGTGCACAGATCAAACAAAGTGAGAGAGCAAAAATTCTCAGTGTATTTTTCAGAGTGAGAGAGATACACAGTGTGTGCATGTAGTATTTACTAATCCACAATTAATTGTAAACCATTTCAATGACTAGTGAAAGTGGGTGCGCTTTGTGGACGTAGGCAATTTTGCCGAACCACGTAAATCTTTGTGTTGTGTAATTGTGCTTATTCTCTTACACTTATTATAATAATTGTGCAAATTATTATCTTTTTGTATATTGTATCATAAAGATCCTGCAGAAATTAGTGGCGTCTAATTTCCTAACAGATAAGAATTAATATCAAAATATCCTAAACCTATGATGTGATTAAACTAGTTTAAACTTGGGTAAATACATATCAATCAAACTTGTAAAGAAAAAAGAAATAATTAAGAATTGGCACTCTATACTCACTTTCATCAACACCATAATATTATTTCATGGTAGACAGAGAATGAGAAGCATTAACAGTTAAAAATAAATAAATTCACTAAATATTTTCCTTTTCATTTTTTGTTTTTCTTTTTTCTTGAATTCAGTATATAAACATAAATTTAGTAATTCAAATTAACAACGACTTAACTAGAACATTTGAAGATACTAACTTTAAAAAGACCATTAGTCCTATTGATCAGTTCAAAAACGCATACATCTCCAATTACCAGAGCATTCCCAATTGCAAAGGCATGCCAACCGTGAGTTAGCCTGCCATATAACCCACCCGAGCTGTTTGCACATCGAACTAATTTCATTGTCCACGATCTATCTGAAGTCTGAAGCGTAATATTTTGTTCCATCCTTTCCATATATTCCCTGACGAAGCTTGTTGGGACAAACTGCTCAAAGTGTTTTGCACAACATAAATGTGACACGCACAATGTTGAGGATGATAAAACTATATAAGTATATATACAATATGACAAAGTAAGTCCCTTTTATAAATGGCATCTAGCAGTACATGCAACTTAGCTAGATTGAGTGTTTTCAAAAAAAAAAAAAAAAAACTTTGCTAGATTGAGTTGGGTCCAATTTATTAGTCTTTTATGATGTTAAACTCTAGAATGAATCTTGAGTAGGGTGGTAGTACATGTTGATTTGCATTCAAGAATCTTTTAGGATCTTGGATCTTAGTTTGACTCTTGAGCAAGATGGCGCAGGTCAATTTGCACTCTCACTTCTTCAAAAATATTATGGCCAAAATATTTATAAAAAATAAAAATAAAAAAATGAAATGTTGTGAATACAAAGTGTGTTAGTAAAGAACTTGGGCCCAATTCAATAGTCTTTTTATTGACCCAAATACAATTTGTGGAGGTAATACAGCGTCTGCATTCTTAAATCTGTATATCCAGAAACACACTTTTCACAGCAATCTTTTCCATATATTTTTACACAAAAATTTGAATCCCCGACATAACGGAAAAGTAGGAAGTCTGCCATTTTCAAAGAATTGTCTTGCACGAAAGCACCCCAACATTGTTGGGAGCCTGGGTCACGCATGGCACGGGCATCGAGCACGGTGAGTATTTTTTTTTATTTTGAATAAAATAAAATTAGTTAAAATATAATGAGCCGCCATATTTGAAAAAACTGTGTAGATGTTGTTATTCTTCTTCTCCTCCTAAATCAGTGTCTCTACACAATTATTGCAACACACATTACAAGACATCTTTAGAAGCACTTTGATTAATATCATTGTGAGAGTTTGTAAGAAATAGAGAGAAAGTTTCTCATCGTGAGCTCTAGGCTGATCCTATCCACACGAACTCACTGCGGCCAAGTTCTTTATTGATACCTAAGCTTTTGTTCCAGTAGAAAAGAAAAGTGTCACTTAATTCTAAACCCATACCCAAAAATTCAATTAAAATCACCAAAATTCTTAAATTACACAAATGCACCCACCGGAAGCAGATTAGCCACAAACAAAAAAAATACTAATTCATTGGAAATAAAAAAATAAAAAAGAAAGCAAAAAATCGGAAAATAAACTCACCTTAAAATTCTATCAGTTCAATGAATGGGACAGGTGAAAAGACAGAGAGAGCAATCAAAAGTCGAGTACAAAAAAGAATCAATATGTGGACTTTGAATTGTATAGGATAGCGATTAAAGCATATGAATTCTGAAAAGTCGTTTGAGTTTGATAGGTAGAGGAAGAGTTGAATGACAGAGGCAGAGTAAAGTAAATTTTTTTTTTTTTTGAGAAATAAAGAAAACATAAGGGAGGACTGTGGAGCAAGGAGGGGTTAACTAAAATTAACACAAATCATCAAAAACTTAGCTTACATTCTTTTAATGTTGAGATAGAGAGAGTTGAGAAGTCTTTATTTTAATTGGTGTCTGTTAAATAAACTGATAATGTAATTTAAAAAATAAAATAAAATAAAATATTGATTTGGTATATTAAAAACTTTTATGTATGTTCATTTAATGTTGAGATAGAGAGAGTTGAAAATCAAGAATCCTTATTTTAATTGATGACTATTAAGTAATGATAATATAATTTAATAAATAAGATAAAACTCTGCTTTTATATATATTATATAGATATAGATATAGAATATAATTAAATATGGAAAGAATAAATTAAGAAAATATAAATAAAAAAGATCTCGGTTATATATATACATACAAACATGGAAAGCAAAAATTTAAAAATATATAAATAAATAAAAATCTTGTCATATGACAAATATTAAGTATGTCAAATAACATAAACTCAATTCTAAACATACCAAATGATAGAAACTCAGATTTATGTATATAATAATGGGTAAATTACACTGACACCCTATTATTTTGAGGAAACTAAACCCACTACACTCTATTTTGGAGAAATGATATTCCGCCCCCAAATTTACAAAACAATTAACACTCCGCCCCTTTTTTCTACATCCTTTTTAAATAAATATTATTTTGGACCATTTAAATTATATTCATATTTACAAATAAATAACTCCGTTTTCTTTTTTACCCTTTTTCTATTTATAACTCTGATTAGTTAGGCATTGGTTAAAAAAATAAAGAAAATATAAAAAAAGAGGCCGATTATATATTAATTATTTTAAAAAATAAAATTGGAACTGGAGTGTTATTTTCTTAAAATATGGAACTGGGTGTTATTTTCTTAAAATAGGTAATCCAAAAAAAATAGGTGTAAGTGTAATTACACCCTATAATAATATAATATAATATAGATTACTTACAGAAGAAAAAAATAATAATAATAAAATAAAATAGCCACCCATACAACTTTAAGCTGGTGCGTGACACACTTTTCCAAATGGACGAGACGAAGACCAAAACACCCATCTCTTCTTCCTCCATTAACATTAATCTTCTTGGAGGAAACCCATCTCAATTTTCACGCATGCATGATGCATCTTGCATGGATGATGGGTTCCTTCTCTTTCTCATTCTTCTTCCTTATATGCTGCACTTTCCTCCCAAGTTTTACCTTTTCAGAACCCCACACCATCAGTCCCAATTTCACATCCACCAACATCGGCACTTTCTTGCTCTCTCAAAACGGCAATTTCAAAGCCACAATTGATGCCAAACCACCGTCCTCAGACTATTACTTTTCCATCGCCCACACTATCACCCACGCCGAAATCTGGACCGCTAACCGCAACGCACCCATGTCAAGCTCTGACAAGTTGTCACTAACTACCAACGGCCTCATAGTCACAAACCAGACCGGTCAAGTACTATGGTCAACCCCGTTTTTGACTTCTAAGGTCGCTGCTATGCAGCTTTTAGATACAGGAAACCTCGTGTTGGTCGATGCGGGAAACGCTAAATTGTGGGAGAGTTTTGATTATCCGACGGATGCTATTGTCGTGGGACAACGCATTCCTGTTGGAAAATCATTGGAAAGTTCTGTGTCGGAAGACGACATGTCGTTGGGTGATTATCGGCTTGAGGTTACAGACAGGGATGTAGTGCTGCAATGGAATCGGATGGATTATTGGAACTTGTCCAGTAATTCAAGGGCTTTGAAGAACTCCAACGGGACAGTGTCTTGGATGGTGATGAATGATACCGCTTTGTATTTGCTAGGAAGTGATGGATCCACGGTTGTGATTCAGGTACCTCTCAATGGTCCACCGGGTATTAAGATTGGTAGGTTGGGTCCTGATGGCAGATTTACCATCAACAGCTTTAATATTACCGATGAATGGGTGCTACAATTCGCGGGACCGTTTGAAGATTGCAAGATCCCTTTCATTTGCAGAGAACTTGGATTGTGCGCGGCAAAGCCTTTGGGTGGAATTTGTTCTTGTCCTCCAGGATTCCATAGACAAATCGGCGGTGGTAATTGCGTGCCAGAGAACACTTCTCTTTCTCTGCCTTCTGCTTGTAATGGCAGTCAATTGAATTCCTCTATATCCTATCTAAAACTGGGCCCTGGTATGGACTATTTTTCTAATAATTTTAGGGAACCCGTGAAACGTGGAGTAAAGTTGTCATTTTGCCAAGATTTATGCTCTCAAAATTGTTCTTGCCTAGGCTTTTACCATGAAAATGCTTCTGGTTCTTGTTATCTTCTTGAAAACCATTTAGGTTCATTCAGTTTGACTCCCTTCAATAATCCGCGTTTGGGGTATATAAAAGCTTTGGTGCACAACAAAAGTAAGAAATATAACTTCCCAATAGCCGGATTGGTGCTAATACCTTTAACAGGATTCTTCTTAATAGTATTTGTAATCTTTGCAATCCTTTTGTTAAGGAAAAATAGGCTTTCTAAAATCAAAACTGTTAAACAAGGCCAGTTTAATTCATCATCGTCTGAAGAGCTAGAGATGATCTCCATCCCAGGCTTACCGAGAAGGTTTGATTATGAAGAGCTTGCAGCAGCTACTGAGAACTTCAAGACACTGATTGGTAGTGGTGGCTTTGGAACTGTATACAGAGGTACTCTGTCAGACAAAACCGTTGTGGCGGTGAAGAAGATTACTAATTTGGGAGTCCAAGGGAAGAGGGAATTCTGTACTGAGATTTCAATAATTGGGAACATCCACCATGTCAATTTGGTTAGATTGAAAGGCTTTTGTGCACAAGGGAGGCAGCGCTTTCTTGTTCTTGAGTATATGAACAGAGGTTCATTAGGCAGTACACTCTTCGGTAATGGTCCTGTTCTAGAATGGAGAGAGAGATTGGAAATAGCACTTGGAACAGCAAGGGGGCTTGCTTACTTGCATAGTGAGTGCGAGCACAGGATCATTCACTGTGATGTGAAGCCAGAAAACATTCTCTTGCATGACAATTTACAAGTGAAAATCTCAGATTTTGGGTTGTCAAAGCTGCTAAATCCTGATCAATCCGCTTTGTTTACAACAATGAGAGGAACTCGGGGTTATCTTGCACCGGAATGGCTGACAAGTTCCGCGATTTATGACAAGGCTGATGTGTATAGTTATGGAATGGTTTTACTTGAGATTGTGAGGGGAAGAAAGAATTGCTCATTACAAAGATGGAGCCATAGTACAAAAAATAGTAGTAGTGAAGGAAGTGCATCCTCAACCTCTTCTATTTCGGAACTCAGACCAATATATTTTCCTCTATTTGCTCTACAAATGCATGAGCAGAGAAGGTATTTGGAACTGGCAGACCCGAGGTTGGAGGGACGTGTGACAAGTGAAGAGGTTGAGAAGCTAGTGCGGATTGCTCTGTGCTGTGTGCACGAAGATCCAATGTTGCGGCCCACTATGGCTAACGTTGTTGGCATGTTGGAAGGTGGGTTGGCTTTGGGTGAGCCGAGGGTGGAGTCACTAAATTTCTTGTGGTTCTATGGACGAAGATTCACAGAGATATCGAGAATGGAAGGGTCCAGTGAGCTGAAGGACTTGGGGTTGTATCCACATAAGAATGCTACTTCTAATAGTGCTACAACCGGTTCAAACAACTCATTGTTTTACATCTCTTCAGAACAGATCTCTGGCCCCAGGTAGTGCTCCAAGCTTGTTTGTATTAAATATTGGGAAAATATTGGCTTAATAAGGATGTGTATGTATTGAGAGTTTTGGCTGTTGGTTTTTGTTTACTCTCTCAGTTTTAATTGTATCTACTAATGCGGTAATGCTGCTTGCAATTTTCGTCCCCCAACTGTAGATACGCTAGTTTTGGTTCTCTTTGCTTTGATACTGAAATTCTTATGGAAGAATCCAACTGTGTGTGACTCTTCATGGTCAATTTTATTTGATTTGATATGAAATTTTGGTATCATGCTAATATGCTCAATAGGAGCAGGCTGCTGGCCTTCCAAAAATGCCCAATGATCCTCTTTAAGAAAATAATTGACCCATTGGCTGCTGGCCTTCTTTGATTTCATTTTTTATTGTAAAATTGTTCTTATATTTATTAGAGTTTTAGCTCGTGTATGTGTGTGCACCCACTGGGGTTTGTCTTGACTAATGTATCAAAAGAATAATGTGGCTCCAGAACAAAAAAATCCTAGTTCCATCCCTGCCCATCACTGAGTTAAATTATTTGTTCTGGAGGAACAATTTTTGTGATAATAATGGAACCGCAAAAAAGCCAGCACGATGAATCTCAATCCACTGTTGGATGATAAAATAGAGCAAGAACTGATCCAAAGCAAAAAGATACAACACGCATAGTTTTAGGTGGTTCGGCATACGTCCACATAGAGATTTGTAATATATCGGGTATAGCTACAAATACAGTAAAATGCATTATCCGAGCACCATGAGAGACTCCTCTCTCAAGTCTCTTTTGCAGTTTTCAGCCTTGCAGCCCTTTTTCAGCCTTGCAGCCCTTTTTCAGCCCCTTCTTCACATTGCCTTTCTCTCTACCTTTATAGAGTTTTTGTGTCTAGAATACATTAGAACCTAATAGAACATATTCAAGATATTTATAAGATATTTATGAGATATTTTGTGGATCAATCATATTTACTAAGTTGTAAAATGCATGTGGTGTGGGCTATAAAGTAGAGATCAAATCCAACTTTGCTTCCTATGTTATTCTCTAGCCCTATACTTGTCTTAATTACAGTTTTTGTCCTTCCATGTTCAAGTTTTGTTCATTTTCTTATCGAATAAGTGTAAGCTTCTTCATGAGCTACTCAATTAACTTATTATTTTTTCATGTATAGTAAACACTACAACTACAATTTTCTACCCCTTTACAAATTTATGCTAATAATTAATAACAAAATAGTTGAAATTATATTATTGAGTTAATTAGATAGAATAATTTTTTGTTTAGGAACTTATAAAATTTTGATTCACCAACCTTGTATTGTTAACCATTATATATAAATTTTACTACAAAATCGGTTATTTATACTAGCCTCTTTACACGGGCTACCGCGCGTGTTCAGAGGTTTTTTCTATTTATCATTTTTAATTTTTTAATCTATTTATTCAAAGGACTGTACAATTTTCATATTTTGAACTGGTTCTTTTAGGTTAATTTAATTTGTCCAATATGAAAATTGTTCAGAGGATTGTACAATTGGGTAAGTTGTACAGTCCTCTTTTTTTAGGTTAATTTACTTTGTCCAATAGCAAATAAATACTACCACGTGTATATAAATTAAAAATTTTAAACCATTGAAATATATCTAACAAAAATACATCAAGTCAAATTGTATTATCTATCTCTACTTTAAAGATATTAAAAGTTTATATAGGATAATTGACACTACAAAAAGCGAACACCAATGATAAGATCTAATAATGGGATTAAAACAATATATATATATATATTCCAAATAAGCATAAATTGTAGTAACATTTAAAAAAAAAAAAACACAAAACAATATTTTTTCTTCGAATATCTACATCTAGACTCTTAATTGTAGTAGAAGTGTTTGTAATCTATTTTTATTTTTATTGTTGTTTGCTGATAATTCCCAAAAAAGAAAAAGAAAAAGAAAGAAACCCTTTGCACATTGTACATTTGTTTTTCCATTCAAATATGTGTAGAGTCTTAATTCAAATAGAATGCTTTAATTATTGTATAAATTAAATATAGAATATATGAGTCTTCTTATTTGATCTCATTATTAAAGCATTTAAAACTGTATTCCCAGGATTTTTTGAAGATGAAAAAGGTAACTGTGAGAATTCCAAGGAGAGAACCAAAAGGAACAACCTTGCCTTGCATACGTGATACGTGTAAACCTCCTTTATTATTAAAGCATCTCAACAGTCCAACCTCAACTAAACTGATAAGATCAACTCTGTAGATAGATTAGCGAAATAAAAGGGAGAATAATCTATCTCATCTGTACCTATTCTTTAACTGATAAGATCAACTCTGTAGATAGATTAGCAAAAAAAAAAAAAAAATTCAATGTATCAATTCAACTTACCCAAAGGACTGAACTTATTAAATAGAATGCTTTAATAATGAGATCAAATAAGAAGACTCATATATTCCGAATAAACAAAAATTTTAGGTAACATTTAAAATAAAAGGCACGATATAAAACAACAACTAAGTTTCAAAGTATCCAAAAAAAAAAATTATATAACAACATAAAAATATACATAAATGTACTTTTGTATATTAGTGTTACACTTGTTTTAGGACTCCAAGTTTGTCTACATCAAGTTGCTGTCACCTACTAAATCACATTTTATTTTTAAGTAACTGAATAAATAAATAAATAAAAACACCGTTCTTCAAGATACAGTTGATAAAGTGTAACAGAGTAAAACCACACACAAACCCAACCCATCATGGCTTCCCATTCATAGTCACCTTGAGGAAGAGCTTTAGCCTCGAGCTGTCCTTTGCCACCAATTGTAGAAGTAATGGTGTGAAGGTCCGTGAATTGAAGATTTGGCGGAGGCGATGCTCCTTTGACAAAGAATCGGTAAAAAAAAATTAATAAGTTTCTTTCTTTTTGGAAAATAATAGAACAAAAAGTACAAAGAATAATGTGAGTGTGCAAAACATTTGTTAAATTTCTAGACATTGATTAAAAGAATTGCAGAGGTTTTCAAATAATCTATAAAAGTTTTATAGATTTGGCACTTACATTTTGTATATCCAAAATGAAAGCTTAATTTTTGTTCCTAAATATGTTTGTTTATGGTTCGTTTAGAAAAACAAATTGACAAAACAGAGACATACCTTTTTAAGATCTACAAAAAGGAAATGGATTTTGCCTTTCCTTCAACTGTATGCCTCCCATATTTACAAAAATCATGACAGGAACCAGTAGACGCCCTGAGATAATGAGGAACAGTTTCTCCACTGTTTGAAGAGTTTGCTTTTCCCGTAGAGTTTTATCTGGATAGAGTTTTTGAGTTATAGCAATGATTTTATGAAGTTTTGTATTTGAAAAGTTACTAGAAAATATTCAAGAAAAAAAATAAAAGATTACGTAGTTTTTTTTTTAAGCAATTGAAAAAATTTAAAAAAGAAAAAGAAGAGAAGTGGGTAGTTATAAAGATAAGGATTAAAAAAAGAAAAAATGAAAAAATAAGGATAAGGGTCTATTCACCAAAGATATCTTAATGATTGTTTACCAATCAATACCTTTTCACTAAAAGAGTACTCCTAACACAGTTACACTACAATATTCTTTATCTATTACTCTTATTTAAAAAAAAAAATGGTGTAGATTTTTTTTTTAAGATGTGACTCCTATTTTAGAAAATTTGGTGTTGAAATTTTTATAATTTTTTTAAAAATGTTTGATAGTTTTAATTTCTTAAGAGAAATAAAGATATCTTTTTGTAGGGAAATTGTGAGAGAAATTTTTATAAAAGTGTTTGAAGTTATTAAATCAAACCACTTAGGAAATTTAAACAAGAGACTTTAAGAAGTCTTCTATTTGAATTGTCATAATTGTAAGTTTTTTAATATGATATTTTATTAAGATGTCTTTTAGTAGTAGGAGACTTATTTTAAAGAATTTGTTATTATCTGTTTTTATTTTAAAGATTTTTATTATGATATTTTTTATATTTTTAGTAGTAGGAGACTTATTATCAAGAATTTGTTATTATCTATTTTTATTTAAAAGTGTTTGGCAATTTTTAAATCAAACCACTTAGGAAATTTAAACAACGTATCACTTCAGAAATTTAAACGATAAATAGACATGCAAACCACTTAGGAAATCTAAACGACGTATCACTTCAAAAATTTAAACGATATATAGACATATCACTTGTCATGATGTAAGACATTCTAGGTTTTAACGCTTATGTCTTCTGCTTTTATATATTATATAGATAGATATACAAGTATGCATATTAACATATATAATTTATATATACTAAAATTTAGTTCTATATTCACAAGTTTATTCACGAAAGTATATTTTGTTTGAGTTTGGCTTGTTTAATAGTCAAACTTAAACTTTGACTTAAGTTTGACTCAATTGCTAAATAAAACAAACATAAACTATTCATAAACAACTCAATTCATTTACAACTCACGTACTAGATATCCTGAAACATTCTACTTTGTTTATTTGAACCAACTAAAAGCGCCAAATCTAATTAGGCCATTAGTGTTGGTGACTTGCATTTCTCAGCATGTTTTTTTAACAATATTTTCTTTATATGTTTTGACAACGTAATTGAACGTTGTTAAAAGTCTGACACTTTCCACATCGGATTCGCCATCATTCGCGAAAATGTTGTTTGTAAAAGGCATTTTTTGTTGTAGTGTGCAATGCATACCTTTAGAACCATAACTCCACCTATAAAACTTTAAAAAGAAAAATATAATATTTATAGATGACAATCCAACTAAAAACTAACCAAGTTATGAAAAATAAATAAATAAAAGTGTTATTATAATGAAAAATAAATAAATAAATAAAAGTGTTATTATAAGCAGCCAATGGAATCAACACAGTTTTTGCATAACCAAGCATGTAGAGGACGCTTAAACTCACCCAAGTAAATGAGTGGAGCACGATCTAAAATACCAATACTGTGAAACCAAAGAAAAAAGCTAGGACCCAAATCTTCGAATTGATATAAATGACTTAAAAATCTATAATCTTAAAGTAAATTAAAAAAAAAAAAACTTCTCTTTTTCTTTCCTCACAATTTCTCATTAAAAATAAAATAAAATAAAATAAAAATAACTATTATCTAAATTGAGCAAACCCAAAAACCAATTAATTTTGTCTACATTCAATTAAATGGGACAATAAAAACCAAGTTAAAAGGTATAGATGGTTTAAGAGATCTATTCACAATGCAGCATTATGTCGTGCATCTGTGCATGGGTATTTCTAGAAAGTATGATAATTAGTCCGTACTTATATTCACAAAAAGGCAAACACAAAACCAATAAAGAAAAGGTAAGAAAGCCTCCTCTTTAGACAAAATACCCAAACCAAAACACTGCAATCAAAGCCAAAACATGTAAAAATTGGGAGAGTGAAAAGAACAATGCCAAAGAGATAGAGAGATCGGATTGAGATTTGAGAGAAAGAAAGTTATGGTCTATTTATAGACAAAGTTCTCTACATCTCAAGGGCAGTTGCCGATTGGGAGAAGGCCAGAGAGCGACCAATGATGCGATGGGTTTGGGTGAACTGAAGTCTGCAAGCCTAAAAAAAAAATCAAACTGCCATCATTTTATAGATAAAATATAAAGTAAAACTTAGGTACAGTTCCTCATATCAAATACATTAGGTTCTTAGTTGAATTTAAATATTTTTGGAAAAGATAACATTATTTGTATTTCATTGGTTAATGCAACCATGTGTTTGAATTCAATTAGAGCACCTAATATACTTAATCTAAGGAACTATACCTAAGTTTTACTCTAAAATATAATACGGAGAATTAGATACGTGTGTGAGACAGAGAGAGAGATTTGCAACAATAATGATGATCGTTTGAGTAGGAATAAATGAAAGCAATAATGGCAGACAGTATAATAGTGACAGTATGATGGAAAATTATGATTATGGTGGGGGATGATGATTAAATTTTAGTTTTGAACTTCTTAAAAGGATTAAAAAAAATTCCTCCAAATTGTTTATAAGGAAAACTTGGTCCATTTTATTGAAAAACTAAAAATTAATATTTTATTTCTTTATTGAAGAAAAAATTTACTCCCAAAATCCATTAATTACATGTTTGATTTTGTAGGATGATATAGAATTAATATATAACCATCCATCCATCGTAATTTTGTGAAGGCAGTTTACTGGTGTAGGGTGCCCAAAACCTTCACCACATGTAAATGAACCTACCAATTTATAATCAAGATAAAAATTAATATCAAAATATCCTAAACCTATGATGTGTGATTAAACTGGTTTAAACATGGGTAAATACATATCAATCAAACTTGTAAAGAAAAAAGAAATAATTAAGAATTGGCACTCTATACTCACTTTCATCAACACCATAATATTCATGGTAGACAGAGAATGAGAAGCATTAACAGTTAATAATAAATAAATTCACTAAATATTTTCCTTTTCATATTCTTTTTCCTTTTTCTTGAATTCACTATATAAACATAAATTTAGTAATTCAAATTAACAACCACTTAACCAGAACATCTGAAGATACTAACTTTAAAAAGACCATTAGTCCTATTGATCAGTTCAAAAACGCATACATCTCCAATTACCAGAGCATTCCCAATTGCAAAGGCATGCCAACCGTGAGTTAGCCTGCCATATAACCCACCCGAGCTGTTTGCACATCGAACTAATTTCATAGTCCACGATCTATCTGAAGTCTGAAGCGTAATATTTTGTTCCATCCTTTCCATATATTCCCTGACGAAGCTTGTTGGCACAAACTGCTCAAAGTATTAACATAAATGTGACACGCACAATGTTGAGGATGATAACACTATATAAGTATATATACAATATGACCAGGTAAGTCTCTTTTATAAATGGCATCTAGCAGGACATGCAACTTCGCTAGATTGGGTGTTTTCAAAAAAAAAAAAAAAAAAAACTTTGCTAGATTGGGTTGGGTTCAATTTATTAGTCTTTTATGATGTTAAACTCTAGAATGAATCTTGAGTCGGGTGGTAGTACATGTTGATTTGCATTCAAGAATCTTTTAGGATCTTGGATCTTAGTTTGACTCTTGAGCAAGATGGCACAGGTCAATTTGCACTCTCACTTCTTCAAAAATATTATGGCCAAAATATTTATAATAAAAAATGAAATGTTGTGAATACAAAGTGTGTTTGTAAAGAACTTGGGCCCAATTCAATAGTCTTTTTATTGACCCAAATACAATTTGTGGAGGTAATACAACGTCCGCATTCCTAAAACTGTATATCCAAAGTAACATTTGCACCTAACATAAAAATATCATTTCTCATCTATATGATCTAGACAGACCATGTTTCAATAAAGACATAGGGTGTCAAACACAATAGAAATTTAGATAGGAAGAGATGGCGAGTTTAACATATACGTTTATTTAAATTGAGTGTGTTTGCATGTAGAAGAAAAATAAATGACAAAATATTGAAAAAGATAAAAATTTCATTCAAGTCTCTGGACAAAAATGGATAGCTCCATAAATCTGCACAGACCTTCAGTCCTAATTAATCACAGCTTTCACAAACAATTTTTTTCTCCTAAAACAAAATAACAATTTATAATCGTTTTCCCAATAACCAATTCAGTCGTTGGAATGAACATTAGGGTGATATGTTGCATATATGTTTAAAATTTTAATCAATGAAGAAGTTAGGTTAATGGACTCACCAGATTACCGGCATGCACATAAGCATGGTACATTAAGACTTGAAAGGAAGGATAGTTGGAGATGAATTTGTTGGCTGCTTCAAGAGCTCTAGCACTCTTTTGAATCTTTAGAGACTTTAAAGACAAATGCCTTGGAAAAACCTCCAAACTTTTGCCTGCATCCAAGTATAATAACATGAAGTGCAATTAGGAATTTCTCCTTAGATGAATAAAAAAGACTTGTTGGTTTGTTTTTTGTTCTAAATTGAGTATGCATGTCAGGCTTACCAATGTCATCATCACTAGCATCAGAATCAATATGAATTACTACACTTCTCTTGGTGCCAACTTCATTAGCTCCACTACCAACCAATTTCTCTCTTGTCCTTTTTAGATGATTTCTCATAATCTTTACTTCTTCTTCATTTTCATTGCCACAAACAGGTGTACAACTCTTTGTACTATCTCCAGAAACACCCTTTTCACAGCAATCTTTTCCATATATTTTTACACAAAAATTTGAATCCCCGGCATAACGGAAAAGTAGGAAGTCTGCCATTTTCAAAGAATTGTCTTGCACGAAAGCACCCCAACCCTTGTGAAAAAACAAATTGTTGTCAACTTCCTTCACATTAACCCTCCAAGATATCCCTGAAGGACCCCAAAGTACAGATTTGTAAGGTACCCCTCCATCAAAATACTTTACAAATGCTTCTGGGATTCTCTGTAAAAGAAGAAGAATGAATATAAAATATAGAATATAAATGCAATTGATATACTGTTATAGGTGCATGCATAATTTCTAAATTTTAAGGTCTTCTCTATTTCAGTTTAAATGGTAGTCCATTTAAATCTAACAATGTACAAAGTGTCACGACCTAAATAATGGACACTGGACACATCTTTAAATTTTTAATATTTTATATGAACTATGAAATGGATAATATATCACGAAAATAATGAACCATATAAAATAAATAAAATATCCTCAAAAACCCTGTCAAATTTTATATGCCATACAAATTATATAGCCAAATGAACATGGTGAATGACAGAAGAACTGGTAAAACACAATGTTTTTACTTAGGAGTTAGGACTACTACAATCTACAAGTTCCTCTAGAGTCTAGTCTCTCCTATAGTAGAGGAAGTATACTAAAAGAAAATGAAGCAAAATCTGAATAGCAACTACCATTAGATTCAGTATCATTTCTTTATCAGGATATCAAGCACAAGCAAGATTGCACACAACCCAAATGATTCAGAATTTACATTCAAACTATCCAAGGAAACAAGAAATATATTAGAAAACACAAGAGAGAGAGAGAGAGAGAGAGAGAGAGAAAGACTTGCCAAGCGGGTAGAGAAGTCACCAACCATGACCTTGCAAAAGGAAGGTTTCTTTTTTCTTCTTCTCAAAGGCTCCAACTTTGTTCCCATTAGGGTTTTAGGTTTTAGAGAAGCACGTTAGTCGTTACTTAACTCAAGGTAACCGATAGAGAAAGTGCTGGAAGAGCAAGTTAACATAGAGAAAATGTATATAGATAGATATATATATATATATATATATATTATATTTCCTTTTCGTTTTCGTTTTCACTGAAGCCTTAAGGGTTTTAATTTTAGCTAGAAGTTATTGTGCATGTGGCCACATTCATTCCCTTTCTTAAGGAAAAAAAAAAGTAAACATAAATAATCTTTGCGACTTTTTGATTTTTTAGATGTTGGCATATTAATTTCCTTGATTTAATTTGACGAGTAGAAAAAGCATTTGTTAATTGTAGTTGCAATTTAACATACACTAACCAAAAAAAAAATTGTGAGTTAACTTTTGGTACGTTTAAATTGGAAGTAAATGATTTCCCATTATCAAAAGCTTTCCATAATCCATATACTATTACAAAATTTATCTTTGAAAATAGATTTCTATAATCATGAAATCAACAAAAATAATTACTAAAAATTAAAAAACATGAGACAAGTACTAATGGATTGATTTTTAGTATGATGAAATTTTATATATATATATATAATTCTATAGTTGAGAGAGGAGGGATTTAGACCCTAGATTCTCTCCTTTGGAAAACACTAAGAGGTGCCAATTACTTGAGTGGAAATGCAACATTCTTAACCGTGAGGGTAACTCAACTGGTCCAAACTTGGGTGTACTCCTCAATGGTTACTAGTTCGAGGTCCCTCAGGACCACCTACCTAAAGCAAAGTCATGCGTCTATCGTGATACACATGCTAGTAGGGTGTTGCGTGTCTCCTAGGATTAGTCGATGTGCACGTATCTACGGAATGCTGGCCTAAACACCTAAGAATATAAAAAATATATATATATATATAAGGTTCTTGGCGTCAAAATTTCAAATTAAATTATTAGCTCTTATAAGTATTGAAAATTTGAAAATTGAACCCAAGTACTGAATCTAATTCGCATTAAGGCTAGTTAAATAAAATATGTTTGTAGATGAATTTTAAAATTTTATATAGTTTCTAAGAAATCAAAAGGTTTCCTTCATTAATTTATAATTTTCGAATAGTTGCTTAAGCGAAATGTGTCTTAATACTCTTAATATTAATTAATACAAGTTTTTCCCCTGAGGTCATGATCAAAAGCTATCCAAATTCCATAATTATAAATTTGTATTAGCTCAAAATATTCAATACAGTATTATCAAAAAGGAAATATTCTCTATCCAAAAAAAATATATTCAATATAGTAAGCCTCCAAATGTTCGTACACTTTACATCGATAATGAACCATTGGTTTTTTTTTTGTTTGTTTGGATAATGACCTATTGATATTCTAAATATTGATATTTGATACTCATAATATGTCAGAATTTTACGTTCTATATCCATGCATCTTATGGGCTCGACTCCAATAGTATAAAAGAATCGACGTAACCAATGCCAATTAATTGGGGACTAATTTAATTAGTTGAATTGAGAAATAATCATGAATCCAACCGATTGTTTGAGCCCCAGGGCTGCTAGACTGCAACAGACCCTTAAAAGAAAACCTATTGAATTGGTTAGTGAATCGTCCGCTTCACTTCGCTACTAAAAAACTTGCAACCCATTTTTGCGATGACGTATAAAAAATTTATGGATCTAAAGAGGTAAGTAGTTAAAAGTTAAAAGTTAAGAGAGAGAAAACTTGTGAGTTTTACTTCGACGAAGATGACTAACAGTGATGAGCGTACTGGCTGGGTTTACTGCTTGTTTTTTTGTGGATCTAAACCAATTGGCTCGGCTTGGCCCTTTAAGGGAATGTGTTATTTGGTGGCGATCCAGCTATATCATTTTGCAACAAAAAAAAAAAAAAGGTATTGAAACAAACAAAATCATTAACACTCAGATAAATCAACCTCTTTCAGTTTGCTATCAAGTTGATCTAGGTGTGCCTTTGAATTGCACTTTGCTAATTGCTTATCTGCAAATTTATTGAAAGTATTATGGCTTTTTGGGTGAGCCCACCAAAATAATCTCAAAAAATCCAAAGAACTCAGAACTGGCTTTTTTTATTTTTGCCTTGCCAAGCCACATCAGGGCTATATGGCTACTCACAAAAGCAATTAAGTTGGGTCACTGAATGAAATACATAGTTCTAGTCTAGATTAGACAGATTTAACTCCACATTTATAAGACAAATACACCTCTACACAAAAGAAAAGCTGTCTTTTGAGCATATCATCCATCTGCTTTAGGATTTTACTGCTCACAACTCACAAGGGCAAATTAAATTGGGTAGTTCTGAATCAAATAGATGATTCTAAACTTGCTAAGACACATAACAAATACAAATACTCCCTCTTCACATCGGAAAGGCCATCCTTGAAGAATATCTTACACCACCTGAGAGTTATACAACTCTTTAATTACAACCTTTTTTTTAATTGACAAGTTACACACGCAGCCACTAGGCCTTGAACCCACAAAATCATTCATCTTTCACCTTCCTCTTCTAAGAGGAGTGCCATTTGAACTAGAGATATTGGCCAGCTCTTCACAACTCACAGGGGCAAATATATTCAGTAACTGAAGCCTGAATGAAATAGATAGTTCTAAAAGTGCAAATACATATTTTCAACTTGCTTAAGACATACTACCAATACAAACACTCCCTCTTCACATTAGTTGCAACCATGTTATCACGGGCACATTTCATATGATGAAAGAATTCACCTCTGCTCTATTTATCTTAAAAGAATTCAAAGGTTTTAACAAGATAAATGAACTAGTAAGCACACTCCTGACTTTCAACTTTCAATATGTAATTGTCTAAGAGGAAAAGTAAAATATATAATTTTTTTTAACTATTCAGCACCAAACAGAATTATATGAACCATTGTAGAAAAACTAATATCCAGTTTGATAAGTAACAACCATAGTGTAAAAAAATTAACACCTACCCTTTTTTTCATTTATAAAAAAAAAAAAGAATGGACAAGATTTGTGATGGAATAACCAACCCCCTTCCAAATGGTACGGATCAATCAATTATGTACCAGGTGAGACTGCAATCTGGTCTCCGCTCTGTATAAACATCTCAGGATAGAGATTCATCATAAATGATCTCTCCCCTGTTAAAGCCTCAGGACGGAGAAGCATCCAGCGCAAGATAACCCGAAGCCTTTCGGTACTTAAGGGTGACATGCTCTCTCCTCCAATGTACTGTAAATTTGATAGGTGCACAGATATAATATCATTCACTTCGGTTTCACGCTCCAACCTTATCCACTCTTGCTGGCGAGCAGCATCAACCTCTGACGGCCGACTATTGGGATGCTCTTGCCTTGTATGATTCCTGAGTTGGACATAAGTCCCACTAAAATCACATGCCTCATGTGAACAGTTCCTTGCTTTGGAATTCAAAAACTGGCGTGCAGGCTCAACAACAACCCAATCACTGACCTGCCCTCGACAAAGAGGGCATACAAGCTTTGATTGTGACCGAGATTCAACAGATGAACCAGAATATCCACAAAACTTCGACAGGCAATTTGAGTGGCGGTCGCTTGTATTGCAAATGTAGGGGCGGCAACCCTTTTCATAAGACGAACATCGTAACAAGACAGCACTATGAGGGTGTTCCATACAGATGGGGCACCTAACTTCTTCCCATTCCTTCACATCCACATCTCGTCCACCAATGGTTTTGGATTTCTCTTGCCTGGCATCCTTGGAACACAAAGGAATTGGAGATTTCCTAGAACGAAGACAATAAGCAGATCGAACTCTTCTATCCTTTGGCATTGCAGAATCTTAAGGTGTTGTCAAAATTCTTCAATGTGTGAAATTAACTCCTTTTCTAAGAAGATAAAGAAAAGAATACCAATTACATGAGATTGCGGACAAAATAACAAAGCATTTTAACCTTCAAAAAATGTTGAAAATAACATGCAGGTCCACAACTGATTATATACAAAAATATAACCCCACACTATGTGTTTCAACAACTGGCATTCACAACAATTACACGGATTCAGACACAAATGAAATAGCTGCAAATAAATTCAATTTCGATTTTAAATTAAGCATTTAATAAATCTCCATACCAACAGCATTAATGTCCTACACAACACTATTTATCCCAATTAAAATGCAGTCAACATTGAAAGAATCATAATGGGCCAGATTTTGTATCAAGAACAAGAATAAGCTCTCAAGAATCAATGCGTGATGAGCAAAAAAAACTACTTATACAACTCAAAGTTATCACTCACTGCAACTGCTCTTAGAAATCACTGAGTGCAACTGCTCAAACAGAATCCAAGCCTTTTTTTGGGGGGAGGGGGGTGGGGGTTTGAGTGTTGTGTGGGTATCTATGTAGTAGGGGGCTGAGATAGGTAATCTGAACTCTTTGTTTACAAAAATAAGTAAAAGACCACACATCTTTTCTTTTCTTTTTATAAGTAACGCCTCAAAGAAACTTTTCAATCTAATATAACCCTTAGAAAACCTTTCCTTCATAAAAAGTTAAAAACCCATAAAACATATATATCCAAAAAGAAACATACATCTATTTGCTAAACCAGATATATGCTTCATACATCTATTTGCAGAAAGCACAAATTACTTTCTCTAAGCTTTGGCAAGTAGCTTGCTACAATTACTTATCTAGAAAAGAAAAAAGAAAAAATATATATATCTTGCTTCAAAAAGAAGCAATAACAATAGCTTGCTACATTCAAAAACACAAGTACTAACATAACTATATTTCAAGACCATGTATTCACACCCATTAGCAAATATAACTTTGATGTTGTGTTAAAGAACAGTTAAAATACGAAAGATCCAAACCAAAGTCTTCTTTCAAAAACCAAAATAAATTACTATCATGATATATAATAAAGATTATAACTTTGCAAACAGGCATTATCAGATAAGAACCATTAATTGTAATTTGATACAATCATTATAAAATTCCCAGTTCCCACATACTCAAATTTGAAAAATAAAAATAAAAAACTGATCTTGAAAATTTGATACAACTTAGCTGTACTATAATATTAAAAAACCCATAAAAAGAAAGAGAAAAAAAACTGAATCTCAATAATTCTAAAACAAATTACAAAACCCATCAAAGAACATGAACCACAAACAATCTCCATGATCTTTCTCTCTCTCTCTCACACACACACACAAAATGTATGTAGAACACATAGACATAGATTCAATAAACCCAGATGGGGTTTGCAAAAAAAAAATCAAAAAAATAAATAAAAAGTTAAAGAAGGGTTAGAGAAAAGAACATGCCAAAGGGTGTGGGGAATTAGAGGAGGAGCGAGCTTTCGCAAATTTTGCACTGAGATACCCGTACAATACAAGGCTGGAGGCGCAAGCCACATTGTTTTATAGTGCTGCTTCGTAATAATCTGAGTTTTTTTAAATAATTAAAACCAGTGCCACTAAATTACGGAACCAAACTCAAAAAAAAAAAAAATTTACGGAACCGCCATTACTTCCTTTTTTATTTTTTGTTTCTTCCTGATTTTCAAAAATAAGTGTTTCTACTTTTTAGGTTTTTTACCCTTTTGGCGGTGGATATTGGGTAGCCTATGACAACAGGTCCAAGTACAGGATAAATTAGAAAATCATAATTCAATCCAATTTCTAAGGATTATTATTAAAAAGAAATAGTTTATTTTCAACCTATTACGTGATAAGTAAATAGATCATCCATGTATACTTTTAGTCACATAACATTTTTAATGAGTCATGTGATTTTTTAAAATACACATGTGGATGGTCTATTTGCTTGTACTGTAATAGGTTGAAAGAGGATTCCTCCAAACTAAGTTGAAAATAAACTATGTCCTAAAATAGAGTAAATTTCTCTGATGTCAATTAAACAGATCATTTATGTGTATTATTTAAATTTTATACAAATTACATGAAAAGTACATGTGGATTATTTATTTAATTATCATTGGGTTGGATGAGTATTCCTTCAAACCGGTTTGGAACTAAACTATTTTTTATTATTAATAAGACATTGTCTTTAATATAAAATATCTAAATAAAATTTCAAAACTATTCTATTTAATTTTGATTCTAATAAAACTAAGATTAAATTATTAAATTGGTCTTTAATTATATTAATAGTTGAAATTGATTTGATTTAAAAAAAAAAAAAAATGACACTTTTTATTTTAACTTTTAAATTATGCTTCATTTGTCACACTAACTAATTTCAGTGAAATTCAAGTAGAGAGGAGATTTAACAACAAAATTGACTTAATCTTAAAAGTTGAATAACTAACATGGCATGATTGTTGGGGGACTAAATTGACACAATTCATATTTGAGAAACCAAATTGAACTTTAAGGAGGACCAAATTAATAATTTAACCTAAAACTAACGAGGATAGGGAATAATAAATTTTTAAAATAAAGCAAAACTTGAAGTAGATAAGTTAGTGATATTTTGTCCATTGTGCATTGACTTTTCAAGGAAAGTTATTAAAATTGTTCTTTGACTTTTTTAATATCATCATATTTTACGACAATTCAAAATGGAACTATCCACTGGGCATTTGACCTTGTGCTTTCTTTTGGTCTTCATCCCTTTATGAGAGTATAGGTTTGATCCTCTACATTTACAAATTAGAATTAAACTATAGTAGGATTTCTATCGACACTCAAAAAGTGCATTAAAAAAAATTGGAACTAGGGACTTAGGGTATGTTTGGTACATAAAGAAAATATCCATAAATATAATAGTAATTCAATTGTTTGATTATGCTTTCATTAACTTAACCTAGTAATAGCTAAAAGAAGATTGAATGTAAATTCAAGATTTTATTCGTGTCAACAAATTTGATTTAGACCCCACACTTATCCAACATATCAATTGGATTAATTGAACATGTTAAGTGCATTCCAAACAAAAAATCCAACACAATAATTCAACCACAAATATATCTTACCAAATTCTGAGAATCCATGACCTTGATTGCCTAAGTGAACAGGGATCGTGTAATAATTGTTTCTCAAAATGATGACTCGAATAATGAAATTGTTCCTCCTAGATTGAAGTTTTTATATTGGAGTCGCCACTTATTTTTATTAAATGAAAAATAAATGAAATAAATAAATGAAATACATCACATTAATTCAATGAAATGTAAAATTTACTTCATGAGAAAACATAAAATAGAGAATTACAAAACTCCATATCCTAGATAAAATCTAAAGAAATTACATTTATTTGATTCCATTAGTACCAGAACCCTCATCCTCTTCTCCCATTTCAAAACCTCCCCCACCTCCTATAAAATTCCAAAACTACCCTCATCCATCAAAACCACCACCACAACTATGTAGTGCTACTACTCCACCCAATCCTCTAGGCCCAATAATGTGTCCCCATTGAGCCCTCACTAGCCCCAACTCCCATGATGTCGTTTCGTCTGGCCCATTTCAAAACCTCCCCCCACATTCTGTAAAATTCCAAAACTACCTTCACCATCAAAACCACCACCACAACTATGTGGTGCTACTACTCCACCCAATCCTCTAGGCCCAACAATGTGGCCCCATTGAGCCCTCACTAGCCCCAACTTCCATGATGTCATTTCGTCTGGCCCATTTCAAAACCTTCCCCCACATTTTATAAAATTCCAAAACTACCCTCACCATCAAAACCACCACCACAACTATGTGGTGCTACTACTCCACCCAATCCTCTAGGCCCAACAATGTGGCCTCATTAAGCCCTCACTAGCCCCAACTTCCATGATGTCGTTTCGTTTGGCCTTTTGTCAAAGTCTATTGTAGCTTTGACCCTACTGCCTAAAGGCTCCACCTCAGCCTCATCATCCTCTCCTGGTTCCACCGTTACAGCCACCATTTGGTCACCTTCATTGGCAGTGCCACCTTGGACATCATTGATCTCTAAAACGCCTTGAACTTGATCTCGATTGGCTCCACCGAAACACCCTCGGTATCCATGCCACCATTCCTCAACAAGTACAACTAGTGGAAAAGTTGTCAAGCTATTGGAATCTGAGTGATTTTGCAGGTGGACGAAGTGTATGGACTGACGTTTCCTCTCTTGCTAAAGAGCAACAATACGAAGTTTGGGAAACCGGGTTTTGGAAGATGCTGATGTTTATGGAGTTGGAGGAGATATTGTGATAAATTTAGTGTTTTTGAGCATATGGTATTTAACAACTTAAAGAAAGCGCTAACCACATCTGCACTTATACTTCAAAAGAATTAGTCAAGTTATAATTGGGGCTCCTTGTAATTGTTAATAAAGCCCAATTTGACCCAATAAATGCCCAATGTGTGACTCATCAAACACACACACATATCCGAATTTGAGACATCAAATAGTAAACTACAATGCATTGAAATTATTATAATTTTTTGGTAACAAAATTGTTTCAGAGCTTTTAGACGTCAGAAATAATAAAAGATGATATAAAAAAGTGATTTGTAATTTTATATTTGAATCCAACTAATTTAATTAATAGTCAATGTTTATTTAATTATTATCATATTATTAATATTGGCATGCATCAAGTTATAAAGCAACATATCATCATTCATTTGGAAACAAAAAGGAATAATTTAATTGAGGCGGGAATGAAAGATGTATTGTTCCACCACAAAGAATTATTTGATTTTTCATTACTGACTCAGTGACTCCTAATAGCAAATTCCTATTTTTAATTATTTTTATTTGTGGTCATTTAATAACAACAACAACAACAACAACAACAACAATAATAAGGCTAAATTACAATTTAAACATTCTAATTTTGATCAAAATTCATTTCAGCACTCTAACTTCCATATCTTTTCAATTCAGTCATTATGTCCACTTCCATTAAATGAGTTTCCATTAAGTGCCAAAAAAAGACTTCGTTTAGATTAAAAATTCATAAAACTAATAAAGTTAGAGGGTATAATTTGGGGGGAAAAAATGGAAGCTAGAGTATTGAAATGAAAAAATTAAATATTAAAAGTTAAAATTACAAGATTGACTTGAATTTTGACCAAAGTTAAGAGTTCAATTTGTAATTTAGCATTATTATTATTATTATTAGGGTTAAATATATTGTTGGTCCTTAATGTTTACCAAAGTTGCACGTTTGGTCCTTAACGTTTAAAACACGCAGAAATTGTCTCTAACGTTTCAAAATTAAGCATCATTGATCATTTCTGTTACTCTTCGTTAACTTTGTGTATACATAACTAATAGATTGATGACGTGACTAATTTTTAATTGAGGTGTAATTTTTTTTTCATTGACAATTAGGATTTGATATGTCATACATGTTTAAAATCAAATAAAACCTATGCAACCCATCCAACTCAATTCTCATTAAAAAAAACCAATTACCCGAATTAATTATACCCTAAAATTAAACATTGCATCTCTCTCTCTCTGTCTTCTCTCTCACTTCTTTCGTAGTTTTTTGGTTTCTCCATGAAAAGAAATACCGCAAAAGACAAAGTCTAAATATGTGAGAAAAACCTTGCATCTCTTTATTGTTCTAAGAGATGTGTCATGTGTAGCAGTATAGCACAAAAAAAGTCAATACACAATCAAACCAAATCCACTCTAATACATAGAGTATTAAAGTAGAAGAAATTAGAAATAGACTCACATGTTTCCTTCAACTAGATTGTTCATGTTAGTATATCAGATTGACCCCTCCGTACATGACTATTCGTTAACTTAAATATACTCTAATTATATATTCACAACTTCAATAGTCTAGCATGGTTGAATTCAAACTCAACATGGTGTTTTTCTCAAATCTTCATAATATTGGTTTGTTTGGTAAATGTTTTCATTTCCTGATTTTTTTTCAACCTTTCAAATTGAAATTTGAAACTTGTTTGAATTTGTTTTTTTTTTTTTTTTTAATTTCTGTTTGGCACCCTATTTTCTCACATGTTTTTAGTCTTGTTTTTATTTTAATTTTTATTATGGGTAAAACTTAGGTACAGTTACTTAGGTTAGGTACATTTTGAATTCAAACACATGGTTACATTAACCAATGAAACACAAACAATGTTATATTTTCCAAGAATATTTAAATTCAATATAGTTATGTATTATCCTTTTATTATTATCCTATTATTATTATATTTATTTTATGTGTAAAAACTAAAATGAGATAAAAAAAACAAATAATGAAAATAGCTTATGGTTGTTTTGAAAAAGGGCATGGGACCCAAAAAAAAAAAAAAAAACAAATTGTTTTCAAGAACAAAATTGAAACCGATGTACCAAACATAAATTTTTTTGGTGGGGCCCATGAATTCTGTTTTACAAACATGAAAACAGTTTTGCAAAAATGTGTACCAAACAGCCCTATGTCTTTTGCGGCATTTTCTTTTCATTGAGAAACCAAAAATCTGTGAGAGAGGCGAGAGAGAAGAGGGGGAAAGAGAGATTCAACTTGCAAGGTTTAATTAATTTGGGTAATTGGGTTTTTTAATCAGAATCGGGTTGTGTGAGTTTTATTTTATTTTAAACTGGTATGCCATGTCAGATCCTAATTGTAAATAAATAAAAAAATGTTATCTCAATTAAAAATTGGTCATGTCATTAATTTGTTAGCCACGTATACACATAGTTAACAGAATGACCAATAATGCATAATTTTGAAACGTTAGAGATCATTTCTGCATATTTTAAACGTTAAAAACTAAATACGCAACTTCGGTAAACGTTAGAGACCAACAATATATTTAGTCCTTATTATTATTATTATTTAAGTTCTCTCTTTTAGAGAACGGGTGGAATTCAAATGTCATTTTGAAAAATAAGCATGGACATTTTTGTCAATTCATTATTTTTATTAAAAGCTATAATAGAGCTCAAAAGAGTTTTAACTCAAAAGTTTCAGATTCGATTTACATTAAAGCAGCTTTAGTTAGAGAGAAAAACTCTTTTGCAAATTTGCCAAATGGTTGTCTATATTTACTAATGAGGTTTAAGCTTTAAGCCCTCGGGCTTTCTTTATTTTGCAAAAAACATTTTCCTTAAAAAAAAACAATTTTTTTCTTAGTTAGTTACGATAGTATTTGAATCTATGATGTTCGCTCCACGATGATTATCTTATTATTAAGCCAAGATACCAATTAGTTTTTTTGTGTAGACGAGATTTGAACTTATATCCCTTATTCGACGACCAAAGATTTTATCATTGAGCTAACATTTCAGTGGGTAAATAAATTTTCCCCTTTCTTATTTCAATAAGTTTATAGGCACACAAAATTTTACAATTACTAATGTATCAAACTGTAAATGATAGATAATAAAATGACGTCGAAGATTCTCCAGATGAACTTCTTTTGTGTAAAAGCATAAAAAATGGCATGTAGGCTGTTGGGTTACTTTTTCTTATTTTCCTTTCTAAGAATGAAAAGAGACATTATTATCTTCTTTTGACTCTTCAAAACCCCAGAAAATGGGTATTGGAAAATTTGGCCTTGGAATTATGTTAAAAAAAAAAAAACTAATACCTTGGAAGTAATTAAACCATTTGCCAAGGGTCCCAACTGCAATAAACTAATTTCCACGTCCTATCAATATAAATTCTTGGCTTCCCAAAACGAGGGAAAAAAGGACCAACGCAGATAGTGAGAGAAAGAAAACGTGATCAACTTTCTCTCTCTAAAACTCAAAAAAGAAAAAAGAAAAATATTTATACACAAAAACCGAAAGAACCGCTCTCTGACTCTCGCTTCTCTCTCTCTCGCTTCCAAAATATTCACATTTTCGCTTTCCCACATTCAACAACACCAACCCTCTTTCACTGTAAGAACAACACGCACTGACTCTCTCTTTTTGTTGATCTTTGTGTACTTTATCACTATGCTCCTTTTCGTTTTTAAGTCTATATGTCTCTCTTGGTTCTGGCGGGAATGGAGATTTGCATTGCTGTCGGTGACTCTGATTTTTTTTTTTTCCCATTTTTTTGTTTGATTTTTCTTTTTAATGGGTTTGTGGGTTTGTTCAGTTTAATGGGTATTTTTGGCTTATGGTTAAGTATTGCTGGTGACAGTGTTGGTATTGGTTTCGTGCTTTTGTTGTATGTGTGGCCCTTTTGGTGGGATCCCAAAAATAGAACTTTCTAGGGTTTCTGTTTGGTCTTTTGCATATGGGTTTCTTTTTCTTACTTGGGTAGCTGAGAAGCGTGGCTAAAATCAAAGATGATTGGATTTTGGTTACTGGGTTTTGTGTTGTTTCGCGTTTTTATGAGATTTAAGAGTAGTATTTTCATGTTGGTGTTGTGAAACTCAAGATTATTGGGTGTCTCTGTTTTTCTTTCTATGGGAGTTCTGTAGCTATGTACATTGCTTATATTATTGAATTAATTAATGCAATTATGTTTTGAAGGTTGTTGTGAGACTCTTTCTGGGTTTGTGTTACTGGGAGTGGTTTAGTCCCTTTTTGGTTTTAGGGTTTCTGTATTGACATACACATTACATGTACTTTTTAACTCAATTGACATGAGCGAGGGTTGTTTTAAGGGCCATAATGAAGTTATATTTTGTGGTGTAATGTAGGAGGTGAATTTGTCATATTCTGGTTTTTGGTTGAGTGCTTTTCGTTTCTTCTTAGGCTTTGCTGTTGATGAAAAAATGGGGAAAGGGAAATAATATAGGAAATTCATGTCTAATTTAGTATTGATGCTGTTTTCGTTTCTCAGGGCAGGAAGAGAAAAACTCACCCCAACTAAATAAAGTATATTTGGGTGGTTTCTATTTTCTTTTTCATACATTTCCTATGCAACCAAATGCAATGCTTGGATTTATGTATCGTTACATTTCCTGTAAATCTGAATGTAATTTGAGAATGGTAGCTATCGTGTTATGTAGGAGCTTGTTCTGAAACTCTCTATATGTTTGTGATTGATACAGGAATTGAATATCACATATTGAGGGTCCTCGTGCGGGTTGTTCTTACTGGTGGTGGTGGACTGAGTTCTCACCATGCCTCTACTGAAAAAGAAGCCGTTTTCCTTGGCAAAACCACCTAAGGATTTGGATCCTCGTGAGCTTGTTTACCAAGTTCGTTTCACAAAAGAGATATTTCGGGATTATCAGTATCCTTTATTTATTTATTTATTTTATTTTTGTAAATATTGAAAGCTATTTAAGTTCTTTTTGCACCCTCCATTTGGTTGCGGATGAAAGCAGCTATGAGAAAATAATAATAATAACAATTTTGGTTATATTGCTTTCTGCCTTTTGATTTTGATTGCATGAAAACCTCAACTCATTGGAGCCTAATAGTTCTTTTAGACTCTGTTGAGTAGAGTTGTTGGGTCCTAAATGATGGAAAACTTACGATCAAAATTTGACATAATTGCAGCAACTGGATGGTGTAATTGCAGCAACTGGATGGTGTTACAAGGCATTGCCATTTTTTTTCTTTTTTCTTTTTTGCCTTAACCTATATCAGGGAATATTTGAACCGTATAAATTTGTATCGCCAGAGAGTATGGGCTTGTAAAGTCACTGGGAAAACTAGCTTGACTTATGAGGAGGCTTTGGTGTCAGAAAAGCGGGCAGTGGAGATGGTTCAACAGTTTCCCAAAGAACTTATGGCACCTGCGCTTCATATCATCCAATACAGTATGTACTTGTATCCAGCTTTCTTTTACTGTCATATTAGTTACTAGTAGTGCCATTTTTTTTTTCCTATCAATGTAGCATTTAGTGACTTTCAGTTGTGCTCTTATTGAATGATTCATAAATCTGGTGACATTTTAAAATTAGATATGTTGTGGGTGTATCTATATTTGTTTTTGCACATGATCTTCAATGAAACTATGAAGTGTGTGTGTGTGTGTGTGTATCATTGCCAACTTTAGGGGGCCGTTTGGTTCACAGAATTTTTGAACCCCATGAAGTATTTATATCCCCATGCTAACTTTAAGATAAGATATTTTCTTGAGATTTATTTTATGGGCCTAGTTACTCACTCAAACAAAATGATTTTGAGGTCTCTTCACCAGTGGAAAACTGTTTTGGGCAGTATCCAATTGTCTTCTTTTCTTGAATTCCTAGACCTTTTGATTTTGAGATTGTAATTTTTTAGGAGTAGGCCAATGCACATATTGTGTCTTTGACCTATATCCTCTTTTGAATTAAATTATTTTATTATAAAAAAAATTCTATATGTATGCAGTGTGTAGCTGACTGCAATGGCCCTTGTTTAGGTTGCAGGTAGAAATGGGTCTAATGTTAGATTTGTCTATACCAAATAGGGACTCGAGAATATGTTGATCTACACAACTTTCATTTATCAAATAAAAAGACTGAATATATAGTTCAGCAAATTTTTTTTATGAGTAATAAATAATTTTATTAGGGAATTATAAATACAAGAAGTTTACAAAAAGTACATATAAAGATTATATAAGAAAATTTAGGAGATACAAAAACCCTAGAAATGAAGGGACATGGACACCCCCACAAGCCAACATCCAGTCATATAAAGATCTCAAAATTAAAGATTTAAGCTCAAGAGTAGAAAGTTAAATACTGTAAAAGTCCAGTTATTTCTCTATCTAAATAATCCACCAAAATGTTCTAAAGTTTGGCAATTCACATCAGTTTTCTAAAGTCATTATTAACATTTTTTCATGTTGAATATGACTTATTCATCGAGTTTTATTATTGTTATTATTTTTATGGGATAAACTATGATGGTGATAGGTCAAGCTTGATATTCAGTGCTTCTTTTTATGGTATAAACTATCGAGCTTGATATCCATTTTCACATTAATAATTGATTTTTGTAACAACTTCAGCTTTACATGTAATTTACCATTCAACAATAACCAATGGTATTGCTCATTTATCACTTGTACAAAAATGTCAAAGATTCTCGCCTCTATGGTTTGTAGGTCAATTTGAATGGTTTGGATCAATAAATAATTTTAGTAAAATATATAAAATTGGTGATGCCTTATCAATCTTGTCTGGGCAGCCACCCTCTAATAATTTATCACTATTTTATCATAATTTTTAAGTCTTGAATTGTCTCAGAAATTTTCAAGCAACAAGGATGTATGCCTGTTACCCCCATAAAGTTGAGAAAACTGATATTCTTGCACATTTAGTGAGTGAGTTCTAACTTCTAATGTAACATGTTTTGAACTTTGATATTGGCTATGGTTTGATCAGTAGTTGAAGTAATTTTCCATTGAGGTTAAATTAATCCATTTGGTATGAGGTGTTCAAACTCTTGCTTGTATTTGGCCGTCTGTCTTTGATTAAAATTACAAGTTTTGATGTTCAACATAACTTTATGAAGTTTGTAGGAATGTTGATTTTTTTGCTTGGCCAACGGCTTTTCATACTATTATAACTGTGGATAATCTCATCTAAAGAAACATCATCCTAGTAGATTATTGATGTATGTATAAGTGTAATGGTGAGAGTGTTTGACCACATGTTGCTTCATTTCTCTGTGGCAAGAGAGGTATGGCCTTTTATCTTTGGGGAACTTCGTGATGCCGAGGGAGGTGGTTGATGTGTACTTTTTTCTGGAAAGGTTCACGTGGAAGAAATAGGAATGGTCTCTTTTGGAATGCAGGCCCTCTTTGTATGATGTGGATACTTTGGAGAGACGGAGATAAACGAATATTAATGATTTAGAGCTGCACACCAAACATCAGTCCAAAAGTGTCTTCTCAAACTATCCCCAACTTCATACTTTAAATAGCGAGAAAATTTGGGGATAGTGAACCATCTCTGAGGAACCATATATTCCAACTCTTTCCCACCCCATCCAAATTGGTTATCAAGATGGAGCCTACCAGAGCATCTTTATCGACCATACAAGAGTATGACTCCCACACCTCTGATCTTGCAAGAAGCGAACCCTAGTACAAGAAAGGTATATTTTAGATTTGGTTTTAATAGCAAATGAAGTATGGACAGTACAGTTCGTAGTAAGATTCCAGGAGTCATTTGTAAGTTGGATACATAGAATGCTTATGATCATGTCAATTGGGATAATCTCCTTTATTTGCTAAAGAGATATGGGTTGTTGGGGTCATGGAGGACTTGGATCAACAAGTGTATTTCTTCAATCAGATTTTCAATTCTCATTAATGGAACCCCTGCAGGTTTTTGAGAGTTTGAGAGGGTTACGTCAAGGGGACCCCCAATCACCCCTTCTTTTCATCCTAGTTATGGAGGTTCTTAGTAAGATGATTGATAGGGTAGTAGGGGGAGGTCGTCTGACAGGGTTTATAGTCGAGGGAAGCAATGGAGATGTATTGACTATTTCTCATTTGCTTTTTGCATATGATACGACTCTCTTTTGTGGGGGCAGCAATGGAGCAAATAAGAATGTTACGATCTGTATTGATTTTCTTTGAGGAGGTGATGGGTATAAAAGTAAATCCAAGAGTGAGTTGTGCCAGTGGGATCGGTGGTTCATGTGGAGAGTCTAGTGATGACGTTGGATGTAAGGTAGGTTTGTTACCTATGGACTTATTTGGGCCTTCCAATGGGAGCTCGCTTTAAGGCAAGGTCTATGTGGAATGTTATCATTGAAAGAATGGAGAGAATGTTGGCTAGGTGGAAAAGATTGTATCTATAAAGGGGGGTTGACTCACACTCATCAAGAGCACATTGTTTAGTTTACGATTGTCTTTGGACCCAACTGTTTTGAAAAATCTGGTCTTTAACCTTTTGGGTTTGACCTACAAAATTTTACCCATTGAATATACACTGTTTGGTGTATCAGCTGAAATGTAATTGATTAAATTGTTAGTCAGATTGATATATCAGTGCAGCAGTCGTAACAAATTCATTACCACACTGTATTAGCCATATCAGTCAATATGTAGTAGTACTTAACAATATAATTTGTATAAAATGCACGATTGCATCTGGAAAATGTAAGTTTATTTGATTCTTTTACATTGATTTTCTATATGAGTTGACCTTTTCTTCTCAACTAAGCAATGAGTTAGTGGACTCAAAATCCAAAGTTGGTATTACATTTAAGCAGAATCCACAAAATGAAGCTATAAGAAAGGTTCTTTTGAAGTAAATTGTTTAATTGTTGAGTAGATGTTGAAAAATTGTGGGTTTTAAGAATTATAAATTTCTTTTTATGGGGTCTTTGGATGTCTGACCATTGTTTCTCAGATAAACTTTCTTCTATTTGAAAATTTTGAATTCCATGTGACACCAACAGGGGATGTGTGTGAGACTGGACTTGCAGTAATAAGCTTGAGGCTTGTGAATATGTTGATGCTACATTAATCTAAGTTCTTGAGCTATAACTATGTTGTGAATGATTTGGGAAAATATTTAAAATGTTACTGAGAACAAACCAGTCTGTTAAGAAAGAAAGAGATGCTAGATACACGCTTGTCACTAATCGATTTTTGGCGCTACAGGCATGTGGCTTGATGTTTATTTTCAAGTTTATTGTTGGTTGTCATCAGTTAATGCCTTCCTTTCAAGTTGTTATTTGCCTCGTAGAGGCAATTCTGAGGCGGTTCTATTTCTCCTGATCTTTTGCTTTTGCAGGTATGCTTTCACTGAAAGATCTTGCCAACACAATAGCTGAAACGATGCAGAAACGCTTGTTTGTAGGTGCTGAATTGTATGGAAGGAAGGAAAATGATGTATTTGCGTGTAAAATAACAAAAGTTCTGGAGGAGGGTCCTGACAAAATCCAATATGAGGTGGCATGGCTTGACAAAAATAAGAAAGTAATGGAACATTCATTAGTAAGTCGAGAAGATTTAATACAGAAGAAGGCACCCTTTAGTAGAAATGTTTTGAAGTCTTTTATTCGGGACTCTACATACCGAAGTGCTCCTTGGGTCATTCATGATAAGCTGGCACGAAATCATGGAATTTCAACTGATCTTCCAGAGGAGTTAAGAAGCCAAGTTATCTTTAAGGATGGACTACTAGTACGCAATATGGTAATTATATATAATTTTAGTACTATGTTTTTTCTGAAGTTCTGAAGTTATTGTTTTGTCTCATATTTATCATATTCACAATTCAGGAAGGAAAAAATAAAAGGAAGAAAATAGATGGTGAGAGATTTGATGGCTCAACCATGGAGAGGACTAAGAAAGGTAGGTTATAAGTATTGAAGTTACGCTGGTGTAGGTTTAATTTGGTCTGCTTTACCTTTTCAGTATGCAGTAAGGTTGGTTTTATCATTGTTTGCGGTAGAATACAGTACTAGGTTGGTTTTATCATGGTTTTCTTTTTTTTCTTTTTTTCTTTTTTTTTTTTGTTTTTTGGGGGGGGGGGGGGGGGGGCATTTATTATCTTTGAATTGCAGATGCTTTTAACTACTACTTTTGTTTGCGTAATGCTTCTGAGGTCACAAGTCTAACAGAGTTTTATTTCGTCTTCTTGTTGCTGCTTTCCTGAATTGTAGGAGATGATCAGCAAATGAAAGAACCAATCAAGTATCCTATCGATGACCTGTTGGTGCAGCCTGGTGCAGACGATCCTATTTTCACTGACCGCCCTTCTCCGTCAAGGGACTTCAATGTTCCTCTTGATTGTGTTGGGGATCTCTTAATGGTTTGGGATTTTTGTTCGTCATTTGGTAGGCTGTTGCAGTTGTCGCCATTCTCTCTTGAAGATTTTGAAAATGCTATCTGCCACAAGGACAGCAATCAGATTCTCCTCCTTGTGGAAACTCATTCAGCTCTTCTCCGATTGCTCATAAAAGACAATGGTGAATATTTATTGGCTCTAGGGAAAAGAAATAAAAAATTAAAGGTTAATATCCCATTTATACTTTCATTTTTGTATTTTGTTTTCTTTTTGCATTACATTATGTGCTTGACATGTGCTAATTTAACCTTTCCATTTTAGATTACACTGATCAATTGGACGGAGTATTTGTGCGATTTTTTGGAAATGATCAAACTTCCTGAATTCAGTTATACAGCAACTATTAAGCGGGGGCATTATGGCCTTTTAGATGCTCATGCTAAACTGGGAATCTTAAGAGAATTGATTAACCAAGCAATTCAAACAGATATTTTTAGGGAGAAGTTGGATAGTGTTATTGAAGAGCAGCAGGAACTTGGGGCCACAAGAAGGGGGGAAGCAATAGAAGAAGCCAGAAAAAAAAGGGAGGAGAAGGAACATTTGAAGGCTGAGGCTGATGCCAATGGAGTAATGGATCAACAATTTTTGGGGAGCGTAGAAAGTGTAGCAGCAAATGATAATCACAGTAAACAGAATGGTCATATAGAAAAGAAAAGAAATGGGAAGGTCCAGCAGGGCAATGCATTGGAGAATTGGTTTTGATTCTTTCTTATACTACAAAAAGTATATTTGATAATGACTTCTTTTGATCTGAGGCTCATAATTTTCTTTTTCATTTATTTTCCAGTGAGACTAAGCTTTCCAACACTGCATCGAAGAAAAAGGCCAAGAAGCAGAATTTGGATGTGGAAGTCGCAGCAGATAATGGCAAGGATTCATCTAGGAAGGAAGGGTTGAAACAATTAAAGGATGATAAAAAGGAAGCGGCTGAGAAAATGAATAAAGAACAGAGGGTTGAATCCATCTCCTTACTGACCTCTTATAATACTCCTTTCGTCCCATATTGTAGTCCTCTATTTCATTTTGGGATGTCCTAAATATAGTCCTCTTTGAAAAGTTGTTAGACATAATGTTAATAATTTTTCCAACTTACCCTTTAATTGATTTGAAAAGTCAATACCCTTTTTATTTGAAAGACAATGCATTAAATGAGTTTCCTTAAAAAGTTGGATCAACAATATGGGATGGAGGGAGTATGATTTTTTCTTGCGCTTGTACGTGTTTTCTTTGTTCATATTTTCTTGTCATTTTTATGTCAGAGGGAATTTTATGAACGAGAAATGGAGAAACGAGTGATACACAGAAACCCCTTGGGCAAAGACAAATTTTATAACAGGTATTGGTGGTTTCATCGTGATGGGAGAATATTTGTTGAGAGTTCTGACTCCAAGGAGTGGGGATACTACAGTAGCAAGGAAGAGGTATTAATGCTGCTTAACTACTTTCTACTTATTATTCTCGCCTTTTTTTTTGGTAATTCCATTTTGACATTCTTGATCAGCTTGATGCGTTGATGGGTTCGCTGAATATCAAGGGGGAGAGAGAGTGGGCGCTTAAAAAACAGCTGGAAAAATTCCATAGCAGAATATGGTTAGTCCTTGACTTTTTCTTGAACAACAAATGGATTCTTAGAAACCTTCTAACTTCTTTTTTTCTAAATCATCATTTCTTTTTTCCTTCTTTACTAAAGATCACTTAGTTTCTTTGTTACTCTCTTTTGCATAAGCTGTAGTTATACATACCAACTTATGAATGTGTTTAATTTTTCTTTTTAGTGTGCACACACCCACACACAAATTCCTATGTTGATGCACATGTTTACATGCCTATGTGCACACACTTACACCTGCAAACGTGTGTGCATGTTGGCCAGTACATATATATACATGTGTATGCATTTAGGCATGTATCTGCTTATAAAAGACAAGCTAATTCAAGGGGACCAAACCTAAATTTCACAATGATTTGGGACCAAAAGGGCAGTGAAAAAGAGGTTTGTTTTGTATATCGGAAGAGTGCCAAATCGAAACTTATATTGCTACATATAGGAAGGTCCTCAATCAATTGAACTGGTACAGATGGATTAGGCCCATCATATCTAGGAAATTCTGGGGCAGCTCCCCCTTCTTGTTAGGCCTGAAGCCAACAATAGCCTGCTGCTATTAATCTGAATGAAAATAAATAAAATCCTCTTCTGTTGAATACAAGACTTGGTTGCGATGGAGGGTGGGTCAACTTTCTGTCATTGTTGTCAATCTAGAGCTACACTTCCAGTATCATGTTTCTGTGAGGAGGTTTGCATGTTTGGCAAAGTCATTGTTACTAATACTTCCGAGATTTATCCCTTGCTTCTTTGATTGTTAAAATTATTGAGATGGTAGTGGAGCGACACAGCTGTTGTATATTTCATTTACATCTGGTCTAATCTATGAAGTCTACCTTCTTCTATGCATTTTCACAGTAAGGAACTCCAAAAAAGATCAAAGGAGTTTGCTCACAAGATTGCAATGGAGGAGGCTGTGGTTCGAAGATCTACTCGTGTACGGGCTCCACCTAGGGAAAATCCTGCTAATGCTTTCCTTAGGTATGTCAACAAGTGGAAGGAAGATTAACTGGGCTTGATTTTGGTATTGAGAAATATGGTTTCATTAAATTTAGATAGAAGGTCCTATACTCAGTTACGTTAATCATTACTCACAGTAGGATCAATGAGTTAAATTTTTTCGGTGACTCGGAGTACATGCTCATTAATTTCTTCGGTGGGAATTTGTTAGTAGTACTTACCCAAAAAAAGAAGGGAATTTGTTAATAGGAGGTCAGTGAGGAAGTAGTGACTTAGGGACATGGAAAGGAAAAGGGATGGTGAAGTTTTCTTAACCCATTCCTCTGATGGACTAGCATAATTATGCTTGACCCTCAAATTTTGTAAATGAATTTTTGGCTTTATTTTTTGTATTTTTAATTTAAGAGACAGAATGTCAAACATTATTTACTCACGGTTGTTTAATTTTTGTTTTCAGCCTTTTAAATGCTCCATTTATATTTCAAGAAATGATGAATTGGTAAACACACAGGCTTGTAGATTTTGATTACTTTTGTAGTCTTACTTGACAAGTCATGAAGCTTGATTTCCCACTTCCCTTTAACTTTTTCTAGCAAATATGGCATTGCATATTATGGACACCTTTGGCTGTGAGCACTATTGTCATTGTATTAATGGTAGGTATTCACGGGTTGGTAACCATATTGTTAATGATGAAAGAAACCCACCGCTGACCGATGTAATAAAGAAAATTTTAAGACTTGGAATTGGAATAAAGATTAGTTTACTTCCCCTTTTCTCAGAAACTGAGCAAGGCCAATAGTGTCACCCACTTCTTTACTTTTCCACCGATTTCTCAGCTACAAAACTACAAAAGCAACATTGAACCTAAAGAATTGAGGTAGCGATATTTCTTGGACTTACCTGATTGAAAGTTGCAGACACAACTATTCATCCTGGCCGTTTAATAAATTATTAACTTTTTTAACATTTTTTGATACGTCTGATTTGACAATCAGAGATGAAAAGTTGTTTTCACATTTAGACCATAAACTTATAAGAGATGATCTATACCAACATCAAAGTAAATTACAGAATAAGTTATAACTATAGTCTATGGCTCCACTTTCTAGGTGTCATGGAAGCCATAATGAATATTTGCTCTTGCAACTTTTAATCTCGTCTTTTAAGTATTGCATCCGATCTTGATCTTGATCTCGATCTCGATCAGTCAGTCAGTCTTAGGTGTCATGGAAGCCATAATGAATATTTCCTTGGAGCCCAAAAGTACAAGACTGGTCTCACAAGCTGCCATGTTATTTATGGCTACTGTTTCTTGCATTGTCCGGTGAAAAGTGCCGACTATCAACTACTACATATGTTGTGGTTGGTGTAAAGGAACTTCACAAATTGATTAAAAAATTGGGTCATACATATTAAGAGTAGTACTTTTCCTTAATCTGTAAAAACAGTACAACAGTAAACAAAATCCATTGCTCATTCCAAAAGACTTCCAAGTCATGTTACAAGTAATATGAAGGAAATTTAAAACAAAGCAAAAAATACAGCAAAGTAGGCAAAGCCAGTTATTATCTATCCACAATCAGAACCTGCTCAAGAGGTGGACCAGGATGCAAGTCATATAGGTAATCTGGTCCACTAGCTTCTGGTATTTTTGCTGGAGAACATGAGCAAGACATCTCCGATACTGGAGGCAGAACTCTGCCAGCAAAGACTGTTACTTGGGGTGATCCAGAACTATATTATCTCGATCACAGCTCGACTGACAATTTTTCCCTGGTTAAGATCATCGAATGCTTGGCCTGCCTCCTCAAATTTGTATTTTCTAGTAACAGCATTGGAGAGATTAAAGATACCAGTTTCTGCCAGTCTAACCAACTTGGGGAGATCTTGCCTTGCTCTTCCTCCATAGGAACCAATGACTTGAATCTGTTCTATGAGATCACCAGTTAGATTTTGGACAATATAACAAACCTAAATCATGCTCAGCATGCAAACAAAAATTTCAATTACTAAAGCTAAAATTCTTAGAATATTCAGTGCTATAGGTGAACAGAGCTGAACACTACTTATCCACAACCAAAAAAAAAAAAAAAAAACAGAGCTGAGCACTGTATAGTGTTGTTAGGCCCAAGCTTGGTAATATGAAAATTGCATTTAGAGTGCTAAAGCTAAGACAAAGAACTCATACATGTTTAATGTCAGTTGCTAGCTGGGATTGGATGCTTTAGCTTGGGTCAACTGTCCACACTCTCACAGAGAGATATGAAAAAATCCAATATTCAAGCTAATTTTGTGATCTTCTAAGTGCAAGTAAAAATAAATAAATGATCATTATTGGGAATTTTATGAACTACAATTGAGAAGGCACAAATTTAAAAATTATGTTTTTTAACCCACAAGAAACATCTCAAATCTAAAATGAATGATTCCTTTTCTTCAACTATCAATCTCCTCCATGCCACTTTGTTGCTCTGATTCTTAAATGTTCTCATTTACTGCACTAGCCACTCTGAACATGGAGTGAGATGAGAAATAGAAAGAAATCCCATCATTATAAGATGAGATGAGAAGGCAAAGGAAGATTCAGGCCTTCAGAGGGACACTTAATGAGTAGGTTACACACGTAATTACCAATGTAATTACCAAGTTTTTTTTTTTTTTTAAAAAACATTGCTTTATATCTTTTCCAAGGCTTATAAAATACAAACTGAAAAGGATGTCATATTCAAGTATCACCATTCTTTGGGCTAATAACAAGTGTATGGAATTGGGGAGTTTTTTTATTTATTTTATTTGTAAGTTACACACGCATACAGTAAGTTTTGAATCCACAACTTCACCATTCATTCCATTATTATGAAAGGAGGATGTGTCATTTGAGTTAGAGCTCATTGGCAACATGATGGCGCAACCATAACGTGGTTTGAGAAGCAATATCCTCTTTGGCCTAAGGTTTTGTAGAATATAATGGGTTACCATAGTTTTAGGTCTGATGTATTCTTATAGATACCCTACATTAGGTTCATTGTAACATACAGTTCAATATAGCAAAGATGTAGCTGTTTAGGGCTTCTACTGAGAACGTAAACCATCACACCGAATCAAGTTAATTCTCTAGCTTATGCTCTCTCTCTCTCTCTCTCTCTCTCTCTCCATCATTCTATTTTCTTCTTTCTATTTAAGAGACCAAACTCAAAAAAGATGGAAACACACTTAAAAGAATTGGTGCACTAAATATTAACTGTACTGTTAGTTCTTGATGCAGTCATTGGTAGCATTATTTGTGGCTAAATTAATAACTACATTGAACAAATAAATAAAAATCTATTGGACGCAGAGTACGCACCTTTCTACGAACAAGACGGTTTATATCCACCTCCCCTACAGCACCAGCTGGGGTTAGTCCTATCATTACAGCTTTTCCTCCATCTCTTACACTATGGAAACACTGAAAAAATGTCTGTGGTTTTCCTAAGGCTTCCACAGCAACGTCCACACCCGCTCCCCCAGTTATTTCCTGTACAAAACAAGTGAATAACCAAGTAAAAGACCAGTTCATAGCTTCAGAAAGAAGAAAGTGTGTACGTTTTGTATGTTTCTATAAATTTAGATGTCTGAATATGTGCACTGATGCCATTGACCATTAAACGTCTGCGTTTATGTTGCAAAAAAGTTATAGCAATTTGTTATTGACATAAGCTCACCACTATGAAGAGGGGAAAAATCCATTTAAATCCAGAGGGGTCCTAAGGGTTTTTTTTTTCCCTTGGAGGAGTATTTGGTGTACAAAGGTCCTATAAAAGGTTGCTTCCTCTGTTTGGACATTGGCTTGGGATAAGATTTTAACGGTGGATAACCTCCGGAAAAGAAACATATTGATCCTTTACTTTCATGTAAAGGATATATGAATCTTTCACAGCGTTTTCATGCAGCTCATAGGATATTCAGTTGACACATGGTAGAGACAAATAGTAACTAGAATTGAAAACATTAGAATTTTATTAACAGGAAAAACTAAACTTGAAGGTCTTCCAAAGGCCAATTTAATGTAACTCAGATAATTATTACAAAAAAATAAAAAATAAATGTATTGCAGATAACTTTACATGAAAAAACGTGAGGGGGGGGACAAAGTAGTGGCAACAGTGCTTCCATTTCAAAAGTTGAGATCATAATTAAGAAAAATACATTGAGCTGGAACTTTTATCTCTGTTAAATGTTGAAGAGAAAGATAAAAACATACTCTTATCTTTTCAACGGCATCTTCTTGAATTGCATTTATAGTGTGGGTGGCACCAAATGTCTTGGCTTTTTGCAGTTTATCATCCTGAACATCCACCGCAATGATAGCGGAAGCACCAAAGGCTCTTGCTATCTGCAAACAACTGAAGCAGGTGATCTAGTCGTTAAACAGAGCCCTTACTACATTTTCAAATCCCCCCCCCCCCCCCCTAAAAAAACAAATTAGAAAAAGGAATCATGAACATATATTTAATTATATTTAAATTTAGGGAAAAAAAATTGAAAAACTTGCTTTGGCAGAAATAGGTATGAATAGTCTGAAGATCCAGCCTTGGTGCAAAAAGTCCTAGTAATAATCCCATACAAACTGAAGTAAAATTCAAAAATTTAAATTTGAGTTACTGAATAACCTTTTTGATAAGGTTACAGCCCCAAGTCATAGATATAACAAATCTAAGGAAGAAAATTAGTTGTTAACTTCCAAAACCAAGGACATGAAGGGAGTAAGGTCACATATAGGCATTTTAAACCGCAAATGATTGTCACGCTATAATTAATACTCTATTGACCAATATATCACACTTCTTATGTGGTAGAATGCTTTTTAATCTTATCATGGAAGCATTTATCAATGTGATGTCGTTACATAAGCACTAATTATATATATTTTGAATACTTTATTATACTTTTACACTAGAATGTGAAACTCCTTATTTAAATTAAAAAGAAAAATGAAAAATCACAATGTATGGCACTGTGGTATTATTCTTTTTTATATACAGAACATGCCAACAAAATTTTTAACTGACTGGTCAAATAGGTTATACCAGGTACCAAAAAGTAATTACTGGGAATTAACATACCACCAAAAAAAATTCATAATAATAATTTCAGTGGTTTACCTTGAACCAACACCCCCAACTCCAATCACAGCAACAGAATCCCCAGGACGCACCTCAGCTGCATGGGCCATGGCGCCATAAGCAGTAAAAACTGCACATCCTAAAATTGCAGACTCTGTGTATGGCAATGAGTCTGGTAAAATAGTCAATGCATGTGCTGGCACAACACAGTATTCGGCAAGGCCTCCCATACTATACATGAAAACTGGTTTCCCTGCACAACATAGAAATTCTTTTAGTATTCCACAGTGATGTACACATTCCATTAACATTAGGCTAACAATTTAACCAAAAGAGGAGATAGATGGAGATATCAGAAGAAAACTTAGATAAGGCTGGAAACTGAAACACCAAAAAAAAAAAAAAAACTAGTTTCACCCACAGAAACACACATGCATATATATATATATATATATATATAGAGAGAGAGAGAGAGAGAGGTGAAGTTCCTGACTTATATTGGAAATGTGTGTGTGATCTTCAAACAAAGAGGCACCATAGTAAAGGGAAATTAACTCCCACTAATGTGCCACTGAGTTTAATAATATCAAACATGGGGTTCACTCTATTATGACATCTAAAAAATTGAACAAGCCATACAATAGGATTTTATAAGTGGCTAACAAGACTATTAACATAAGTATAAAGCATATATTTTGTAACTTATGCATAAAAAACATAATAAAAAAAAAAGAAAAAAGAAAAAGAAAAAGATTACATATTCCAAAGAGGCATGAGCAAATAACAAATAAGACATGGTTATTTAAAAGTAATACATGAAAAGCATACTCACCACCATTGCGGAGGAATAGCCGAGTTTCACCATCATAAAGGGTTCCTTTAGCTCGGTTATAAGCAAAGAAAGGCTCACATAAATCGTCATGGCCCTTAATTCAATTACATTGATATTAAGTATCAAAATGTGCTACATATTTTTCCCCAGGGGGGATGTTAATAATTACAGAATTCACAAAAGCATCACGGATTAACAATAAAAATAAAGGAGAAGGGAAAATGTAGCTTCTCAAAGTAAGTTGTTACCTTTGAACAGTAGGAACAATTACCACAAGGCATGATGAAAGCTCCCACAACGTGGGATCCAATTGGTAATCTGAAAGATCAAGAAGACATAACTAATAATACAGTTTGCTTGCTATGACCCTCAACCAAACTGGTAATTTTTTTTGTGAAGATGTTTGGTTATAATATTACAACACTTGTATACAGCCTCTTAATCTATTAATATAACAGCACCTTTCTATTATTTTGCTGTCTGTGAGTGACCCATGTTCAACAACTTCACCAGTTATCTCATGCCCCACAACACAAGGACTAACAAATGGAATTTCACCTTTCATAACATGAAGATCAGAGTGGCAGACTCCACAGGCTGCATTCACAGATGCAAATATCAGATGCCATTGCTGAATAATCATATATAAGTAATTAAATGATCAGCAAAAGTTTCCTTAAACTATAAAACCAAGGCTAGCCACAACCCATAGAAATCAAAGGAACTGTAAATTATCACATAACAGTCCAGCATTCAAATTTTGAAAACATCACAAGAGTCATCAAATTACAATAGTCATTATTTCAAACAAAACCAACCTATATTTCAAAGGACTGGCTCGCCAAAATCTGCTAAATTTTCATCAACTTCATCCGTGTTGAATTTAAGTTTTCTTAAACAAATAGATGAACCCCATTATTATTATAATATTTACTTCTTTTCACTCTATACCAAACAAAATAATCAATTAATTAGAAAAACCCTTTTGACCCAGTGGAGCTTCTTGCTTCCTTAGCTCTTTAAATCATTAAAAAAATTTAACAATTCACAAAATGCTAATCACAATTGTTTACCAGCATTTTCTTAGGAACCAAACAAAGCTAAACAGAAAATCCGATCAATTAACAGATTGTAGCTATCATCGTTCAATCTAATAAGAAAAAATTGGTCTTTTTGAGGAGAAAATGAAGAAAAACATGCAACAATTCAAAAGTAAAACAACTTCTTCTTCTATTTTTGTGAGTAACCAAACAACATAAAAAACAAAACATGCAAGAAGTGTTAGGATATATATCCCACCCTTGGTCTTGATGAGAAGCTCTCCAGCCTTGGGACGTGGCATGTGAAAGTCTTCAATGGTGAGAGGCTTGTTGGGTTCCCAATACACAGCTCCACGCATGTACTGAGGCAATCCCACTCCTCCAACAGGCCTCGCTTCAGAATAGCACCGATACCCACCAACACCAACACCAACACCATTTTCCACAATTTTCTTGTTTTTGTTGTCGTTTACGAGGTTAGAATTCAGAATTGTATTATTGGCCAGATACCAAGAAGATCTGAGAGTGTGGCTGTTGTTGCTAATGCCTCTGCGAATCATAGTACTAAATGCCATTTGATTTTTTGGTGAATGAAACAAGACTGATCGATTGATTAATGGACTTCGAAGTTGATGCTGCTTCCTAACTTTTTAGTGTTGACTCTGTTTCTGATTTGTATCTCTATCCTCCTCACTTTCCTGTTTTTTCATATAATTAATTCTCCAATTCTGTCTGCTTGCGATTTAAGATAACCATCCACGTCACATTTCTTCATATTTTAATGTCAGCATTGCAAATTATTTGAGAAGAAAAAAAAAAAAAAATCCTTAAAATTAACATTTATGGTAATAAAAACTTCGATTTACATTATAGTATATATATGTTTTTAATTAAATATTTTTCTTAATTTCGTTATTTGTACTAGTATTAAATATATGTATGATCCGATTCAAAAATAATATATTACATGTGATCTTATCATGAATTTTAGGTAAAAGTTAGAATATTTTGTTCCTACATGTTTGGTTTTATCGATGTCAATATCATGTTATGATTTGTATTAACATCATAGTTATCTGTAATAAATTTCAATAATTGACTAATCCCTAAATGAAAAATGGCACAAGGAGAGCTCAACACGCACCCAATCTCTCTAGAACCAATTTTGCAGATTTTATCATATGCATGTATTTACACGGTAGCCAAACATTTGCTAATCAAACACTTACAAAATTCAGAACTTTAAATAAAGAGTCAAATTGGATAACTGTCCAAAAAATCAAGGAAGACAACACATCTTTTTTTCCCTTTTTTTTTTTTTTTTTTTTGTATAAAAAGAATTGAAATCAAAACAATGGAAAACTTCCACTCAACCGAGTTAGAATGAAACCAAAATGATTACACAATAAAGCCTAGGACCCTACTACACGGACGGTAAAAATGACATACATGATATATCATGGCCCATGCCCCTACAACAAGAGCGATAGAACACAACAAATAACAACAGAAAACACAAGACTTGATGACATTTCGGTAGATAGCAGCAGCAATTGGGGATGTTTGGTACAACAGAATGCTTGGAGCCATGGTCTCACCCGAGGAACCAACAACAGGGAAGTCGAATCGAGTTGTCCATGTATCAGATGCCATGCGATTTGGGTATTGGGACTCTCCAAAAGGAGGATTTTTGCTAGATCTACCCTAAGTTACCTAGAGGATAGACAAGACAAGCTCAAAATGAGAGGAGACCCCAAACCCACTGCCAATTGAGCATCCATGACCACTGTAGATCTTACCGCCAATAAGAACACACAAGTTTTATCTTCAAGAGAGAAGGAGAGCATTGAAGTCTCAATCCATCTAGAGACTCCAGTGAGGGACAAAAGAAGTCGCAACATGGGGGTGGGTCAGAGAGGAGGAAAAAGAGGGAAAATGGCTCAAGGGAGAAAGGGTGGAGGTGGCAACATGTGAGGAGGGGGAGGGCCACGCGTCCTAAATTGGACCACCGTTGATCACGATCTCCTTCACACGAAGGTGAGGGTAGGCCGCACAACTCCAGAGAGGAGGATAAATAGGGGTCAAATGAGGAGGGGGGCAACGACTAGGTTAAGGGAAAGGGAGAGGGGAGGCGGCGACTAGGGCAAGGAAAAGAGAGAAAAGGGGGCGACGACTAGGGTTTTGGGAAAGAGCGAGAGAGGGGTATAGGAAGCAAGGTTCAATTAATAAGGACGTCGACATATCAAGATAAGGTTCCAAAGGATCTAGGATAAGACATGGTTGACATTTTCAAAAGAATGGACATCTAATGATTCAATACCCAACTTTCGATCTGTTTATCCATATAATTATCCCTTTAGTATCAAATGTAGTCTCGATTGTCTTATTTTTTTCTATAAATATCATAATTTCATTAAAAGGGAAACGTCAGTACATCAAGATTTCAAGCATCCTAAACTACCTGGGGTATAGCATATTTATTAAAAAAAAAAAAAAAGCAGGGGGAAGGGAACTAAGGGATGAAGCAAATTTTGCCATGGCATGGGCAACAAAATTTGCATCTCTCTTAACCCAAAAAAACTACTAGGTATAATTTTTTTTCTCATGTCACCAATGTTATCAATAAGAAAGCCTATTGACCATGCAACTGATCTATCACCAATAGTATCAAAACATAGCTTTGCATCACCTTCAACAACAATATGTTGGAAGTCTTCCAATAGAGCAAGTTTTAAGGCCTAAAGCATAGTATGAGTCTCAGCTTTCAAGGGATCTCCACCATTTATGTGTTTAACCCATGCCTTTAGGAGATCGTCTATCTCATTCTAGCTACAACTGAGAGGGTGGATTAATGGCCCGAAATTGTAGCATCCACATTTAGCTTAATTGCCTAACCTCGATTGTAATGGTACTATTAATGCAAGTAAGTTGCATCCTAACATTTTTACTTTTCTTGCAATTAGTATCATTTAGTTTAATGTAACATCAATTTTAGTTTCACGCATTCAATTGTGTAGTGTTTGATTCAAATTAGTCTCGAATAAATTAGTCTAGCCTTGATTCACCTTACTTTACATTATGCAAATTACCACATATTTATCTTTAAATCACTATTACGTCTGGGCTAAAGTCCTCTTTGTTGAAACATTACCAAACCCAGAAAATTTAATTACGAAGTCAAGTGATGTCATCAAAATCGTCTCAAGGCAGGAGTAAGATGTAGCCTCAAAACCACCTAGAGTCAAAATTTTCACATCAAATGAACAATTTTACAAAAGTAAAATATTTTGAAAAGAACAAAAGTTGGAAATGAGAGGAGAATAGAGGATACAAGGAGGAAGGAGAGGATATGAGAGAGGAATGGATATCCATTTTCCTTGTTTGGATATTTTAAAAATTAAGTAGGAGAAGAAAATAGATATGGATGCTTTAAAATTAAGTAGGGGAAGGAGAGTACATATCAAAGTTGTCAATATCGTACCGGTACCAATCGTACAGGACGATATGTACCATTCTAATCATAATACCGGTATGGATACTCCACTGAAACATACTAGATAGAATACTTGTATGTACTGGTTGTACCATAGATTTTTTGGGTGTTTCAATTTTCAACCAGTATTGATATTTCAATCGGTATACTAAAAAAAAGGGTTATAAAACATGTTATTTGAGCTAATATATTAGATAATGTACTTAGGTTAATATACTGGGCTTATAAGATATGTGTATTTTAAATTCTATGTTTATAGTCATATGTGTATCCTGAAACGGTACATCGGTCTTAACTGGTATCGAAATATTTTGTTTCCTTGGCCAAACTAAAATGGTCTCCCGTATAGTATTGACAACTTTGGTAGTTATCCATGCCCTTTGTTTTAAAAATTAAAATGTGAAATAAATAAAATGATAAGATGTCATATAAATTGACAATTATACCTAATATATTTTCCATTTAAAGAAAATATATAGGTTAATATCATAAGGGAAAATTTGACATTATAAATTTTTATAATATAAATAGAACTCTTTCCTCCAAATTCTCCCAATTTTGGAAATTGAAAATAGGAGTTTGGAGGGGCTCAAACCTTTCCCATTTCTTTTTTTCTTTTCCTTTTTTTTTTTTTTTTTTTTTTAATAAAAAAAACTTCAAATACAGTTAATTAAACACCACACATCCCCTTCCATTTACTTCCCCCCTCTTCTTCTTCTTTCATCCAAACACAGTATAAGTTTATTTTAGGTTAAATAACAAATTACACTATTTTAACTTTGGTCAAATTTCAATTTAGTTCTCTAGCTTTTAGTCATTTCAATTTAGTTATCTAACTTTCGTTTTATTTCAATTCAGTTTTTCTGTCAAGTTCCATCCAAATTGCATCGTCAGACCCCTCCAAAATGACGTAATTTCATTATTTTTTGAATATTTTAAATTAAAAAATTCAAGAAAACTAATAAAAATTAAAACTAATATATATATATATATATATATCATTCTTATTCTTATGATTTCTCATCCATTTGATATTTTATGGCATCACTAATATTTTAAAAAGATAGTATTACTTATAATTATTTGGTATGTAGTGAAATTACTGACCAAAACTGTCAAATCTAGATTTTAAAGAACTTTTTAATTTATTTTTTATGATTTTTGGTGTCTAGGTCAGTTTATGCACACCTCGACGAATTTAAAAAAAACACGTAACACCTTATGAACGTTCTAAGAAACTTAAACCAGTGAGAATGACAACACATCCATGACAGCACCAATTGTTCGGGTTGATTTTAAATAACTTTATCTTGGTGAGTCGGGGTAACAGGCACAACAAGGATCTGGATTAGAGTTGTTCTGGTTACGTGGCAGTGTTGTAATGGGCAATGGATATGAACAGAATGGTCTAAGGTTGATCTGGTCTGTCAAAAAGAATCAAAATTGAAAAGTCCAGCAAACCACAACAAAAACAAACCTCTGCCAAGTCCCAACACGCTGTCCACTCTCTTCTTCCTTCTTTCCTTAAAGTAGATTCATCACCACCTTCGTGACTATAACCTGTCTCTTACACTCGCTCTTTCTTCTTGACATTTGTCTAGTAGTACACCTTATTTCACGCCTTCAAATTGAGCCATGATAGAATCCCCATCCAGGACTGTGACTGTGACTCTGTGAGACCTTTTTATTTTTATGTTAATATTTTGGTTTAGAAAACTGCATCAAACACTTTTGGGCGACCTCTCAAGAAAATGCATGAAGGACTTTAGCCCATTTCATGACCAGTTGACCCTTGACCCACCAAAAAATCTTAAACTTCTTGTGTTCCTTTTAGTAACACTATATTTGTGATTATAAATTAATTAATTTTAAAAGAATAATCACCTCTCCATTAATATCTTTTTTTTTTTTTTTTTTCTCTATCACTTTCTTACATTTAACTTTTTTTTCACTACATTTATACTTTGACAATCTTAAACTACATTTATACATTTATACTTTGACATTTATACTTTCACTACAGAAGTTTGTCCATTTAATATGATTTTTGAAGGTGATTGTTTACAGGTTATCAAGGCCCTCTCATCAGATGAGTATGATCTCTCTAGAATTGGTCATCTATTTGCTATTGCTCGTTCTAAATTTAGTCTTTTGTCCGGTCATTCAGTTGTTCATGTCCATAGAGAAGGTAATTTTGTAGCCCACTGTCTTGCTCAGTATGCTAGAAATGTTGTTGAGTCCCAGGTTTGGTTGGAGTATGTTCCTCCATTCCTACAGCAATGTTTGTCTTCAGATGTACCTACTTTTGGTTAGTTAATTTGATGTTGATGTCTTTTCTCTCAAAAAAAAAAAAAAAATGTACTGCCTATTCAAAAAAAAAAAAATCTTAAACTCATCATAATTTCAATTTGTGCTTTAAAATTTTTGTCATTTTAGGATTTATTAATAATTAAAAGGTGAAACCATCATATCATCATCTTTTATATAGTGATATAGTGATATGGCTTAGATGTTACTATCAAGGAGGGTTGGATTAATGGCTCCTAAGATTTTTTTTGGTTCAAAATTTTTGGTCATATCTTGATTCTTGGGTTCATTCCTAAAAGATTTAGGATAAAACTTACTTATAATTTCTTAGATGCAGTACATTAGATTTCTCAATTAAACTCAAGCATATAGTTACATTAACCAATAAAACATAAACAATATTTATTTCTTAAGGACAATTAAATGTAATACAACTATGTTTTTTAATTTAGTTAAAAAATCTAATGTACTGTACCTAAAATACTGTATATAAGTTTTATTGAATAATTTATTTTTATAGAAATTAATTGGTGAGTGTGACGGGAACTACCCACGTCTCCGCAAAAAGAAAAAAGATTAGATGTTACTTTCAATCAAATATTTGTGCACACTTTTATTAATATTTCTGATTTTTCTTTATTATTTCTAGCCTGTGGCCAGTCACATGTGCCTACCCAAAATAATGTCAAAGGGATTAGGTATTGACTAACCTCAACCCCAGCTCCCAACTCCCAACTAAATGTTTTTTTAGCTAAACACCCAATTAAATGTGAGAAGAACATTGATTTGTATCTTCGTATGATAACAAATCGTATGGGATTAAGAGTTTAAGACAGATTCATCTATATATTTAAATTTGCCATCAATTCTCAATATTGGCCACATTAAGAAATTCTAGAAGAATAGGAGTTTTACATATTCTATTATTTGACAAAAAAAAAAAAAAAAAAAAAATCGTATGACTTGATAAAAAAAAAAAAAATAATGAGTGCCTCAGACGGTCTCTCATGCTGTTACTTGGAACCGTTCCAACTTCCAACAATTATTTCCAATAATTTCTGAAAACATATTGCCCACCATTTTTTTTTTATCAAACCATCTTCATGTCTTCTATTTATATAAAAATTGGGAACACTCTTCTAAGTGTGACACTTAATTTTATTGTATTATTTATGTGTAATCGTTAATTTCGTAAAACTTTGATTTGAGGTTTTGAGTGTAAAATTTAATACAGAGGTTGAATATAACACTTAACACATAAAACAATATCAAAGGAGTTAAATGTTACACTAAAGTCCTTAACAAAAAGTCAAGTGTCTTATAACTCAACTTGATATTAAAAAAATAAATAAATAAATTTGTATTACCTTTCTCTTTATGATGAGAAATCAGTGTTCAGAATTTAGATCTCCTCACCATCTATCAAAAACTATAAAAATAAAAGAATAAAAACACTTGCTTAAGAAAACCACATGTTTTTTTTTTTTCCTTATTACAATCACACGTGTCAAGTGAGGAGTTGAGAAATGTGAGCACACAGGTGGGTAAGAATAAAAGAGCCATTATTATTTGTTTTCTGCTTTAAAAAGAAACTTTAAAATAGTAGCTTAGCTTTAGCTTTAGACAGCCCCCCTTGGCAATGGCGGTGGTGTGTCTACTAGCTTAACTTTAGTATCTTAATAACTACCATAAATTCTTCTTAATTCTTCTCCTCTTCCACTTTTCACACAAAACCCATCAATTTTTTTTCTTTCTTTATTTAATACTACCCATACTCCCATACCAAAAAGAAAGAGAGAGAAAAGAAAAAAGTATAAGAAAGATTTCATTTTTCTGTTTTAGGGGTGAGGGGGTTAATAATTTTATGAGTTTGAGTGATTTGGGTGATTGAAATGCTGAGACTCTTTAGGGTTTACCAGCTCTTCTTCACCTTCCTTCTCATTATCTCTGTCTTCCTCTCCGTCCTCTCTGGTAACACTCTCTCTTTTTGTGATTCCCACAATCTGAATTTCTTGATTTTGAATGAACTATTATCATTATGTACATGAGATCTGATGTGGGTTTTTATTTATTTATTTATTTATTACTACTTTATTGAAAAATCTGGTTGCTTTTATTTTTTTTTATTTTTTATTTTATGTTCTAGCAGTTATAACGGAGTGAAGTGCTGTTGGGTTGTTATCTAATTTTATAAAGATCTTGTTTTGATTGATTGCAGAGTAACATGCTATGCAGTTTTGGTTTCGTGTTCAGTTTGGAAGTTGTGCTTGATTGAGCTTCTTGCCTTTTGTCCGTGAATGTATGTTTCAATTCTCTTTGAACATTTACTTCTACCCTTTGATTACTTAATGCATTATTATCATTTTTTTATTTTTTATTTTATGATCTTTGGTCTTTGAAGTTAATAACTTTGTTTCATTTCCATGTTATAATTCACATGTGGTTCATTTGGATGGAATCATTTGAAGAGAATGATGGGTTTAAGCTTTATTAATATGTGATTTTGAAATGATTATGTCTTAAATGTAATTTCAAATCCATAACATCACAAGTGTTTTTGTTGCAGCAAAATCTTCAAAGCTCAAATTTGTTGTTTGCTGTTTAAATTCATATCAAGCAAGTCATATTAGCAATTATTCTTCAAATCCCTCGATTTTAAATCCTCAAATCCAAATGCTACCTCGCTGATTTTCCTTAGGACTAAGTGATATGTTTTAATTTGAAAATCTAGTGGGGTATGATAGTTGTGGCATGAATGGAAGCTTGGGTTTGTGAATTTTAGCATTTAGAGAAATATTGTAACGTAATTTGAGTGAGAGTGAAAAGTCATTAAACGAAATTATCTGTGTGTTCATATTTTTCAAATAGCAAGTATATTCTAAAGCTACTCCTATAATTAAACACAACTTTTCTATGTGCGTTTGATTATTCTGGCACCATGTACTACAACTTTTTCCCTTATCTACATGTGGGGCCATATGTTTGTTGTTTTGTAGATCAGACACTCCAGATAGAGTTACTGAGCCTTTTGAATAGTATCGTATGATTTTGAAATAATTGTGTGATGTAGGAACCTATTTGTGGATTTTTATTTTTTGATAATTTAATGGTTACAACAAGTAGAGGAGAGGGGAGATTCAAACCTAGGTTCTCCTCATAAAGGAGACCAAACAATGCCGATAAGCTACAAGGCTTTTGGCTTGTATGAAGAAAAAAAACATGTTCTATCCACACATCTGTAGAGTTGCATCAGATTGTATTTTTTATATATATGCATTGTTTTCCCATGTGTGCTTGTATTAATGAATTATAACTCATTTCTTACTTATCAATTGGCCATGATTGAGGGTTGAATTCATCATGTTGTGGTGATAATACTATTTCAATTTGTTAGAATATTGGTTAAGTGATTGAATTCACCATTTCTTAATAGTTTAAGATTTTGGGATAATCAGTAATTTTTCACAGTATCAGAGTAGGTGGTCCTAAATTCGAACCTTGTCTCCACTATACCTCCCATTTAAAAAGTAAAAAATCTCATATGTTGGGCCCCACTTATTAAGAGGGAGTCACACGTGAGGGGGAGTGTTGGAATATTGGTTGAGTGATTGAATTCACCATTTCCTAACAATTTAAACTTTTGGGCAATCGGTAATTTATCACAACTGGAGTCAGCTCCTGGTATCCCACAAATTACATCCCTTTTCTTATAGTAAGGTGTTAAGAACTTAATATTGTATGTGCAATTAATTGTAAATGGAAATTTGACATCAGCCTTCAATTTTATTATTTATTTTAATTTTTATAAGTAAAGTCACTTGTAATAAAACTGATCAGCCTTCATTAATTATGCTTGGTTGAAGCTGTAAGATATCGATTCTCCTATTGCATGTGCAGAGGCTTCAATATTTTTATGTGTATTCACATCCAAGATGTTATCTCAAGTGATATTGTTTTGCCAACTTTAAAAATTACATCAGCAATAACTCAATTATTCTTTTCTTTTAAACATAATGTGTTCCATAACTAAACACATTTTGTGACTTTTTCAATTTAAAGTCCAGAATTAAGCAAAAGATGGCAGCTGAGCTTGTCAGTTCTGCAACAAGTGAGAAATTGATCGAAATGGATTGGACGAAAAACATTCAAATCTGTGAATTAGTTGCTCATGATCACAGGTATGATTCGTTGAATCTTTCAGTTTATTTAAGTGAGTAGAAGATTGTAAATTGTATAATATTGTAGTTTTGATTGGCTGTCTATGGTTTTGATTTAATAACTAAGATATCTTGTATAGTTTAGTGGCGGAAGATATGCTTACGGAGTAAGTGTTTGTTATAGAATTTCTGTTCTATATTAAATCAATATTGTATGATTATCTACGTTTCTATATATTGGCATTTAAGGCAGTAACTGCACATATAAAAGGGTTCATGTCTACAATAGTTCCTCTTTTGTCATTGTTGAGCTTTGGGTCTATCAAACCATTGAAATTAGCAAAAATATATGGAGGTTTTGGGAAGACATTTGTAGTTTATTTACAACAAATATTTGCAAAGATAAGTTCTCACTCACCAGGTTAAGATGGGAAGAGGCTTATGATTCTGAATATAGGCTTACAACAAATCTATGTCGTGATTCTTTGGTAATTAATGGTGGAAAATGTTTCCTTACAGATATTTGAGGTTTTCAATTGTGATTGATATGATTTTTAGAGTAGGTAGGATTTCTAACTTTAATGGAGTCCAAGATATTGGGTGGCTTAATTTCCTCCTCACCTTGATCTCTCATAGGTGTTTATCACTGAAAGTTTTGCAACAAGTTTGAATTTTGGATATTACACACGTACATACATACATACATACAAATATCTGTATGTAATCTCAAGCAAGTATGCATGTATACTTATAATATTACATTAAAAATTTACTCGCATGCATGTGTCTGCTTAATCTAGTAGTTTCCAATAGCCAACTTTAGTGTGGTCTTGTGATGTTCAAGCTAGACTTGTGTTCACCTGGATCAAATTGACTGCCTTTGAGTTTGTCTCAGCTTGCTTGTCCATATTCAAGTTGGATGTGCCCCTCTTGGGTATTATATCTTGATGGGGCTCAACTATTTCCCTCATGCTTTGTTTCTAGGGTTTTGAAGCTCAAACCTTTGACAAGCATGAATGTCACTTGTCTTATCCGATGTTGGCATCCTGTCAAGATTTAATTGGTTTTCTAATTAAACTGAAACATCTCTAATTGAATAATGGAAGCTCTCTGCAAACCCAATTTTTGTCATTCCTCTGATATTTATCACATATGATGAGGCATAATTTATTGCATATTTTTTTTTGGATTTCTATTTTGAATTTTGAATTTTTGATTTTTGAATTTAGCTTTTGTTGTGGTTAAATCTAATTATGGATGATTAGACATTTCCTTATTGATGTAATCCTAGAGCCCTATTAAAAAGAGGCTCTAGCAAAAGTGTAAGGCAGCCAATGAATAATAAGAATAAGAATTTTCTGATTAGAGATTATGTTTCTCTTCTTTGTTTGGTGATGCTTAGGGTTTTACAGGCAGATTCTAGTGGTGATTCCTAGGGTTTGTACTGTTGTTCTCTTCCTTTTCCCTGTCTCTATTTCCCCAATTATTTTCCTGCATCAATATATCAGCTGTTCATAAAATGTTCAAATGGATTTTCTCACTACCGTTGCATGATGCCTAACCCTGCAGCACACTGATGTAATCATCTCTAGATTCACATTGCCCCATCATGGTTTTTAAACTATTTGGCTTGAAATTCAAGCTTGGTTTCATTTTGGCTTGACTCTGGCACAAATTGCCTCATCAGCATGTGAGGCTCGCTCACTTATTCAAGTTCTCATCTGAATTGCTTTCGTCATCTTTTGCTCAACTTGGTTTTGTTGGTTCTAAATATTCAGGCAAGCTAAGGATGTTGTTAAAGCTATCAAAAAACGACTGGGGAGTAAACACCCAACTACTCAGCTCTATTCTGTTATGGTAAGTTGGATGTGGTTTTTGGAAATGTTTGCTTGGTGTTACCTAATTATCATTTGCTACTTATCAAAAAAAAAAAATCATTTGCATTTCATCAACGTTTCCCAAAGCCCTCCCCCCACCCCACACCCCCCCAAAACAAAAGGTCACTGTTTCACTGCAATGGGTAGTCTGTTTTTAACATGTGATATAGTTATCAAATGACCTTATAAATTGAGTCCATTTCTTTTCTGCTCTGCTGGTTTGCTACTTGCTATTCAACCATGCATTTATCTTTTGATTTTGCAGCTGTTGGAGATGTTGATGAACAATATTGGAGAACATATTCATAAGCAGGTGATTGATACAGGGATTCTCCCTATTCTTGTGAAGATAGTGAAGAAAAAGGTGATACTTTGCTCCCATGTAGACAATTCCTGACTATTGGGTGATCTTATATATTTGTTATTTGATTACCTAACCTTCATTCAACCATTTTTGTTAGTTGCAGTCAGACTTGCCTGTACGAGAACGGATATTTCTTCTTCTAGATGCCACACAGACATCCCTTGGTGGTGCTTCTGGAAAGTTCCCCCAGTATTATGATGCATATTATGACTTGGTGGTAGGTATAGAATTGCAGCATTTGTAATACCTTAAGAGTCATAGAATATGGTTGGGTCAAAGCATGTTTGGACAAAAATGAGAGTGAATCTTATAAAGTGTGTTGTAAGAAGTTGAAAGTATAGAGATAGTAAATATCTTTGCTATTTCTTCTGCACAATTACTAGTATGTTTACAGTAATTAGTAAATCTAATAATAGTTAAATGAATCTGAGATAAACATGTATGACTGCTTCGTGTGCGTTTGGTGTAGTTTAATTTGGTGAAATAAAAATAAGTTGTATTTGAGTAAGCTGTACCTGAGAAAAAGTAAGTCTTTAAATAGTTGTACCTAAGAAAATGAGCTGGCTTGATTTATAAATTAAGTTGTAAAAACGGAACCTCAGAAATGTTTTGTCACCTTTTTGAGAATTTTGAAGACATTTAATTGATTAGTATAGCATATGGGCTCGATTGAGTTTGTTTGATAATATATATAAATGCATTGTTTCTGTGGATGATTGTAACCAGTTGATTATGTAGACCAATTGTGTGTTCCACATGATAATGGTAGCCATCAAGCCATGTTACAAGTGGTGGTGGTGCAGTTTAGAGTTGAGATGGAGGTTTATATGTAGTTCTACTGAACTTAGTCTATGGCCCATAAAAAAAATGTAGGGTTTGGGTCTGGGTTAGCAATATCGATGTCAAAATGGTGTAATTGTAGTGATACTGATAAGATTTCACTTATAAAAAAAGTGATACTGATAAGATTTCTTACAATACATGCTTTTACTTATTTTAAAAAAAAAATAGATGCTAGTGATAAGGTTCCACTAAAATGATTATCCAGAAGTTAATTAACATTGATGATCGATTACTACCAAATCATAACAATGCTTATTAGTTATTAATTAAGAAATAGATATTATGGCATCTAAAGAGGAGTAGAGAGGAATGGAACTCAGACAACCTTGCTTTTCTTGTGTCATTCAATGTATCAAATCATTTTAATATGAGAGCGATCATCAGTTGTGACAACTTTCTCCCCTTCAATGATATGTATATGAAGTGTGCATTCCGACATCAGGATTCGGCAATATCTTATCTAATACTTTACCTAATCTTTCCCTCATTTTCAAGACATGATAATATCTTTAATATATACAGAAGTGTAGCTCTTAAGCATTGATTCTATTCATGAGCAGTACTTTCAAGGAATTTCAAGGTCAAAATTTAGAGGGATGGAAAGCATGTCTCTTAAATCATGAGTAAATAATTATTTTCCACTCTTCTCTTCTTTGTCCACTTAGGAATTCAAAGTTTGTTTGGAGAAGATGATGATCTAAACAGTTATATGGCTAAAAAATTTGGTCCTTCGGTTACTCTCTCTTGATCAGTTTCTTGGTAATATTAATTGTGTTAAATTTTCATGGTTTGAACATCTGCCTCTGATGTGGATAATATGCTATATGAGCTTATGTATTCATGCAAAGGCAAGTATTAGTCTTGAATAAGGTCTTCATGTAATCTGTGTTCTTGGTAATAGTCCAGAAATCTTAAGTACATAGCTGTATCTTTGTGTTGTTTCAGAACTCTTATTTATATATTTTGGATGTTATCTTATTTTTGGGGTTTTTTTTTTTTATTATTATTTATTCTATTTTTATGTTTTTCAGAGTGCAGGAGTACAGTTTCAACAAAGGCCCCATTCTGTCCAATCAAGTCCTCCTACATCACAACCAAATAAGAACGATTCACCTAATGGGGAACTAGCCTCCTCTAGACATGAAGGGGTTGCTCAGCAAGCAGAGCCTGAGATTGTTCCCGAGTCTAGGTGTGTTTTGCTTGATTAATTTTTTTTTGTTAATAAGTAATTTTATTGATGAAGAGGAAGTACCTCATGTACACAGGACATATACATGGATAGACTAAGGCATACAAAAAATGGGAATAACGGTTGAAACGAGAGAAAATCAATGATTTTCTCAATTAATTTATTAATGTGCTTTTGGCCTATTCTATGACCTTTGCACTTTTGGCCTATTCTATCATGTATGACCTTAAGGATTACCTATTTGTAATCCATTGTGAACTATTGTCTATACCTACCTTATGACCAACGCTGGTATACAAACTTTTACTGTATATTAACTTATGATCCTTTTGTTAGACTTTGTTTTAGGTAAGGAGTCATGACGTTTCCCCTGCTACTGATCTGTAATATTCTCATGGTCAAATCTAGACTCTTGATTTTGGGCCACCTTTAGATTGATTTGTTAAATTAATGATTGGTAATGCTTCAATAAATGCGAGGCAGTCATTATGTTGCCAATTCAGGAGTCTTCAATATATTCCTATGTACATATTTTGCATAGTTTCTGATATTCATAATTTCCACAAGACTACAAACCTTTCTCTCTCTCTTTTATTTATTATGTTCTGCCAGCAAAATAATACCATTTCCTGTTTCTATTCCATACAGTATTATTCAGAAGGCAAGTAATGCGTTGGAGGTTTTAAAGGAAGTCCTTGATGCTGTTGATCTTCAACATCCTGAGGTATGATGGTTGACTATGGTCCTGAATTTTGAATTTGAAGACCATATAGAAAACTTATTTGCATTGATATATTTTATTGTACTAGCTAATTTTTCTGTATTTACATCTTTCTTTATAACACAAATTATCAAAAAAATATATATCTTTCTTTATAAAACATCTCTGATATCTCTAATTATAATGCTTCTCCAATTTGGAGTGTTTTAGATCTCATATTTGGTTTGCTTATTTTGGGTGTAAGATTAGTGCTGTCTAGCCAGGAATCTTATGGTCATACACCTATATACTTGAAGATTCCATCAACTTGAAAGACAAAATGTTTTGGTTTTTTGATAAGTGAAAGACAGAATGTTAGTGATTGTTATTGTTAATGATAATCCTTTTATTATAATGTTCTTCAATTTAGGTGATGTTGGGGTCAATAGTTGATCTTTTAGCTTGTTGGAAAGGGAATTTTGGTGAGCATACTAGTGTAGAAACTTGGAAGACCAAAATTAACATTAATAAAAGTAGTAAAAAGGGCCTATCAATTAAGGTTGTAAGAGAGGGTATGACTTTGGATAGAATTGAATGACAGAAAATAATACATGCAGTTGACCTTGACTAGTCTGTCGAGGATCCGTAGCCGACCCCAAATTTTTTTGGATTAAGGCTTGGTTATTGTATACTAGTGCAGAAACTTGTAGGTTAATTACTTTGTGCTTAATGTGAACCATATGGAATAGAACGGAATAGATGCACTTATGAAGGAAAGGAGCTTGATGCAAAGTATTTAGGGTGGCAGGTTTAGGCTAGAAAGAAATGGAAGCCAAAAGGGCTAAGTTGTATTGAAACTAAGCATGGCAACAATTCTTCAAGAGCTCACTCTTGGAATGATTTACAATGTGTAGAATTATTTGCGGAATATTTTCTGTGTATATTCTTCTCTCTAGGAGGTATATTATATAGATGTACAATAGGTCTAAATAAGGAAACAATCAATCATAGCTAATTACATGATTTACTCCTACAATCAAGCTATATTATACATAAATACTAACAACACTCCCCCTCAAGCTGGAGAGTAGATATCAATGACTCCCAGCTTGCTACAAATAGAGTCAATGGCATTCTTGGGAAGAGCTTTAGTGAAGATGTCTGCTAGTTGACTTCCAGAAGGTACAAATGGTGTGATGATGTCTTTTGATTCCACTTTAGAACGAACAAAGTGACAATCAACTTCGATATGCTTGGTTCTTTCATGGAAGACTGGATTACTAGCAATATGAATGGCTGCCTGATTGTCACAGTAAAGAGGTGTTGGACCTTGTGTTAAGAGTCCAAATTCTTGAAGAACAGTTCTCAACCAAGTTAACTCACAAGTGGTATGAGCCATGGCACGGTACTCTGCTTCAGCACTAGAGCGAGCCACAACTGACTGCTTCTTACTTCTCCAAGTGACAAGATTACCACCTATGAAAGTGCAATAACCAGTGGTAGATTTTCGATCTGAAGGTGACCCTGCCCAGTCAGCATCAGTATAACCTTCAATGCGGAGATGACCAGATGATCGATAAAAGAGACCACGACCTGGAGCATTTTTGAGATACTTTAGGATGCGTATGACTGCATTCATGTGAGGAACTCGAGGATTGGTCATAAATTGACTCACAATGCTAACTGCATAAGAAATATCAGGCCGAGTAATGGTTAGATAAATAAGTTTACCAACAAGTCTACGATAGGTGTCTGGATCATCAACAAAGTCACCCTCGTCTGGCATTAATTTCAGATTGGGTTCCATGGGTGTAGCAACAGGTTTGGAGCCAAGATAACCTGTGTCTTGTAGAATGTCGAGGGTATATTTTCTCTGAGATAAGCTTATGCCTGCTTTTGATCTGGCAACCTCAATACCAAGAAAATAACGAAGCTTACCCAAGTCTTTAGTGAGAAAACTCGAGCTGAGATGATTGATCAAGATCTGGATGCCTTCCTTGTCACTCCCAGTGATGACAATATCATCCACATAAACAACTAATATCACAATACCAGTTCTTGTCTTCTTAAAGAAGACAGAATGATCTGCTTGGCTGCGAGTCATACCATGAGAAACCACTGCCTTACTGAATTTGTCAAACCAAGCACGTGGAGATTGTTTGAGGCCATAGATAGATTTCTTGAGATGACACACACACTCCCCCTTGGACTCAAACCCGGGTGGTTGAGTCATATAAACAGTCTCAGTAAGATCACCATGCAGAAAGGCATTTTTGACATCGAGTTGGTGAAGTGGCCAATCAAGATTAGCAGCCAGGGAGATAATAATACGGATAGAAGTTCAACTTGGCAACAGGAGAAAAAGTCTCGGTGTAATCAAGGCCATATGTCTGAGTGAAGCCCTTGGCCACAAGACGAGCCTTCAAGCGATCAACAGTACCATCGGGATTCTGTTTAACGGTAAAAACCCAACGACAACCAACAATAGAAGTTCCTGCAGGTTTGGGAATTAGATCCCAAGTATGATTCAATTCTAAAGCATGCATTTCCTCTTCCATTGCCTTACGCCAACCAGGGTGAGAAAGGGCTTCCCTGTAGGACTTAGGAACAACAAGAGATGATAATGATAAAGAAAATGCTTTAAAAGAAGGAGACAGATGATCAAAGGAAACACAGTTAGAGATAGGATGCTCAGTGCAAGTACGCTTACCCTTACGAATGGCAATGGGAAGATCAAGATCCGAGGTAGACTGAGGAGGAGGCGAATCTGCAGACGGCGAGGCGGATGGGGGAAGTGGTAGAGAGAACTCTACTGGTGGTGGTGGTGGAACGAGAGGGACATCCTGATTTCGCCGACGAACATAAACCTGAGAGATAGGAGGAACAGGAGGAACAATGGAAATAGGGGAAGTTGGAGGAGCAATGGGAACATGTGTAGGGATAACAGGGGCAGATAACATAGATTCCTGTAACTGTCTTCCCTGAGGAGAATAATATGGGATATCCTCAAAGAATGTCACATCAGCACTGACAAAGTGTTTGCGTAAGGAAGGGCTGTAGCACCGATATCCTTTCTGAGTACGAGAATAACCGAGAAAGATGCACTTATGAGCACGAGGATCAAGTTTGTCACGATTGGGACTGTGATTATGAACAAAAGAAACACAACCAAAGACTCTTGGAGGAACAGAGAAGGGATTTTTGCCAGGAAAGAACATCTCAAAAGGAGACTTACCTTTGAGAATACGAGATGGCATCCTATTCAAAAGATATGCGGCAGTAAGAACTGCATCTGCCCAAAAAAGCTTAGGGACATTGCATTTGGAGCATGAGAGCACGAGCAATAGCTAGAATGGGCCCATTTTTCCGTTCTGCAATGCCATTTTGTTGAGGAGTACGAACACAAGATGTTTGATGTATAATACCTCTAGACTCAAGAAATTGCTGGAACGCACTATCTAGATATTCACGAGCATTATCAGTTCGAAAAGCAAGAAGTTTGGCATTAAATTGATTAGAAATTTCAGCATAAAAGGATTGGAAGACTGAAAACAATTGAGATCTATCTTTAAGCACATAAACCCAAGTTAAACGAGAGTGATCATCAATAAAAGTGACAAAATAACGAGCATCACATAAACCAGTGGTACGAGCTGGCCCCCAAATATCAGAGTGAACTAGTTCAAACGGATGTAAACATGGGTCATCAGTGCGAAGTTTAAAAGTAGCTCGATGATGTTTACTAAGTTCACAAGTTTCACAATTAAAATTAGAAAAAGTAGGTAAGGTGGGTACTAAATGTTTAAGATTGACCGACGAGGGGTGCCCAAGACGACAATGCCACTGATATGGAGAATTTGTAGAATGAAGAGCAGATGGAATCGAGGTGCTAGATGGTTGAAAGTAGTAGAGTCCATCTTTGACAAATCCCCCACCAATCATCCTCTTCGTCTTCAGATCCTGAAATTCACAATGAGAGGGATAAAAAGCAACAGAACAGTTTAAGGCAAGGGTAAGTTTGTGTACAGACAATAGATTAAAAGGGAACTCAGGTAAGTATAAAACATCAGACAAAGTGAGATCAGAAGTGGTTACAGTACCTTTCCCTTGGACAGGAGTTTTAGTACCATTAGCAACAGTGACAAATGAAGGGGAACAAGGACTAGAAGTATGTGAAAGAAGTGAAGAATTACCGGTCATATGGTCAGAAGCTCCTGAGTCGATAACCCAAGACGGACTAGAAGAGGAATGAAGACAAGTGTTACCTGACGCGATCAGCAAGGAGGATGAGGCATTAGCACGCTGGAGAAGTGAATCATACTCAGTTTTGCTAATAAGAACCTGGTCCACAAGAAGAGAACTGGAATTGTCCCCATCAATATAGTGATTAGTACAACCACAACGAGTACACTGCTTGATACCGCGGTCACTTAACCTTGTGATACAACCAAAAGTTTTGAACCGGAACAAGATAATGTCACGAGCTTTCAAGATAACACGAACAACTCGTGACCACCGAAGATAATTGGAGCCTTTGAATTTGGTACTAGTCATAAAACCATAGAAAAGAGAATCCTGAAAGTCTTTGGTGTCACCCATAATAATACAAGAAAGATGCCGAGAGTACCCAAAAAATAGTGGGTGTTACCAAGATGCACAGGTATGTTACCAAAAAAGATGCCAAGAGTACCAAAAATGAGTGGATGTTACCAAGAGGCACAGGTATGTTACCAAAAAAGATGCCAAGAGTACCAAAAATGAGTGGCTGTTACCAAGATGCACGTGACCACAGCTTATAAAAAAAAAACTGATACCCAAGGTCCACTGTGGTTCCGAGAGAGATCTGAGAGAGTAAGGTGCTGGCAGCGGCGTGAGAGAGCCAAGACCGAGGCCCGAGACAAGCCGAGAGTAGTAGATCGAGAGGGTCACCGCAAGTCTAGGTGGAGTACAAGGAGCCGAGATGTCACCGGCGAAGCCTGGTGAGCCGATAAAAGTCCGAGATGGTCACCGGCGAAGCCTGGTGAACCAATATAAGTCCGAGATGGACACCGGCAAAGCCTGGTGAGCCAATACGATCCGAGATGTCCACCGGCGAAGCCTGGTGATCAAAGTAGGTACCGCCGAGTCCTGGCGGCGCCGGAATCCGAGAGAGAACAAAGAAACCCTAAATTTTTAGGGTTTCCAAAAAAGAACAGGTAACCTGCTCTGATACCATGTAGAATTATTTGCGGAATATTTTCTGTGTATATTCTTCTCTCTAGGAGGTATATTATATAGATGTACAATAGGTCTAAATAAGGAAACAATCAATCATAGCTAATTACATGATTTACTCCTACAATCAAGCTATATTATACATAAATACTAACAACACAATGCAATGCCTTTGGCTATTTATGCTACATAGCCTCGGGTTTAGTCTAACATCCCAACCAATAGGCTGCTTACAATTAGCTAACTAGCCAACAGCCCTTCTAACAAACTAGTAACATCGAACAGCCAATTACTAACAACTAACAGCCTTACAAATGGTTAACTACCTACTTGCTAGAAGCACCTGGCGGTTACTAAGCTTCCAGCTTGTTGAAAGCCACTGCATCAGAGCTATCGTCAGTGCAGTTGAAATTCTTTCTCTTTATAAAAAATTGTTTTGATGAAGATAATAAGTGAGAGCCTCACAACTTTTTGTACACCATAAAAACTCTGGCATCATGGGCTCATTTCTTGGTTAGAATCTGATTTTTTTTTTTTGCCAAGTTTCTGAAACCTTATGTTGAACTTTTCTTGTTTCATTCAAAGATTTTATGTGGCCTTTTTTTAGTTGATTATGTATAAGGCACTGTTGGTGTTGAGGCTACATACCAAATATGGACATCAATCTGTGTGCCTTCTATTGAATTGAAGCAAATGATTACAACATATTTGAATAGTATTTCACTTTCTTTACCGTGTATTCAATTGAATCAAATAATTAGCACATACTTGAATTGCAGGTCAGTTTGTTGATGAATATCTGTTGTCTTGAAATATATTTATGAATTATAAATTTTGCATCTCATGTTGACTGTTATGGTTGTTTTCTCAGGCAGCAAAGGACGAATTTACACTTGATCTTGTGGAACAGTGTTCGTTCCAAAAGCAAAGAGTAATGCATCTTGTGATAACTTCTCGGTAAGGCTGCTGTCTGGGTTCTTTGTACCACTAAGTAATCAATAGCTATTGTGCACTGTCCTTTCTGAATTTAATTTTAACTATAAAGTAAGAATGCTTTGATTGAGCTCTCTGACAAAGAAAGGAATCATTTATATATATACTGTGGCGCATGGATCATTTTTTGATGAGTCATATAGTCCTACGATTTCATTAACTAATAGGATTATCTAATGGATTGTAATTACAATTGAAGCGATGTGAGGACATCATAGATTTGAGTAGGGGGATTGTCTGGATTTACAGTGTAAGAGAGCATTGTGTAGACCGGTATTGAATTCCATATTGAATGTGCAATAGGCCGATCTCGCTTATATGCACGACTGCAGGTAGCTTCAAGTATGACTAGTCCTTTTGGAGTAAAGCATAGACTTGGCTAGCACATCACGGAGTCATGACAATCAATGTTTACTAGACAATTGATTAGTGTGTTTAATGCAACATATACATGTATGCATATAGACATGCATATACATATCAATTTGCTTTCATACAGACAAGTGTTTTACTTATACTTATCTCTTGCAAATTTAGTTAATTCCTATCTTATTTACTTTTTTTTGATCAGTAATTCCTATCTTATTTACTTAGGGATGAGAAGGTGGTTTCTCGAGCGATTGAATTAAATGACCAACTCCAGAAAGTTCTTTCAAGGCATGATGCCCTTATTTCAGGTCGGTCTACATCAACTGCAAATCACTTTAGCCATGAAGAAACAGAGGAGGAAGAGGAGGCCGAACAACTTTTCCGAAGGTATGTCCATCTACATAGGGCTCAAGCTTTGATGTGGGAAAGATTTTTTTTTCTTTTCTCAATTTAATTTATGAAGTCAATTGAATTTTTTCCTATTAAACAATTGAATTTATTTTAGGTATTGTCAGTTAATTAGGTTATTAGTAGTTTATTCAAATTTCCTAGAGTCACAAGTATTTTTGTAATTCAATAATTTGACTTTCCTAAGTCAATTAGAATGGTAGTCTATATAACCACACTATCCTACTCCTATGGAGACAATTTGATTGATTAACAAAATTTCTTTTTGGAATTTTTTCCAATGGTCTAGCGTTGACTCTTTTTTTTCCTCTCTCTTGGTGTTGACTCTAAACAGCCATAGTTGTCGAATTCTAGGTTTTTACCACACTATACTTTTGAGAGAGAACAGTGTTGGAATACCTAAAGAAAATTCCTTAAGTTTCCTTATTTGAACTCTCTTCTTTCTTGATCGCAAAACTTGACAGATTACGAAAAGGAAAAGCTTGTGTAAGACCTGAAGATGAAGAGCACTCAGAAGACCGACGCCACTTGGGCTTGCTTGGAGCATCCATTCAAGCAGAGAGGCTGAACCGTCCACTTATACGACCAGTGAGTTCGGAGCCATCAAGAGAAGGGAATGCACATCCTCCACCTGTTGCAATTTCACCCTCACCAAGACACATTGAGAGGGAGCCTCCACCTATTGCAATTCCATCCCCACCTGCAAAACAAACCGAGAGGGATCTTCCTCATGTTGCAATTCCACCCCCACCTGCAAAACACATTGAGAGGGAGAAATTCTTTCAGGAAACCAAGATGGATGGTTCTGGTTTGGCTGGCCATGTGAGGGGCCTCTCGTTACACAGTCGCAACACCAGTAGCTCCCGCAGTGAAAGCACAGATTTTAGTGACTGATTGTATACTAAGGACCTTTCTTCTATTTGTTGTTTTTCTGAGTTTTGCATTTTTAGTTTATATATTGTGGTTTCTGATTTGCTAGTACTGGTGGGTGTTGTAGAGAGATGAAGGATACAAGTGCTGAAGTTTTCATGATACAATTAACATAAAAGGGGTTTTTTTATGACCTCGTGCTTTACCTCAAGTATGCAGCTTTTAACAAATTAGGCAAGGGAGGTGGGGACTGCTGTAAAGAAGCTAATGGTCTTTTTCAATTAATTAGTCCATATGTCACAAGGGCCAGTGTTTGAGAACTTTTAGTGGGTTGAAGATATATTCATTATTGAACATAATTATCTTGGTAGACATTAATCCAGAATGTCCTGGCCATGATTCAATAGGTTAGGTCCACTTAATCTTTTGTTGTTGTTTTCTAATCTTTATAATGGATTTGGTTGGAATAATGGAAAGGGATATTTAACAATTCACTTTTCCTTATTCAATATAATATTATTTATTATACATTATAATAATAAATTCTAATATCTAAGAATAATATAAGAAATTAAAAATAATAATAGGAGAATTATTCATATAATATATATATATATAATAAATAAACAAATGTTCCACTGTAAAACACTTTATAACCATAATGACTATACTAGTATAGCCTGTTCAGTTGTGAAGGCAATGGGAGAAATTAAAACTAGTAGCAAAGTATCACTTGTCCACCTGGTTAGGACTTAGGACAGAGCAGAAAAGACGAAAATAAGTAATCTTTTATGTTCAGTAGTGACTTGTGAGGACAATAGGAGAAATTAAAACCAGTAGCAAAGTATCATTTGTCCGCCTAGTTAGGAACTTAGGACTTCGCAGAAAAGACCATAAGAAGAAAGATTTTAGAGCTCCCGAGAAAAATGGGCACTGGTTAGTTTTGAGGAGTGGATCAAAAACTTTTAAGTCTTTTTTATGATACTGTTACCAACCAGTCGTATATAAATATACCTCACTCTATAAATTGTTACCAATCTATCTTTAGAAATTGATAACCCTCTCTTACACAAAGAAGAAAAAAAATGAAAGAAACCATAGTATTGTATCCAGCTCCTACCTTCCACCACACAGTCTCCTTAGTAGAACTAGGAAAGCTAATTCTGCAACATCACCCCCATTTCTCCATAACCTTTTTAGTACCATCCATGCCTTCAGACGCATCCATCCTCACTTCCTCATACATCAACCATATCTCCAAAACCAATCTTCCCATCTCCTTCTTCTTCCTTCCCTCAAACCAAGACTCACATGAAACCCAACCCCCAGCAGCCGCAGCCACACCCATGGATTTCATGCGCCTTAACATCCCATACGTTGTTGATGCCCTACAAACCATGTCCCTCTCCTCCAATATCCTTGCTCTCATAACCGCTTCTTTCCACCTCTTTGATTACAACCTCCACAACATCCCAGTTTACTACTACTTCACCTCTTGTGCCTCTATTCTTGCACTCCTTCTCTACTTCCCAACAATACACAACCAAACCACCAAAAGTTTCAAAGATCTCAACAACACTCTCTTGCACGTTCCTGGATTACCACCCATCAAAGCCTCACACATGCCACAACCATTACTTGACCAGGATAACCCAGCTTACCATGTTTTCTTTGACTTTTTCTCTTGCATACCCAAATCAAAAGGAATTATAATAAACACGTTTGAGTCACTTGAACCACAAGCAATCAAAGCCATAGCAAGTGGTGCATGTGTTTTGAATGGCACAACACCGCCTTTGTACTCCATTGGGCCATTGATCACAGATGCTAAAGATCGATCCGGCACTTCATCATCAGAAGCTTTGGCATGGTTAGATTTGCAGCCAAGTAGAAGCGTTGTGTTCTTGTGTTTTGGAAGTAAAGGTACGTTTTTTGAAGCACAATATGAAAAGATTGCATATGGGTTGGAGAGGAGCAACCAGAGGTTTTTGTGGGTAGTGAAGAGTCCTCAGGGTTCTAGTACAGATCAACCAGAGTTAGAGGTGGTATTGCCAAAAGGGTTTTTGGAAAGGACAAAAGAAAGGGGTCTAGTAGTAAAGTCTTGGGCTCCCCAGAATGCTATTCTGAGACATGAATCGGTAGGTGGGTTCGTGACACACTGTGGGTGGAACTCGGTGCTTGAAGCAGTGAGTAATGGTGTGCCAATGGTGGCATGGCCTTTGTACGCTGAGCAGCACTCGAATAGTGTGGTTTTGGTGGAGGAGATGAAGCTGGCAATACCCATTGATACAGAAGGGTTAATGGTGAGTGCAGAGGAGGTGGAAAAGAGAGTAAGACAGTTGATGGAATTGGAGGAAGGGAAAGTTGTGAGACAAAGAAGTCTAGAGATGAGAGCGATGGCAATGGAGGCTTGGAGCAGTGGTGGGTCGTCCTGCGCTGCCTTTTCCACTTTGGTGGCTTCTTGGAAGCAAGGATGAAAGTGCTCTCTACTTCAACTAATCTCATGTTTTATTGTCATTTGAATTGTTTGTTGACTTTGATTGTATGGGAACTTTTATGGGACCAATATCTGTCTGTAATTTAATTGTTTAGTGTGTATGTTATGTTAGCATTCATATTTCAATTAAAATATGGCTAAACAAATTTTTTTATTTGTTTAGTGTGTATGTTAGGTTAGTATTCATATTTCAATTAAAATATGGTTAATAAATTAAAAATTTTAATTGTTTAGTGTGTATGTTATGTTAGCTTTCATATTTCAATTAAAATATGGCTAATAAATCCAAAAAAATTACCACATTGGATTATCAACCTATTAGTCAAAATTGCTTTTTATTATAGTGTTTAACTATTTTTTTTTTAAAACAATAGAATCTAGCCATTCGATTTTTTTTATTAGCATTTATATTTCATTGTGTTGGTTGGTGCACAAGCAGTTGCGTGTCTTGATCATGACCAATTAGGCAATTACTTGTTTCTTAGCATTTATTCCGAATTATGCTCTCAAATTCCAAGTTTGGTGGACTCTCTCTCTCTCTCTCTCTCGTCTCCCTCCTCCGCAATTATCCTTGACTAGCATATAACTTGTGCAAAGCACGGAAAAAACTCTATATAAACACGTAATGTATATATGATCAAAATATATATTCAGAATTATTTTATGAAAAATATGTTCCATAAAAAAAAATAAAACTGATAATAAAAAATAGATGAAATTGCACCAATAACAGGAAAATAAAAGGAATTAGATAGTATATAATAATTGAGAAAAAATAGTTATCTTTAATTGATAAAACATAAAATAAGTCAGAATTAAACAAAAATAAAAGATTATCTTATTTCAATTGCCTTTTAGATCACCTTGCAATCATATAAACGTACAAAAACACAAAAATAAAAATAGATCATGATAAAAATAAATAAATAAAAAAGAAAAAGAAGTAGAAGAACAAAACTTGTACCAGATTACCATTGTTTAGATGTTACGTAAGCAGATTATGGAAGAATGAAGAACCTTCAATTTAACGTGCTCTATTTATCTTCATTCTATCAAGGAGTATGTCTGTTCACCAATCAATACATTTTTACTAAAAGAGTACTCCTAACACAGAGAATTTGTTATTATTTATTTTTATTTAAAAGTGTTTGGCATTTATTAAATCAAACCACTTAGGAAATTTAAACAACGTATGAATTTTTTTTTTTTATAATTTTTAAGAAGTCTTCTAGTATTAGGAGATTGTCATAATTGTAAGATTTTTAATATGATATTTTATTAAGATGTCTTTTAGTAGTAGAGACTTATTTTAAAGAATTTGTTATTATCTGTTTTTATTTTAAAGATTTTTATTATGATGTTTTATTAAAATATCTTTTTAGTAATAGGAGACTTATTATCAAGAATTTGTTATTATCTATTTTTATTTAAAAGTGTTTGGCAGTTATTAAATCAAACCACTTAGGAAATTTAAATAACATATCACTTCAGAAATTTAAACGATAGATAGACATGCAAACCTCTTAGGAAATAAACAATGTATCACTTTAGAAATTTAAACGATAGATAGACATGCCATTTGTTATGATGTAAGACCTTTTTGATTTTAACGCTCATGTCTTTTGCTATTACATATTATATAGATATATCACTTAAACCAACTCTTGCGAAGTCATATAGGTACTTCTGGTCAATAAGGCTTGTAATATTTGTTGGGAAAGTGCCTCAAATTCTTATTATGACTTAAAAAACTAATTGAATTTCATTGATAAAGAATGAAAACTAATTAGGTTACTTTTGGGTTTCTTTGGTGTGGAAGAAAATGTGAATTCTTGGTGTGGAAGGAAATACTATTCTTTATCAAAGAATTAATGTATTCCTTGTATATTAAGGAATAGGAATTGAAGTCTTATAAATAATCATTGTTGTAAAATATTTGAGGGTTTTAGCCCTATGGGCCTCCCCTACATAGAGAGAGGAGAAGAAAGAGCACCGCGTGAAGAGTGCAGTTGTAAGAAGGCTTTGGCCTAGGCTTCCTCTCCTATAGGGAGGAGAAAAATTATGGAGCATGAAATCAAAAGAGAAAAAAGAGAGACTTTCGCTTGGGAGGTAGCATAAGGAGAAAGACAATAAGGTTCAAATATTCTCTGAAGTTTATAGGTTAACGCACAGATTAAAAAGAATTTGGAACACTTGAATTAGTACACAAATCAAAGAGAATTTGCGATGCTTGGATTAATGCAGAGAAGTATTACAAACATACTCAAGGGAAAAATATTTGGGGTTTTCTCTAGGGAGAGTATTGGTTGCCACAACCACGAAGAGTTGTATTCAAGATGAGTGAATATCACAGGAAGAAACCATTGTAATTGAATTTTATAATGGTGAATTTATTTGGAGTTGGTCCGGTGGTTTTTCCTTTCAAGGAGAAAGGGTTTTCACGTAAATCTTTGTGTTCTTGTGTGTGATTGATATTCTAGTGATTGATTAAAAATACTTGTAGAATTCCTTAATTTACATAAGACTAAATTGTGATCCCAACAAGTGATATCAGTACTTATGTTGTCCTAACAACATTATCACATGAGAACATGATTAAGTCATTACCAACGAAGTCATTTATGCAAAGACAGGTGCCTAGCTCTAGTACTGGAGGTAGAACTCCGCCGCCACCAACTGTTATTTGCAACAACAGAACTAACTAATCTCAATCACAGCTCGACCGACAATACTTCCCTGGTCAAGATCATGGAATGCTTGGCATGCCTCCTCAAATTTGTATTTTCTAGAAACTGCACCGGAGATATTGAGGAAACCAGTTTCTGCCAGTCTAACCAACTTGGGCAGATCTTGCCTTGGCTTTGCTCCGTAGGAGCCAATGACTTTGATCTGTTCCATGAGATGATCACAAGAAAAATTAAATGTTGGAATGCAGAACAATCCTAAACCATGCTAAGCAAGCACAGAACAATTTAAATTGTTAGGCAAAGTATTCTTAGTATATATATATAGTGCTATATAGGTGAGCTGAGCCAAATTCTGTATCCTGTAGTTTGACCTCAGCTTGGTACAATGGAAATTGGTTTTGCAGCCAGCGAGAGCTGTGACCAAGGTCTTGCTCATATTCAATGTCCAGGAAAAATAAAGCCTTTAATACTATTTTATGAAACACAACAAAAAAGAAAAAATAGTTTGAAAAAAAGAAGAAGCTTATTTGCTCACAAAGAAGCCTCAATCCTTTATATGATGATGGTGCCTTTTTGTCATGATTCGTGGATTTTTACTTTTTTTCTCACATTTTTGCTGTACTATTAACACTGAACATGGAGTGAGAAAAGAGCAGCAAAAGAAAGCCCAGATTTAACATAGAATGAGGACAAGAAGAAGAGAAAGTAGGATTCAGAAGGACATCTTGGGAAGAAGAGAATATGTTTTGAAATTATTGGGATCCTGACATGTACAAATTGATTGCAACCATCAAATTATATTTAATTTAGTAGTTTTAGATGACACGATTGAAGACAAACAGACATTTGAAAGAAGCAACATGTTCAACTCTAACCCTCCCCCACCTGTTAACAAGCAAGCTGCAGCAAACTTGGGGAATGATAATAGCAGGTTACAGGTCTCTGCGTAGACTACTCTATATTTTTTCCACTGCTTAAAACCTGTGCTGCTTCTGGTTGAGTACCAATGTTCATTGGGCTAACAACTGTTTTGCAGGTTGTTTAATCCTATGTAAAAGTTTTTCTCATCACAAAAACATTCCAGATTGGATCATACCCAAAAAAGAGGAAAACAGACCTAAGAGAATTGATGCACTGAATGTAATTTGAGGACGAAGAAAACAATAGTCTTTTGCGAAACTATTTATGGCTATAACCGAAAACTAGACAAATAAAACTTAAAACTCCATTGGCCGCAGAATACTCACCTTTCTACGAACAAGACGGTTTATATCCACCTCCCCAATAGCACCAGTTTGTGTAAGTCCAACCATTACAGCTTTTCCCCCCTCTCTCACACTTTGTGCACACTGGACAAATGTCTCTGGTTTTCCTAAGGCTTCCACAGCAATGTCCACACCCATTCCCCCTGTTATTTCCTGTCCAAAACAAGTAAATAACTTTGTAAGAGGCCAGTTTATAAATTTAATAAGAATACAGTGCGCATCTGTTTGGTGTAATCAATTTAAAATTGTTTGATGCTAATGTTATGGACTAATAAAGGATCAAGGTACACGGGACAAGACAATTCTAGCAATTTAGCTTTGAGGAAGAGCAACTGAAGAGCAGATAAGATTGTTTCATTGGACACTTTTACATGAAACACTAAGGAAACCACCAAAAAGTTATAGAAATAGTGCTTCCAGTACAGAAGTCGAAATCATAAACAAGAGCAATCCATTGAGCAGGAAGTCTGGAACTTTATCTCTCACCAAAAGGTTGAAGAAAAAGATAAAGCACGTACTCTTATCTTTTCAATAGCATCTTCTTGAATTGCATTGATTGTGTGAGTGGCACCAAATGCCTTGGCATTCTGCAGTTTCTCATCCTGAACATCCACAGCAATAATATCAGAGGCACCAAAAGCTCTTGCTATCTGCAAACAACTGGAGCAGGTGATCTAGTTAATTTTAAAAAGACCCCAATTAAATTGGATCAACTAACTTCCACTAGTATGTAATAGTTCTGAAGGCCAATGTTTATGAACATTGAAGGAAGAAAAGACTCAAATGACCACCGACTGCTCTACAATAGCTTCCTTCTTAATAATTACTTCCATTTTTTTTACTAGTGTTAGGAAGAGAGAGAATTGTATCCTTCTTGAAAGATACCATTAGTTAGGTGTTCCTATTCTAGACTCTTCTAGAAGATCCTATTGGAGAGGTGTCCCTACCAACTGTCAAATAAACTACGCAGAAAATGAGGAAATGCTTATATGTATGTATTGTTATCGTTCTATTGCATTGATTCATTGACAAATTTATTTAATTTCGATTGAGTTTTGTGACGAGAGATTTGTCAACCCAAAATTTAATATATTTATCATAGAATATTCATAATTACTTTCAAAGTAAATAGATTAGTCACTTGATCACTTCATAATTTTGAATCAAAAGAAAAAATAGAGAGTACATGATCACTAAATTTGACTGGTCAAAAGGTTATAAGGTACCGATAAGCAATTAAAGATTCAATTATTAACCCAGCAAAAAGTAAAAAAGGTATACAACTTCAGTTGTTCACCTTGAACCAACACCTCCGACTCCAATCACAGCAACAGAATCCCCAGGGCGCACCACAGCTGCATGGGCCATAGCACCATAAGCAGTAAAAACTGCACATCCTAGAATTGCAGATTCTGTGTATGGCAATGAGTCTGGCAAAATAGACAAGGCATGTGCTGGCACAACACAGTATTCAGCAAGGCCTCCCATACAATACAAAAATATTGGTTTTCCTACAGAGTAGACAATTTCTTTTAGTACTCCCAACAATGATTATGTATTTTATGAGCATTATGCAGGCAATTTGACCCCAATAAACAAGATGGATAGATAGATAGATAGATAGATCTATCAGAAGAATACTTTGATCGGTATGAAAACTGAAACACCATAGAGAAAAGAAAGGAAAATGAAAGTAAATAATTATCTCACATGCATATGCACATGTTCACAAAGGCATAGAGAGAGAGAGAGAGAGAGAGAGTAATTTAGCCTGGACAGAGACCTGTGTGAGAACCGGAAAAAAGACCACTACATCGCTATTATCCAGTTAGAAAGATAAAAATGCATAGCCAGAAAACATTCAACTTTAGAAAAAAAGAAAAAAAAAATTCCCTCTGTAAACAATAATTATTCACCAAATTCGCTGTCTATCATAGGCTAATTTAACCAGGCAGAACAAAATACCTGCTTTAAAACAAAATAACGAGCACTAATGTTCCTCTAAAATAGAAATTTAACAGAACATTTATAAAGTTGATACTCATTGCATACCAAACAAGCATTAGCAGGTTTAAATTAGATTATTTTCTCCATAAACTGCAAAAGTAAGACACAAAAAAGCATACTTACCACTGCTGCGGAGGAACAGCCTAGTTTCACCATCATAAAGAGTCCCTTTCGCCCGATTATAAGCAGAGAAATCCTCACATAATTCGTCTTCGCCCTTCATCCAATTACAAAAATAACAACATCAAATTTGTGTTGTATATGTTTCATCGAGGGTGAAGCTAATAATTACAGCATTTACAAAAGCATTCGTGACAGCACCAAAGACAATAGTACAGAATTGGAGAAGGGAAAGTGTAACTAGCATTTCAAAGTGATATTACCTTGGAACAGAAGAAACAATTACCACAAGGCATGATGAAAGCTCCAACAACATGAGATCCAATTGGATATCTGAAAAGTCAAGAAGAAGTAACCAAAGAAACCAAGTCCTTGTAAAGACTTAAGGTTATATTATCATAACACATTATAAAGAATTAGAAGGACTTTCACTGTATTAATAGAACTGAACCTTTTTACTATTCTGATGTCTGTGAGAGGTCCATGTTCAACAACTTCACCAGTTATCTCATGCCCCACAACACAAGGACGAGTATATAAAAAATCACCTTTCATAAGATGGAGATCAGAGTGGCAGACTCCACAGGCTACATTCAAAGATACAATATCAAATGCAATTGCATAATAATCATATATAAATATGCAATTAAATGATAAGTCACAGGACAGAAGCATTATGAAAAACAACCACAATCAATTCAGTGACAAGCACACTTTCTTTGCATGCATTTTGTCAGCAGCAAAAAAAGATGCTGCGCTATAATGTACCAAATGCAAAATCCAACTTAAAAAGACTAAAAACGGAAACTTTAACAGAAAAAGAAAAATACCTTTTGTTTTTATGAGAATTTCTCCGGACTTGGGACGAGGCATGCGAAAGTCTTCCATGGTGAGGGGCTTATTGGGTTCCCAAAACACAGCTCCACGCATGTATGAAGGTAGTCCCACTCCCACTCCACCAACTGAGCTTGTTTGAGCAGAATAACAACGATATGAATTAACACTAGCACCATTTTCCACAATCTTGTTGGTGGTGGAAATGTTGGTATCACGGATGAATAATCTACTAGTTAAGAGCCTCAAAGAGTGCTGAGACTGTGTCTTGGTGATGACTCTGCGAAACATGGCAGAAAAGGCCATTTGGGTTTGATGGAAAAGGAAAGGAAGAGTAGAGGACAAAGCAAAGCAAGCTTGACATCAAAGTGTAGTTGAATCTTGTCTTAGGAACGAGTCAAGAATCAATGACATGGCATCTCTCATCACTCATCACATCAGACAAGGGAGAGTTGATGGCAAAGCAAGCTGGATGTCAAAGTGTAGTTAAACTTGTCCTGTTCTTGTCAGATAGACAAGCTTAATTAGAACAGTAATTTATCCATTAGATTTTAATTAATCTAATTTTTTTTTTACTTAAACTTGTATTAAGATCACTGTATTTAAATAATGTAACATTAGATATTTTTTTAAATTTATAATATTTAATCTGAAAAATCAATATTAAATAAAAATAATGCTTTTCCAGTTGATACTATTTTATTATTATTTATTATTAATAATTTGCCACCCTCATAAATAAAATTTGTGAAAAAGATATATGTATGAGTTAGTTTATTACATGACTTATATTACTTAAAAAAGAGGCATTATGAATTAATTTGTAAAGTATGATTTATTTAAAGAAAAAAAAAAGGTATTTGTTATTTTATATGACTTTTACTTAAAACAAGATGGTATATTTGATATTATAACTTATTTTATACGCGTTACTTAAAAAGAATATTAACTCATCTTCATTAATTTGTTTTTAAAATGGAACAATTTTTTTACAAATAAATAATATATATATATATATATATATCTCGAATCTAGATCAGTTTAATCCAGTTTTTGTGAATTTAAAAGTTTAAATGTTGTGATGTCTTATATTATTATTATTATTATTTTGCTAAAAAATTGTTAATATCATTAAGAAGACAAATAAATCAAATCTTTAAGTCAAACCTCATGTACCATGGGAAGGAGATTTGAATGATTACAACATAAAAAGGGAGGGAGGAAGAGAGGAAGCAAACTTGACAAGGCTAGGAGCCACCGAATCTGCTTCTCTTCTAACCCAACAAAAGGAAATTCACGAAAAATGTAAAGTTAATACTTTGGAGTGAATACAGAGAACGTGCAACTTCCGTATAATCCTATTTAGTGCATCTATGCATATCTTAGCATCTCCTTCAATTACTTCTTCACATAAGATATGGGACTTTGCTATCTCGATGGCCCTTGAAGCTTAAACAGTGGTAGGGTTTAAGATAGGATATTTCTTGGTCCATGCATTAATGATTGAACTTGATGCATCCCTTGCAATGATCGCTAAGGTGGTAGTATTGGGGGACACATATGCATCCACAGTAAGTTTTGTTAGATTGTTTGGAGGAACTGACTAGACTAAGGCATTTGTATCGCCACTTTCCTTTGACCATAAAATTCGGAAGTATTATATTTTGCTCTACAATGATTTTATTTTAGCCACAATATTAATTTTTGCCTCATTGTGAAGGCGATGATTCCTTGTATTCGAGGGGGTATATTGTAGAGGAAGTCTATAACCACGTAATATTTCACTGATTTTTTTTCACATACTTTCACTTTTCCTTATTTTACGATGGGCTTAGGTAAATAGTACATGAGTAAGATGTGGAAAAAGTTGGTTTATCTAACACCTATGTTTGGAAGTTTGGAGGGAGATGAGAGTAGAGAGTAAAAGGGGAAATGAAAGTAGAGGGTAAAGGGAAAATGAGAGGAGAGGAGAAGGGAATGATTACCCATTCCCTTTGTTTGAATATTTTAAAAATTAAGTAAGGGGGAGGAACCCTTTGTGGATGTTATAGAGGAGGAGATGAGAAAAGAGTGATCATATAAATTCACAATTATAACTCACATTTGCTAATTTTTTAAAGAAATAGATATAAAATGATATCATAATTCATAACGGTATATTTCCCTATCAGTCTCTTCTACTCTTCCTCCAAATTTCCAAATTTTAGGAAATTAAATAAAAAGAATTTACGTTTATCTCTCTTAATCTCCCACAAATCCTTCTCCCATCCACTTAAAAAATAAAGTCCCAAATAGAGTCATTAAACCTCTTTTACATCCAAACAATTAGTATAACACTTTACAATACTCCTCTCACATAAGTATGGATCCGATGCATATAGGGTCCACTTTTATGTGAGATAGCCTTAACTGTCACATAAGATAACAAATCTCAGTGAAATAAAATCTTAGATGATTTATCTTTTTAGATTCACAGGGTAAGAAAAAACAAAAACGAACCCTAGTCAAGAAATGATAAAAGAAAGAAAGAAAAAAAAAAAGAAAAAAAAAAAAAAAAAAAAAAAAAAAAAAGAAAAAAAAAGAAAAAAAAAAAAAAAAAAAAAAAGAAGAAGGGTGATGAAGGAGAAATGAGAAAAAAGAGATAAGAGGAGGTGGCGTGGGCCTCTAATCACTGTGTGTTTGTGAGTGGCCATCCCTCTACTTAACAGTCAGCATTCTATACTCGTTGGGACTTGGCAGTTACTATTTTCTGCTTATTATCTTTCTCAAGAAAGCGACTCTCTCACTCACACCCTCCATCTCCATTTCTCTCACACTGCGTTTTAGCAATTTCTTCTTCTGGGTTTGGATCTTAATGCTTGCTTTTCGGATTTTAGACGAGAAAGAGGAGGAAAATTAGTGGTTGGGTCTGTACCCTGTTGTGAATATGAAGGGTCTGATTCAGACTCCTCCTTCTTCTTCTTCTTCGTCGTCTACATTTCTTCGTCTTTCATGCCTTACCTCTGCTTCTCGCAATCACAAATTCCCACTGTAAGTTTCCCACAATTTTTTTTTTTTGGCTGAAGTATACTTTTTTGTCCCTATAATTTGGCATGAATTCGATTCTCATCACTCAAATTTAAAAGTTGAAATTTGTCCTTAAAATATATCAATTTGATCTAGTAAATTCATTCAGTTCTTGTCAGCTTTTTAATGTACCATGTTAGCACTATGTTTGACATTTTTGTGTGCAAATGGTAGATAAATTGAAGGACAAAATTGATGCAACTTTTTGAATTTGAGGGATGAAATATTGAATTTTTAGACAAAAAGTGTATTTTAACTTATGAGTGCATTATTCAAGATTTATGGTAACAAGTTTGTATAGCAAAATCCAAAATTTGTTATATTTTGGTGTTCTTTGCTTTGATAGGCTGTTGCCACAGGCAATATGTTCATCCCAAAGATTATATCGTTGCTCTGGGGTTCATATGGAGGCTTGTCATAATCTTTCAAAAAATCACATAGATGCAAGATTTTCTTGGGGATGGTCTGAAACACAATCTTTGTTTTCTAAGCAATCTATCAACAAGCATTTATTGCCATTGGGAGCACTAGTGACCTCAGAAGCTCAACCTGAGGTCACCAATACGCCTATTGTTGGCGATGATAAGACAGGAGTCTTGTTGCTCAACCTTGGAGGTCCAGAGACTCTTGAAGATGTGCAGCCTTTCTTGTTTAACCTTTTCGCTGACCCGGTAACAAGCTCTCGCTTTTTTTTTTTTTTTTTTGTGTGTTTAATGTGTCTAAATTTGATTCATCAATATTTCTTTGTTTGATTTATCAACATTTCTTATGTTTAATGATTTTTTGTTCTTTGTTTGATTACTGGGCAATTGGAAGGAAAAGTAAAAGAAATGAGAAAATAAAGAAGAAAAGAAAAAGAGAAATGCCAACATGGTAGGTGGCATGGCTATTTTGTGCGACGTGGCCATTTTATGCTAGCTAAATATATATATTATATATATTTTATTTTAATAATGTGACATGTAAGCAATCCGTTGAAATATAGGCATTTTCTGTTAGTGAGATAATGGTAAGTATAACATTGAAATGGTGTCAAAACGCCAAAGACGAAATAAACAAAATTGAATTTCTAAGGACCACAATGAAATACTCCATATTTTAATAACCAAAATTGTTTTTGCTGTTTTTTTTTTCCTCTTTAGATCATGAACCTCCTTTTAGTAGTTTGCTCTGCAGTGCTATGTTTCTTTATAACCATGGTGAAGAGGTCTTTTCCATTTTTTGATGCCCAGTTTCTAATGCAAAGATTAGTGCTTGGCTGAAAGTTTAGTTCATTAATTAATATGAGCCAAATTTAATCAAATGATCTAGATCTCATTAAAGGACAAAGTTTTCCTCCAACCTATTATGTGATGGTTCAAATGACTTTTCACATGTATTTTATTTGGATGACACATGACTGACTATACATGTGGATATTCATTTGAGTCGCCACGTAGTGGGTTGGAGGAAATTTCATTCAAACTAGTTTGGAAGGAAACTCTGTCCCTCATTAAATATGGGAGAAAGTTATATACTATATAGTTTGGCAAAACTTCATCAAGCCCAGTGGGTTGCATCTCTGTCCTTTATATCTTCCCGAACCTAGACATCAGAATACTTAGCAACAGAGAATTTATTCCCTTACAATTATTAGCTTTATATGATTTTATATTGGATCTTACAATGTCTACATAAATGTAAATAAGGAATAGTTGGATTAAGCAGTCAACTTTTTTTTTTTTGATTTTTTTGAGAGGGCGATGTCATGTACACTAACAAACCGTTGAGGTAGACATTCATTTTTCCCTGCGATGTTTTTGCTCTCATTTGACTTTATATTATTGGACAGGATATTATACGACTACCACGGTTATTTCGTTTTCTTCAAAAGCCCTTGGCACAATTCATATCCACTCTTAGGGCTCCAAAGAGCAAAGAAGGCTATGCCTCAATTGGTGGTGGTTCTCCTCTTCGACGGATAACTGATGCACAGGCATGATTTCTTCCGTTAACATTGACATGAATATTCTTAGTAGCTATTTTATTTTATTTCAAGAGCCTATTTATTCTGATTTATTTTTTTACATCTTAGTTAAGATGTGTGCATTAAAGTATATAGTGATTTCAGTTTATTATGTTTCAAATATTCACCTTTGGGGTTCTTGATGCCGCAGACTTAAGAGATTAGAAGGGTGGCAGGGGCTTAAGCATATACATGACCTTAGCATTATTATTTGGAGGGAGCGCAATTGATGTAGAGAGTTAACTATTGCATTGCGTGTTTTTAAAGTATATACTTCCTGTGTGATTTCATTCCTTGTTTATTGTATACGCCTAGACTGGTTGGGATGTTAATCAAATCAAAGTAGAGAAACAGATAACTGTCAAGGTGATGTTTAAAATATTTGTAAATCAACCTTTGCTTACTGCAAAAATTATAAATATCTTCATTCTCCCCTTTGTAAGTTGAGGAAAAACATTTTCTGCCCCCTCTCACTGTGATACTGATTATGGATACCTCAAAAACATTACCTGTAGAGATTAATAGTTCGATGCATTGTGATTTCTAGTGGATCTTAAGTATTAGTTACAAACTTACAATAGCAGTTCTTGGAAGAGCTTTTATGTATGAGGTATTGTATAAGAAATGCAAATTTTGATATTATCCTTGTATTTTCACCGGCTATCCTTGTATATATTCAGGCTGAAGAGCTGAGGAAGTTCCTTTGGGCAAAGAATGTCCCAGCTAAGGTGTATGTTGGTATGCGTTATTGGCATCCATTCACTGAGGAAGCTATTGAACAGGTATTTTTTTGGTTCTAATATTGGTTTCCTACGTATTAGAGCATAATGTTGAATAGTTTATCTTCATATGAAGATAATAATGGTGCAAAAGCATTTTGTGCTTTTAATTCAACTGAATATGTATAGACTAAAGCTTGTGAATCTATTATATAGGCCTAATTAATAGCACATTATTTGAATTGTACCATACGTTTTGGGTATTGGATGTGTTCTGCAGGTGACAAATAGATATTCCTTATAGCCTCTTTTATTTTTATTTATAGGTAAAATGAGTTTCTTAATAAAACAGAGTGCACATAAGGGAATTTTCCTTTTCTAATAAAATTTCTTATTACCTATCAAAAAAAAAAAAAAAAAAGAACCCCATATGTGCATAAAGCGTCCACACACGGGATTCAAGAGTTACAAGGAAAGAGGAATAGGAGAATTAACATAACCTAAAGATGCAAAATTAAGTAAAATTGGTAACTCGTTGGAATTTAAAAACTTTGTTTAGATTATTATTAAGGAAAAGCTTTAAGTGCATAAAGCATGCACTCAAAGAGATTACAAAATCATATCAGAATGATCAAACGCTAAAGAAACTAAAAATTCTCCTACAGATGGAGAAGAAGTAAAACCCCAAGCCCGAGACCAATCAAATAAAACCCCGTGGAAAAACTCTAAAAGTTTATCCATAGCTAATTCTTTATTCTCAAAAGTGCGATTATTCCACTCCCACCAGATGGTCCACATCAAGCAAGAAGGAATCAAATTCCACACTCTTGAGTCCTTCTTCCCAAACCAATTCCACCACCCAAGTAATAAAAATTCATTACAAGAAAAGCGCAAAGGGCTTGCCCTAGTACACGGGATGTATACAAAGGAGAAGCCAAAAAATATTAATGGAAGCTCAAAGAATCCAACAACTCTTGGAAGTCCATGATACATAAAGTGTGAGAAGACAGTCTAATCGTATAATCTTCAAAAATAAAAACTTCAACTTTAGCGGGTGTAACTCTTTTCCCTCAAAGCAACGTGCTTATTTATCTCCACAAGCTCCGCATTAAGCACGAAAGAACAACTTTCCAAATCTCTGCATTGCCTCTCTTGCCAAAGCGACCCTTCCAACAATACAACAAATCCAACACAGAATAAGGCATTACTCAAGAAACACCAAATAGACAGAAAACCAATGACCATAACTTCCGATTTGTAGGAAAATGTGAGCCACATTCTCTCCATGGCTCTTGCACATAATGTACCAATCCATTATAATCAGCCCTCACTTCCTTAGATCATCTGTAGTCAAGATTTTATCCAACATCACATAGCATGAGATAAATGCCACCCTAGGCAGGACACGAACTTTCCAAATGCTCTGCCATGGAAAAGTATTTGCTCCTCTCAACACCGTGTAATATCTCTTCACTTGAAAGCCTAGGGATGTTGAAGAGATCCATTCCACTTGATCCGTCTCCCCACCACGAATCTTCGTGGTATATACGTCATGCAATAGTTGAGTCATAGACTCCAATTCCCAATTATGTACCTTTCTAATGAATAGTGGATTCCAATAACAAAGATCCATCTCTGTTCTCCAAATAGTCCACCGCCTTAGCGTCTCTATCCCTAGCAATTAGAAAGACTAGGATATCTCTCCTTAAGCGTAGTCACACCATTCCACAAATCAAGCCATAATTGAATTTTAAAACCATCACCAACAAAATATCTAATAAATTGTAAGAAGCTATCCCATCGTCTTCGGACGTGCTTTGAAAAGCCCACACCATGTGGTCCCCTAACGTCATCAGAACACCAACTTCCCTAGTTAGTGCCATGCTTGAAGTCTACCACCCTCCTCCACAGGGCAGTTTCTTCCATCCCATAGCTCGAAAGCCATTTTCCAAGAAAAACATTATTAAATGGAAGTAACTTCTTAATCCCCAGACCTCCATTGCGAATTGGAGTGCAACATACATTCCAATTGACTAAATGATATTTGAAATTATCACCCAATCCACCCTAGAGAAAACCCCTTTGTATTTTTTCTAATATGTTTGCCACACTTTTAGGGAGAGGATCCTTTTCCCTTGCGAACATGTGCTTTGTCTGACAAGCAGGCACGCTAGTGAATACTCACAGGGATTACTTGAAGTTATGAAAAATTAATAATATATTTGAGATTTCTTGGGTAATGCCTGTTTGTGATTTTCAAAATGAGTTAAAATATATTTGGATTGGTTTGGTTTACCTTAAAAGATGGAAGAAAGAAAGCTTGAGGGAGACAGATTGCCCAGTCCCACTTTGGAAATAATGAAAGTAATGGGTGACTTTAGACACTCCAGCCTATGACATGCATCTAAGCAACCCTTTCGTAGATTGCATCATGGCCATAGATCATGATCAACTCATGATGAAATATCAGAGGACCAAGATTAAGTCCATATAGAGTGGAATGATCGAATGGTTGAGATTAAACCAAACAATCGTATGGTTGAGATGTGGGCTAGCTGTAAACTTATCTACAAAAAGAATGTTGGTTAGCTGGAAAGGGAGGTTTGGTAGTTGGGACGTAATGCAATTACGAGCTTTGGTGAGCAGTCCACTGGTACTCTTTTGCATTATGAGTTGTTCTGGTGAGTGGTGAGCAACATAATTAATTAGCCACCCCCTTCTCCTTGCTCTAATGTTTCCTTGGCTGCTCTCTTGTTGAAGCTGTTAATGAAAATTGCATTCATGTTTGATCATTCAAGATCGAGTTGGCTTAGAAAATGAGTTGATATATCTCATACTTTTCTTTCTTTGAATATAATACCAACTAATTTTATTGATTATTCTGCTTTGCTGTTATTGTTCATTGAAGAATTAATTTGCTGTTAACTTAATAGTTTTCCTAATCAAGGTTTTGGTTTGTGCTATCTGTCAATTCCTAAACTTGATGTAGCAATGAAATTATGGATCCGGTTATTGATTTTTCTTTTGAAATAATTTGTAGATAAAAAGAGATGGAATTACAAAGCTTGTTGTCCTTCCGCTTTATCCACAATTTTCAATATCAACTAGCGGTTCAAGCCTTCGACTCTTGGAGAGTATATTCCGGTGATAACCCAACATAGACTAGTATAGTGTTATGATAATCCAACAAAATAATTTGATATCAACTGGTCTAACAAAATAATTAATTGGTTCATCAGAGAGGATGAATATTTAGTCAACATGCAGCACACAGTAATACCTTCCTGGTACCAGCGCGAAGGGTACATAAAGGCCATGGTAAATTTGATTGAAAAAGAGTTAAAAGCTTTTGAATTCCCCGAACAGGTACTGCATCATTTAATGTTTTAATATTTTCGTACTCATTGCATTTTGGCCATGTTGTTTAATTGTTGCTTTATAAATTTAATTTATGGTGCTCCAGAAAATGTTCAATTTCTTGATTTTTGATTGTTCACATTCCAATTTTGGTTCTTTACCTGAAATTTTGATAGCAAAAAATGTATAATTGTTTAAACTATGCTTCAAATAATTATACTTGATGTACTTGCCTTACATTTTTACTTTGATATTATATGATTATTAAACAATAGAAGCACATCATTATCTCGTAGCCATTTTGAGAAATTTTCCCAACTCCTAAGTGAGTTTCTGATTCTTCTTGTTTGGAATGTTTACTGGGTAAAAAGCAAAAGAACATTATTGTAGTTCTTATTGGAACTAGCCTTACTTTAACTCCTGAAGTTGGGAATATCGGCAGCATTACTGCAACCCTCCTGAAGCAGGGGTTGTGCAGGAAAGCTGTGGAGTTCCTATCTCTTGATATGGTATTTATTCATAGACAATTGAGGAATGTGCTCAAACTTGTCAAGAACGCTGTCCTCAGCTTACCTTGCTTAAAAACTCAAGGCACAATTAATTTGAAGCTGTTTACACTTTGCAGACTAGGTTAAATTGTCATGAGATTCATGGCCTGCCAAATTTTTGGTATTTAAATATTTAGATCTAATGGTAAGTGTGATAATCAGATACTATAATTGGAAGTCTGGTGGCTTTACCTATCTTTCAACAATTAACCCAGAACTTTTCCTTTAGTGCAATTTATGACATGTGAATTGGTCCTTTATGTGATCTCAAGTATTTATGTTTAGAGTGACACATTACAATATTACCACTCCTGTTTGGCCAATGAGCTCTTGCTCAAATGGCACTTCCTCCTCAATAATGGGAGAAAGGGTAAGCTCGTGAGTTCAAGACCCACGTGGTGCATGTGGACTATTGTGTTTTCCATGTTTGGGGTTTAGTGGGTACTGCATAGTAGGGTTTTAGACTTACTGGTTTGTTGGCAAGGTCAATTTGGGCGGCATCGGAGTATAGAGATTTGGAAAGTGATTCCTCATTGCTTGATGTGGTGCTTGTGGCGGGCGAGAAATTATTGGCTGTTTGGGGACTGCAAATGGAACATTTTGGATCTCAGATTGCAGTTCCTGCAGGACTTAATTTGATTGGATGTCAGCGACTGGGCTATTCTCTTTCTCTAATTTCGTAGAGTTTCCTGATCTTTTGTAATTTCAGCACTTAATTGTTTGGCTCCTCAAGTACTCGGCTAGTGTACTTGGTGCCCCTTCTTAGTTGACTTTCTCAATTAAACTTAGTACTTATAATAAAAAAAGACCCACAAGGTGCATGTGTAAGTCACCAATAAAAACAATTACCACTCCTATCTGTTGTGGGAAATGGGAAGTGCAAGAATTGGGATCAATTTTAGTGGAATAGGTTTAGATATGGTGTATGGCAGTAGAGACAGAGAATCCAGAAATTAGTCTCTTGTAGGGGACCTGTAGCTTTCCTCATTTCATTCATTAGCATGATAATGCACAGTAAGCCTTGAAATAGAAGCAAACTCTAAATTTCCCATTTGATAAATTAGCCAACAAAAAAAAAAAAACACATTTCCATTTACTGTTCAGATTCTGTTTGATACAGTTGGCATTGTTATTCACCGTATTATTGGAATGCAGCAAGTCCATAAGAGAATCAACAGAAAAATATATATTTCAAAGTTGTGCTTATTCTATTCTATTATTTACATCCGTTAAAAAATGTTACTTTGTTTTATCATTCTAGTTCATATGTCAGCCAGTCTAATTGAAAATATGCAATGTAGGTTATGATTTTCTTTAGTGCGCATGGGGTGCCACTTGCATATGTGGAAGAGGCTGGTGATCCATACAAGGCAGAGATGGAGGAATGTGTGGATTTGATAATGGAAGAATTAGAAAAGAGAAAGATAACTAATGGTTACACTCTCGCTTATCAGGTACTACTGTGTTTTCTAATGTCCTTTCTAGTCTTTTACTCCCATGATCCATCTTTATGTTTTCTTAATATCAGCGATGAAGATGAACTGTGTCCAATCTTGTGCTTGCACCCTAAACATCAAATTGAAATGTACGAACTGAAACATCAAATTGAGTTTTTATTTCAATATAAAAAGATTTGAAAGTGGAGTACAATTTTGACCGATTCTTCATAAGATAAAGATAAGTAACTCTAGAGTAATCATCATAAAAAAAAAAATATGATAAAATACCTAAACCCCAAATATGAGGGAACATTATTGGACCACAAACATTAGAATGAACTAAATGAAAATGGTTACTAACTCGACTTTCAGTCTTTAAGCACAAAGGGCACCCTACGGTGCTTACTTAACTAACACACTTCACATGGTAAAGAACTTGACGATAGGAGGGTACTAACAACTTCAAAGTCTGGAGAGAGGGATGATCAAGTCTACTGTGATGTTGAAAGTGATATACAACTGACTAAAGGGAACTGAACTGGATGAACCACAGTAATCGAGTTAATAAAGTCTGTTGGCCTCATGCCATCAATATTCCTCTCTGTCATGAGATACTGTGTAGGAAAGAATATTGCTGTTTGGGCTTTAGTAAGTTTACTAACATAATGAGATTAGTCGGAGCAAAATGCGCTGGATACCCGGTGCCAATCAAAAAAAGAAAGAGTTAGACTAAGGTTGACATTGTCCAAACCAGAAATAGTAGTGGTTAAGCCATTAGCCAGTGTGACATGGGGAAGATTATTAGGATGTTCAAGGTCGGAAAGCAGACCTGAAGTACAAGTCATGTGATTAATAGCTCTTAAGTCAATAACTCGGGTTTCTTGAGCAGCAAGGTAAGTAGTGGGAGTACCTTTTTGAGCTAGAGTAGCAGTGGGAGTATCTGTTTGAGCTAGAGTAGCAGTGGGAGTATCTGTCTGAGTTAGAGTAGCAATGGAAGATGGGCTAGTAAAGATTAAGTTCTTCACAGATACCTTTAAACTCTGCATAATAATCTTCCAGAGATAGATTGTTGAGAGGAACAGAAAAATAATTAATGTCTAAGATTATTGATACCAAAAAAATTGAGGAGCTGAGAGGATCTTCAGACACTGGTGCAAGTCGGGCCCTTAAAGCGGTGAATTGTACTAAAAAATGACAACCCACATGATACAAGAGGAGAATCCACACATATTTATCTTAACAGCAGATAATTTGCGCCGTCGTGGCATTCCTGTTGTGAGTTGGTGCTGTATGTGCAAGGCTGATGGGGAGTCTATAGACCATCTTCTTCTTCACTGCCCTTACGCTAAGGAGTTATGGGATATGGTTCTTGGGTTGTTTGGGCTTCATTGGGTGATGCCAAAGACAGTTACTGAGTTGTTGCATTGCTGGTTTGGGAGTGTGGGTGGTCATTCTGTGATTTGGAAGGCTATTCCTCATTGCATAATGTGGTGTCTTTGGCAAGAGCGTAATGCGAGGACTTTTGAGGATTGTGAGCTCAGTGTGGTTGAGTTGAAGCTCCATCTTTATAGTTCCTTATTAGATTGGATGTCGGCCACAGGGCTTTTTAGATTTTCTAATGTGCTTGATCTCATTGATTCTTGCTCCTTTTGAGCTGGTTGTATTCTTTCGCCTAGAACACGCCTAGTGTTCTCGGTCTTTTTCTCAATAAAGTATTATTATTTATCAAAAAAAAAAAAAAAAAAAAAAAAAAAAAAAAAAAAAAAAAAAAGAAGAATCCACACATATAAGATGAAAGGTAAACCTAAGGGCGTCGACTAAGCAATATTAAGTCAAATCAGCCCCTCATATTGAGTTTCCGGTGAGTTTAGGGGTGTGTGTGTGTTTTTCAACACTATTGGCAGTTGTCGGCAGTGTAGGAGCAATCGCAGTTCAATTTTCCGACCAATTTTGTCCGAGAGCAACATCGCTTGGGGCTGGCGACTTGATTGGTGGCTGTGACACTAATTGGATCATGGTTGACAGCAGCTTGCGATGAATATTCTTGGGTTTTTGAGTTTGAGTGGGGTCGCTGGAGTCAAGGAGGCTTATATCGTAGTCGCATGGCATTGAGTGTGGTTGCTGGTGTTACGGTGGAATGCTGGCATTGGCAGTAGAAGGCAGTTTAGTGATCTGATACCATTTAGGCATTGAAAAGTGTGTTTAGGGTTAATTAATTTGTCATAAAAAATACATATTGTTTATATATGGAGCAATTACAATTTTGCCCCTCATACATATTTATAACATTTTGTATGTGCAAATAAAGAATTATAGGGAAATGTCACAATTAATTATTCATTCTTACTTGCATTTTGTGTAAAACCTGTGCCTGGATATCCTACAATGATATAATGACTTTGTCTTATTGCATTTCAGAGTAGAGTCGGGCCTGTGGAATGGTTGAAACCCTATACGGATGAGACAATAGTTGAGCTTGGGCAAAAAGGAGTGAAAAGTTTGTTGGCTGTCCCGATTAGGTAATTTGTGCCATCACCATTCTTTCTACATTTATGTTAGCTGTATATTTTCTATATGTTGGTCTATCATTCTCTCTCTTTGTCAGACACATCTATATATATTTAGACATATTTAATTACAGAAACTTAGCTGTGCTGTTAAAGTTATGATGCTTGATTCACAGCTTTGTTAGTGAGCACATTGAAACTCTTGAAGAAATTGATGTTGAGTATAAAGAATTAGCTCTAAGGTCTGGTATAGAAAAATGGGGGCGTGTTCCTGCCCTAGGATGTGAACCAACCTTCATTTCAGATTTGGCAGATGCTGTGATTGAGAGTCTCCCATATGTTGGAGCTATGGCGGTCTCAAACCTTGAAGCTCGACAGGTACCTTTATATTGGAATTGAATTGATGTGCTATACTTTATCAAACATTACTGTTTGGAATGGATACTAATACTATATACTTTGATGGTGTGATTGATCTCCTATGAGAATTCTCTGTGAGTGTTATCAGAGATCTACTTTATTGTGAATGATACTTATGTCTTCAAATGTATTCCACACAAAAGGTAGTTACTAGATCTGAAACTAAAGGACATGTTATTTGAGAGTTATTCCTATGTAATGAAGCTAGACAAAAATCGAAGTGTATGTTCTTTGTCAGCATAGGCAAGTATAAATCTATGTAGAGAAGTATTGTTGGTAGACCATATAATTATCTAAAATGATATGAAATTTATGTTTGAGGGCTGAGGTGGGGAAATATTCTATAGAAATTTTAGCTGATGGAAACTGAATTAGTTGGTAGATTTCTCATATGCCAAAGGCTCTTACATGTTTTCAGGGCCTAAGAATTAGTGTCAGCTTAATTTTCAAGCTTTTCTGCTTTATTAAATTTATATTCGTTGTGCATAAAATTTGAGCCTGCCAACTTTAAGCATTTATAAACTTTATTTGTTCAGAGTTTTGGTGAAGCCTAGATAATTGAGTCTAGAATAACTTCGCTTGCCATGGTTGAGAAAAAAATTCCAGATTAATTTTTTTCATTAAAAAGTAAAAGATAAGAGATAATAATAGCATAATTATACTTGAGGATGGAAAAGGTTTTATTTTTTTCTTAAGTAAAAATTTTATTGAAGAAGGAAAAAAGGCTGACACACAGGATGTGTGCAGTCTGATTTCAAAGAAACTTGGGGATGGAAAAGCTACAATTTGTACTTAAAATTAGAGTTTGGTAGTTTAGTAGTGTGTAGACGTGCTGTCCTGTATTATGTTCCATGGGTACACTTTTTTCTTTCTTTCTTGTGTGTGTGCACATGTAGTGCAGATTTCAGGAAGCAAAAGAGTGAAGATCATAGAAAGCTGGTCTATTGTCAAGGCTGGAAGGAAATCCTTTGGATAATAATTGTACTAGGAACAATGATTTTCTTGGGTTTAACAGAAGTTTCTAGGTTCTAGGCCCAGGAATGCTTTTTTTGAGTCTCTTGGTCAAGGGTGTCCTAGTGATTTTATGTTTTGTTCCTGCAGCTCTTTAGTTTAATGGTGCTTTATTATGTTAGAGTACGTTTGGTACACTGTAATAGGTTCTGTAGTGTAATAGCTATTCCTAAGGAACAACTATTCGGTTGTTTGGTTACGCTTTCATTACAGAGAATAGCTATTCCTTAGGAATGACTATTCTGAGTGGACTTCATTTCATGCTCTTCTGTTAAGTGTCTCCAGATCAGGTCTTGTTCTATCCTCATTCTCATAGCGGTCCATCAGAACACATCAAAATTATCTTTGAAGAAACATCATCAAAGTTAGGTTTCCTGTCCTAATTTGAGGTTATGTATTTGACAAGTGAGTCTCCATTGTGCCTGTTGAACATTCAGTCAAATTTTCCTCTCTGATTTTTTATCTGAGCTGGGCAGAAAAGCTGACTTAAGTCGTATTTCTGTCTTGCTGATAGTTATAAAGGGCGTAGGGGAGATTTGAACTAGTGAACTCTGTCTTGCTGATAGTTATAAACACCAATCTTGGGACATTCTTACTACAGTTGTCCACTTTGTGCTTTGTTATCATGCATGCCTTCTGTATCACCAGTGTGGTCTGATCAGAGGTTTGGGTTTTTGCAGTCCTTGGTTCCCCTTGGCAGTGTAGAAGAATTATTGGCAGCATATGATTCACAACGCAGGGAGCTACCACCACTGGTTACGATGTGGGAATGGGGTTGGACAAAAAGCGCAGAAACTTGGAATGGAAGGGCAGCTATGCTGGCAGTGCTTGTTCTATTGGTCCTGGAAGTCACCACTGGGGAGGGTTTTCTACACCAATGGGGCATATTGCCTTTGTTTCGGTGAATATCTGTCTTTCTCTCTCTCTCTCTCTCTCTCTTCCCCCCAGAAATTAATGAAGCCACATGTAAGTTTTGTTTATGCATACTATTAGCATCTTTAATACATGTAGGCTTTATTATGCATGTCACACAGGATCAAATTTGGGTAATAGTCTAGTGACAACACTGATGTGGGTGAAAAGTAAAAGAACAAAATGTATAATAATGGTTTTTATTTGTATACTTGTATAATTTTCCTTAAATTAATGTTGTAAAGTTTTTATGTTGCATTTTTCATTTGTGTTTGTGGGTTTGGAACTGGCCATATAATTGTTTGTCGACTAACAGTTTATGTAATTTGAAATTAGCTAACACTATTCTTTGCAACCAGCCACCAGTTGTTGGGCACAGGTAGTGCATAGGTCGGGTTGAGAAATTTTCAACCCAACCTAACCTACTTGGGTTGGGTTAGTGGGTTGAGCTTTTAAATGTTTCATACCTTGTAAAACAAAGAAAAGGGTTTTCATCAATTAGTTAAGCCTTTTCTTTTTCAATAAATTATAGCAATTCACATAATATACCTAAATTATATTCCAAATTTCCAAATTCATCAAAACTAATTCTCATCAATATAAATCAAACTAAAAATAGAATAAAATAAAGGTAATAAAATAAACTTACATATATGTCAGGTTGGGCTAGACGGGTTGAAAAAACCGAACTCGACCCAACCCAACAACCCATGAAAAACCAACTTGGTGGGTTTGGAATATTTATATCTTTTAAGAGTTTGCATGTATGTACATGATTTTTCTTTGCATGTAGTTTCATGGCTCACTAATTAACTCCTGAGTGATCTTTGTGGCTTTTCTAAGCTTCCCATGTTCATATCTTATAACTTGTTCGTTTATAATTTCTATGCTACGTGGAACAAATGGTTTTTAAATGAGAAAGAGGAAACATAGACTTAAAGAGAGAGAGAGAACAGGACATTAGGAAACAACAACAATATGACAAGTAGATAACGCGCGTTTTCAATTAAAAACACACAAACTGATATGTTTGGCCCCGCATTAGATAAAATTGCAATTTTCAACACTTGCGTTTTGAAACTGAAGGTGGGGTGCTGTGATTTCCAAAAGGCGCGTATTTAAAAGTTTTTAACATTTGCGGAACGCGAATTTTAGAGGAGGTTTTGCATTTTTTAAAGGGTGATTTACCACATATACCCTCAGCAATGTTAAAAATTCCCAAGTATCAACGTGAAGCCCCCTCTTATTTCTCTCATTTTTCTTTTCTGTGTGCCCCAATGCCTTCGCTAGAGAGATAATTCTAATCAAGATGTAGATGTAGGAAAATAGTACACACAAAAATTTGAAAAAAAAATCATAAGGATGTTGACCCATTTCAACCACCGCATTCCGCAAGCTTGATCTTGATGTGGTGAGATGGGGCTGGGGTTTAGGGGGAATAAAGGAAAGAAACTGAACTTTGTGGGAACAGCAGCCACTGGGCTTTAACCAAATCAAGAAAAATAAAAGATGAAGTAAGAGGGAAAGGGGAAAAATAAAGAGAAGATGAGAAAACTTACCGTGGAAATGTGGAGAGCTTCAAGTCTTCAACGAAAGACCCAAAAAAAAAAGACAAAAGAAAAGATAGGGGGAGGGGGAGTTGGAAGACTCTGGAGGCTTTATGAATGGTGGGATGGGACTTAACAAAAAAAAATTAAAAGTAAAATAGAAAGTAAAAAGAAGAAGACAAAACATTAATGAGGTAGAGGGAGTTGGAAGACTCTGCAGGCTTTATGAATGGTGGGATGGGACTTAACAAAAAAATTAAAATTAAAATAAAAAGTAAAAAGAAGAAGACAAAACATTAATGAGGTAGAGGGAGTTGGAAGACTCTGCAGGCATTATGAATGGTGGGATGAGACTTAACAAAAAAATTAAAATTAAAATAAAAAGTAAAAAGAAGAAGACAAAACATTAATGAGGTAGAGGGAGTTGGAAGACTCTGTAGGCTTTATGAATGGTGGGATGGGACTTAACAAAAAAAATTAAAATTAAAATAAAAAGTAAAAAGAAGAAGACAAAACATTAATGAGGTAGAGATGTATTTGGTGGGATGGGACTTAACAAAAATAAATAAAAAATTTAAAAGAAGAAGAAAGAACATTAAGTAAGGCAGTGATGTATGAGTGCCCATGTATGTGTACGTGTGATTTAGGAAAACACAATCTGAAAGTGTGAAGTGAATATTTTATATTTTGTGCAGTATTTTATTTTGTGCAATGCAGACGAAGAAGGTGACAATAAATGTCAAGAAAACATGAAGAATATACATTAGGGGATGAAAGTTATTCCTGACAACATTTGAAAAATGATACTATAACTTAACAATATAGTAAAGTCCTTTTTGGTCAATTGTACTCGAAACAACAGTTTTATATTAAAATTATCCAAACGTTCAATTGACAGAAACAACATTTTTTCATTAGTTTTGCCAAATACTTAATTGTGATTTCAAAATCGTGTTTTCAAAATACACATTTTAAAAACGCACTTTTTCAAACAGCTAACCCAAACCCACCCTCAATCTAGCACGTGTTAGCTATTTATCTCAGTCAGAGCTCCATATGTATGACTCTCTTGAGTGATTATAACAAATGACATGTTCCTTTTGCCTGTTCTGATATGTAGTTCTGAACATTCATGCATGAGATTTGACACTTAAAAGGGTGTTGGTGTAAAACAAACGTCTTTTGGATTGTTTGATAAAGAAATGTAAAGAAAGTCTACCTATAAGGAACAAGCTTATGCGCTCCTTAGACAAATCGAGGGAGAGAGTCTCAGACTGAGAGACCAACACGGAACAGGCGTACCTGGAGGGAGCGACAGATTTATTTATTTTTAAGTAAATTACACTGATACATCTGATATTTGGTGAAACTAGACTCTTTATACCATATTTTAGAGTGAGTGTCAATTATTTTGATTATTTTGGGGGTTGAGGGTTTTTCTTAAAATAGGATGAATCAAGTGTAATTTTACTATAAACTTGAGGGTGTTAGTGTAATTTACCTTTTATTTTTTACACGAATAAGGATTACAAAGAAAGGTTAGAGAAAAATCAACCAAGAATGTTAATGTAATAGTTCGGGGGGATTTTTCAAACGTTAAATACCTCACCAATAAATTCACCTAATGCTCAATTCTGAACAGATGGGTACAAACTTAACATGAAACCTAACAAGCAACCCATTGCCTTCCACTGCAGTAGCTCAAGAACTCAAGATTTCTTCTAAAAATCTCTACCATGAACGATCTCCTCTGCACCAATTTGAAACTATGGTATGTCAGTGAACTCATTGACAAGGATCCACAACTTCTGTGGTTTTATATGGAAAACAAATTTATGTTCACAAGATGAAAACTATAGGAGGACTTGTTGTTTAAGCTCAAGAAATAAGTCTTCTTATTATGCTCTTGGTACGGTTGCCTCAATCTTGAAGGCTGTGCATCAAAGGGTATTTTAGGTTGCCTCAATCTCCAACTCCACATTCATATATACTTTGACAAGTTGGTCTTTAAAATCATGCACAATGTCATAAATATTGTTTCAAATAAATTTGGACTCCACGTTCTCCACTTCTCCCTAAACACGAAATTACCAAAAATTTTGAATTAAAAATTTCTCTAATTATTTCAAAAATATTAACAGTTAATGATTTACTTGGTTACACTTACTTATCCAGTTTTTCTCTTATCGAGTTCACCTTAATATATATCTCTCCATTCCTATCATTACATAGTCACCAATTAGCCGAGTTTTAAACTCCTACATTTAGGTCATTTTTAAAATTTAAATGAAGAAATCTCCTACAAATTCGAATTTCACAATCAACTGATTTCTAAAAATTAGACTTCACATTCTCCACTTCAAAAAGATTACATTACTATATATATATATATATATATATATCAATTCCTTCCCTTTCTTAGTTATATATCTTCATTTTTACATTTTCTTTGTAAGGTTCTTAGAATTGATTTTTGTTCATCATTGTTCTTTGACAAGGCTCAATTGATTGGTTCAATTTAAGTGTGAGCTGCCTGCGAGGCACCTCTTGGGATTGTGAGGACCACTAAATCTTCATTGAGGTTAAGTTTGATACTAGAAAATATATTTGGAACATAAAAGTCAGAATAACCTTATTGACTTCATAAAATCAACATGCCGTGAACTTGCGAATTTAACGTGAGATGTTAACAAATATTTGAATGAAAAACTTGCTATCATGACTCTTTATCTCAAAGAAAAGGTTATACCTTGAATTAGCATACCCTAATGTAAAACAACTAAATAAAACCAGAAATTAAAATATTAAATAAAAAAAACAAACTATTGAAAGAAGAACACGAATCAAATATAGAAGGCAAACAAAAACACGCTAAAGAAACATAAATAATTCAAGGACTAGAGTATGGCTCATTGAAAAGATCCATACCTTCTCCTTTGAGCTAGTATAGTAGTAATTTACTGGTCACTCAGTCAAATCTCTTGTTGATCTTTGTGTTGAAGAATAAAGAAAGTTTAGTAGAACTAAGGTTGATGATCTGAAACTTGAAATGTTAGCTTTCTAGGATGAAGAATTAGAGAATAACCTTATTCTTTCTAAATGCCTAGGGCTTCGCCGCTATTCTTAAACTCTAGAAAAACTCTTTTAATGTTCAATTTTATCGGCCTTAGATTGATTTGTTTGGATATCAATTTTCTTCCCTATCAAAAGTTCAACTTATTTTGGACGGAAATTTTAATGATTTAAAAAAAATTCAAGGGTCATTAAAATGGTAGGTGCCTCTCTGACTCAAGTGGCTAGGTATTATTGCCGTGATTGTTTAGAGTTTTGAATTTATTTTTTTTTGGTGGGAGGAATAAATTTTGTGCTGGTATTACTTGATTCATACTTTTTTTTTTGGGGAAGAACTTGATTCATACTAAAACAAGAGTGATTACAAAATGAGAAACCTTCCTTGCTTTCAAAATACTCCTCCATACATAAGATGCATATTACAGAAATTGAAATCCTCACGAAAGACTTTAGTTGAAATGAATATGTCTGATAATTCATTGAATTTATGCTCATAGTTTAAAGGGGCCAATTGCCTCTTCTGGCCTTGCCAAATCCCCCATCCCTTGTCTTTTATGCTTTAAATTAATTTTTTGTTTTGTGCTTTTAGTTTCTAATTTTTTTTTTTTTTAATCTCTCTTTCATATTTTATCAGTGTTTATTAAGGTTTAAAGTATAACAGAAAACAATGATTTTTAGCATTGGATCATTAAAATTAAAACACTTGACAATAATTTTTTGTTCTTTAAAAAAATAAAAATCATGCCACCAATATGAACTATCGATGAAACATCAAATTCCACTCGTTGGAAAGTTCCAATTAGATAAATTAATAGCATAATCAATTGAATTTAATTGGTTGATTAGGAAGAAAAAAATCAAAACTAAACACCAATGATGGTGTGTATAGTAATGTAGTCCGAATGTGTGTAATTTTCATTTCAAAAAACATATAACCAATTTTAACTGCCTCTCCTAATACAATCCGCCTGTCAGAAAATGTTTTCAAGAAATAATTAATTGGAATTGAAATCCTAGAATAAAATAAATTTTAATTGAGAAGTCAATCACTTAACAAGTAACAAGTCCTCTCTTGATAATTGCATTGCACTAAATCACAATTATTGAGATTGGAAGGGAGAAAGTTGAAGGAAGCTTAAAGTGCTGCAAGACAAAGTCTCCTCGTAGTCCCCTTCAAACAAAATTGGGACCTCCAAGGAAATTACTCATATAGACTCTATTGTTTTGATATTCCCATGTCCCACTATGACCCCGATTTATAGGAGGGAAGAAGGTCCATTTTCTTGCCTGTGCTATACGTTCTCAAATGACATCTATCACTTGGCTATTTGCAATGTAATTTCCATGGCGTGACAACTGACAACCAAGTCATATACAAACAAGGATGAGATGAAGAGGTCCATTTTCTAGTCCCTATAACACTGAAAGGCAGTCCCCACTTTTCCACGATATTTCTGACTAATAATCCTTAGCAATTCACAATAATCTGGTACTTTACACTATGGCTAGAGATCCATTTGATATGTAGAGTTTCAGTTGTAAAGCTTTTGTAAAGAAAAAGTTTTAATTGAAAAGACCATTAACATATAGTGCATTTGGCAAATTACACTTATAAAATTGTTTTGAAATTGTTACTTCCTTTAGGTGATCCACCCATTACATGTGAAATAGAGAGAATCCATTTTATGTTTAAGATTTTATTTTCTGTATCAAACAATATACAGAATGTCACGTCATTTAAAATTTTATAATGACTTTGTATTAGATATACTTTTAAATTTATAATATTTAATCTAAACTATGAAATCGAACTATTTTAAATAAAATGATCATTTTCAATTGATAACCAAATTGATAATGAGCTTTTAGATCTGTGTGAAACGGCACATAAAAAAACTTTTATATTTTCATATTTGAATCCAATTAATGATCTAATACTTATTTAATTATTATTATATCTCTCTCTCAAAATTGGTGGGCATTTGAGTAACTTTTAAAAAATAAATATAAACATTTATGTCAATTTATTTATTTATTTATTTTCTATTAAAAGCTGGCATTTGAGTAACTTTCATGCTAACACTCAAATTTCAACTTTCAACTTTAACTTTTTTTTTTTTTTTTAAGGACCTTTAACTCTTTTTCTCCTCCCTTACCGTACTACCAGACATCCACTAGAAAATAGAAACGGTGTATCTAATCCAGCTTTGGAATGCAAAGCACAGTATTATGAATTTGATCTTCTAAATAATTCAAAAGTTTATGAATGTAAAAGTATCAAAATCTAAAAGTACAAGTTGTTCTGCTTAATAGTTATTTTAGTGGTCTTATTCCAATAAAAATGGTTATATGGTTGAAAAATTGTTACTAAAAAAACTCATCCCTCCAATATGTGCTAAAGAATTTTAATGCTAACACTCAATATTTCAACTTTAACTATTTTTTCGGTTGAGGAAAAAAATCTTCATTCAAACTGGATAAAACAAGATTACAATATCATCAAAAAGAGAAACACCTCAGGTTGGCAGATTTGGAATTTCCAACTCTGGAAATTTCAACGTTAACTTAAAGCTTTTTTTTTTTTTTTTAAGGACCTTTAACTCTTTTTCTCCTCCCTTACCGTACTACCAGACATCCACTAGAAATAGAAATGGTCACAAGTTGTGAAAAAATCTAGCATCCTCTCTAATCCAGCTTCATGCTCTTCCTTAAATTCTTTTTGTTCTTGTTCTTCTTTTTCTTTTTTCTTTTTTTATTAAGTAAGAGAAATTTTACTAAGCCATATGTGTCAACTAATTTAAAAACATTAATTAATGCAAATCAAAGACTTAACACATTATATTTATATATGAAAAAAGGTAGGTTAAAAAGATAATTTTAAAGTGTTCTTCTACCATATCAAACAATTTTCGACAGACGGATTGTATTAGGGGAGGCAGTGTAAAATTGATCCTAATTTTAAAGATAATTTTATGGAAAAAGAGGTTTTGGAATTTCCTACCATATACACTAGGTTTGTTTGCTAATGTTGTGAAATTTCTTATTTCTTTAGCTAGCTACTACATTTGACAATAACTCTTTGTTCTTTTCTTAAAATCATGCCACCAATATGAACTATTGATTGAAACATCAAATTCCACCCATTTTAAAGTTCCAATTAAATATATTAATAGCATAATCAATTTTAATCAATTGGTCGATTAAACAAAACACCAATGATGGTGTGTATGGAAATGTGGTCTGAATGTGTGTAATTTTCATTTCGAGAAACTTAGGATCAATTTTACACTGCCTCCTCTAATACAATTCAGGGTAAAATTTAGGTCTTTAGGTCAAGTACATTAGGTTCCTAGTTGAATTTAAATACATTGAATTTAAATATTCTTGGAAAAGATAACATTGTTTGTGTTTCATTGGTTAATGCAACCATGTGTTTGATTTCAATTGGGGAACTTAATGTACTTGACCTAAAGAACTGTACCTAAGTTTTACCTTACAATCCGTCTATCGAAAATTGTTTTCAAGAAATAATCAATTGGAATCGTAATCCTAGAATATAATGAATTTTGATTGAGAAGTCAATCACTTAACAAGTAAGTCCTCTCTTGGTGGATTCAGAACACTAAATCATAACTATTGAGAATGGAAGGGAGAAAATTGAAGGAAGCTTAAAGTGTTGCAAGACAAAGTCTCGTAGTCCTCTTCAAATTTCTCATGGAGAAACAAGTAAAGAGAATTGGGACCCCTAAGGAAAATACTCATATTAACTGCATTGTTTTGATGTTCTATAATGTTTTGGAGTGAAATTTGGTTACTTTATTTTACATAAGGTCAATTTTCTTGTTTTATTGGAGGAAATAAGGTCATTTTTCTCGCATGTGCTGTACGTTCTCAAGTGACATCTATCACTTGGGTATTTTATTATGTGAGCTTTTGGTTTTTCTATGCTTAAAATTCTACAACACCATTAAGGCGTCAAGCATTGGGGACCATATCACCTGAGGTGACTGACTCTAAAGTCTTGTACATGGGACCCTCCCTTTTGTGGGTTTTTAGATTTATTTGTCTTATATATGATGTATCAATTAAGGCCAACGTATTTTAGAGGGAAAGTTTCCTTGATCATGATTTGTATAGAAAATTCAAGCATATTAAAATTGTAGTTCTTCTCTCAAACTTATCGTTAAAATATATAATCCAAGGATAAATGATAGTTAAACATGAACTTAGGAAGAGTAATGTGTGTCTATTAACACATTGAAAGTCTTTGTTGATATATCTCAAAGCTATAAGGATTACACTTACATCAGACCATAAAAATTTATTCAAAATAATCAAAGGTCAATGCAAGCAAAAATAAAATCAAATAAAAGTTCAAAGAAAAATAAGTCGTATATACATGCATCATACCTGAATGAGAGGGCATCACGACAAGCGGTGACTTACATCCCTAAATCCATATCTCTTGACAAAAATAAAATTATAAAATAAAATAAAAATAAGTTTGGCATTACAAAACAGTGTCTTTATTATGACTATTGAATTATAAAAATAAATAGCTGTTGTTCGACAACCAAATGTTGTTAATAAATTTTTTGTTAATTGTGTTTCTTCAAAATTTGTCTTTACTAATCATTTTAAAAAATAAAATAAAAACACTATATAATTTAAAATAAAGGGCCGGCCCTGTATAAATAAGTTGGGAAATGATTGGGTCCGTTTGTACTAAAAAGTCGAACTTCTTCCAGGCCAACTTTTATTTCAAAGAACTCTACTAGTGCGACAGTATCCACCATTCTCATCATCTTCCAAGCACATAAAGCAAAGTGAGATAAAATGTATGAGAAGGCTCGGAAACAAGACGTGTGCCACCCTGTAGTAGTTGTCCCTTGTCATCTTATCATAAAGGAGGAGCTTTTAGTCCTTCCCTATCCTCCAAACTGGTATTTCTTATGACGATCATATATAATCTCCCCCTCACAGCAGGTAGGTCCCATATGCCTATCCTCCGAGTTAGTATCTCCTATAACGGTCATATATGATCTCCTCCTCACAGTAGGTGGGTCTCATATGAAAATAAAAAATAAAAAATCAATTGGATCGTTTAAATTAATTGATTGATCTTTTTAATCATTTTATGAACAGATAGATTTATTGAATGATAAACGAATCAATGGACTTGGTTTTAATTTAAAGACAATAAAGCTTCATTTTTCTTAATTTTTTCACCAAATACTTAAGAAATCTCATAATATTTTAGTGCAATTATAAAATTTAACTCGTTTAACACACATAATTTATGGATTTATTCATTTCGAATATAATATTATTTCATTTAATTTAATTATAATAAATATGCCATATTGTTTATTAATTTATTTAATTATAATAAATAGTCCACTATTCCGCTTGCACACCGACAGATTTGTTAGAAATAACTTCTTTCTGTTTGTTTGAATTCCAAAAACAGAAACTTCAAAACCACTCTAAATTTCAATTTCACTTTTTCAGCTAAAAAAAAAGAGAGAGGATAATTTCCAATAAAATCACGATAGAAGAGAATCAAAATAGTACGTCATAGTGAACTTTGTGTTTGTGTATAGCAAGGCCAAATTAATTGAAGACCTGTGCATGGCAAACAAACGTCATATTTCTTAGCCGCACAAACCCCTTTTTTGGCCATATATTGAACGTTACTATCAAGACTACAAGCATATCAACAAGTGCAGCAACGAATAAGTACCTATGAAGTAACGAATCCCACACGGCCACACTTCCATTTGATTTAATTACTCTCTCTCTCTCTCTCTCATTCAACAAGATTAATCTAGCTAGATAGTGTTAGATAGCTAGAAGCTTGTGGAACAGCTAGATGTGGCAATCTAACAAGCTAGTTTGCTCTTCATATGTCCCTCGGTCTTCTTTTGCTTCAATTTTGGTTCTCTTACTCGTAATTATACCTTTAATTGTTATAGTTGGTTTCTTGAGTTTTTATTCTCCAATTTTCACCATACAAAATCCTTCTGAATTGCTTAAGGCAGCAACATCAGCTTCCACTCCCACTCCCACTCCCACTCCATTAATTAGTTCTTCACAACACAATGATGCATCAAAAGCGCCATCTCCATTTAGTTCCAAAGAAACTTCAGAAGCTCCTGCTCCATTCACATTACCTCCTCCTCTTGTAAGAATTATAATTACTTTCACTTTTTATTTTTATTTGTTATTATTATTAGTGAAGATGGGTAGAGCTACTCAAGCACTAACTATTGTGCCACACACAATTCCTTGAGGTGATCTCAAGATGCTGACTAGAAGTTTCGAATCGAAAACCACTATGCCAACCTCTTGAGAGACTAACATTATTACTAATATTACTTTTGCTTTTTGATGTTTGGGTTAATAGGAAGAAGAGGAAGTGACAACATTGAAGCATAAGGGATTTAATGAAGGTATTGTGACTTCTAAAAGACAAAGAAGGTTAAAGAAAATTGAAGCAAGTTTGGCAAGAGCTCGGTCTGCTATAAGAGAAGCAGCTCTAGTCCGGAATTTGACATCAACTCATCAAGACCCAGATTATGTTCCATGGGGCCCAGTATATAGAAATGCAAATGCTTTTCATAGGTATTATGTCACTTCAATTCCTTGTGCTTCTTATGTCACCCCCCTGTAGCAACATTATTTAACCTCTCAACAGTGTCAACTATTTAAATTTGGGTCTTTTGGTTAGTGAGTCACTTTGCGAGTTAATTTGCCCAAACTTGAAATGTCACCGAGGTCAATTTTAACTCAATGATTTTATATTAAAACTTGAACTATTTTCAAAGTTTTAGGGTACAAAATTAACGCAATTGATAGAAGTCTAGAGATAAAATTAAACATTGACACATAATTCAAGATGCAAAATTGTAGTCTACCCGTCAATTTCTTTTAATCCAAAGTTTATAACATGTGTTTTCAGATTATATTCTAGATTTTTTATTTTGTCAATTCAAGTCCCAAACTTATGAAATCATTCACATGTTTGGATACTTCGCTGCTAGGATTTTCTAGATTAAAGTTTTCTACTTTGATAAACATTATTTTTTCTCTTAAGTCTTAAAACATTAATCTAAACTATGTACATATTAATCATTGTTAATTCTCTTTGATTTATTTATTTTAAATGTTGTAGGAGTTACCTAGAGATGGAGAGGCTGTTCAAGATCTATGTATATGAAGAAGGAGAACCTCCAATATTTCATAATGGTCCATGCCGGAGTATATATTCCACAGAAGGAAGGTTCATCCATGAAATGGAGAAGGGACAATTTTATCGTACTAGAAACCCTGATGAGGCCCTTGTTTACTTCCTTCCATTTAGTGTGGTCATGATGGTTCAGTACCTCTACAAGCCCGAATCACATGACATTGATGGCATTCAACGTGCTGTGGTTGACTACATTGACATCATTGGCAATAAACATCCCTTTTGGAATCGAAGCCTAGGGGCTGATCATTTCATGCTGTCTTGCCATGATTGGGTAAACAATTTTACTAACTTTTTACCTTTTATTTTTAAATTTGGTTACAAGTTTTACCACAACTAATTTTGTTAGAAATTGACGTAATGGATAAGTATAATTACCACTCACCTCATTTGGGCCGTGCACAACACCAAAAAAAAAAAAAGAAAAAAAAAAGAAAAAAAGGACAAGATGTGAAAACTTTTGTGAAATTTCTGGTGCCTAGATCTAGATACTTGTATCCTATATTTTGGGTTAAATTCTTTGGTCCCGTTAGAGTAAAATATATGTCATTTGTAGTAAGATATGTATATTTTAGGATAGGATATATGCCACTTCGGATAACATTATTACCCAAATGATACGCATCTTATTACAAACGACACTCATCTAATCGAAATCCCCAAAGGACCAAAGTAGGCCCATATCTTGGAATGACTTGCTCTATTGGAATTGCCCAATTTCTTTATAAAGTGATGCCCCATCTTTTAAAATATTTACAGGGGCCACGAGCATCTACCTTTGTTCCAGATTTATTCCACAGGTCTATAAGAGTTCTGTGCAATGCTAATACTTCTGAAGGGTTCAATCCTTCAAAGGATGCATCCTTCCCAGAAATCCATCTACGGACAGGGGAAGTCACAGGGCTTATAGGTGGCGAGATGCCATCTCGCCGATCAATCCTTGCTTTCTTTGCAGGCCGTTTACATGGCCACATTAGGTACTTACTACTAGAGCAATGGAAAAACAAAGATCAAGATGTGCAAGTTTATGATCAACTTCCTGATAAAGTATCTTATAACTCAATGTTGAAGAAAAGTCGGTTTTGCTTATGCCCAAGTGGGTATGAAGTAGCAAGTCCAAGAGTTGTGGAAGCAATCTATGCTGAGTGTGTGCCAGTGTTGATTTCTGATAACTATGTACCACCTTTTAGTGATGTTCTAAACTGGAAGTCATTTTCTGTGCAAGTGGAAGTGAAGGACATACCAAATATCAAAACTATACTGATGGGCATATCTCAAAAGCAGTACTTGAGACTGTACATGAGAGTAAGAAAAGTGCAAAGACATTTTGTTGTGAATGGACCTCCCAAGAGATTTGATGTCTTTCACATGACTGTTCACTCTATTTGGCTTAGGAGGTTAAACACCCAAATTGAAGATCAATAACAGCTGGTGAATAAATTGGAAATGATTGGAGTTA
>OU015768.1:19043066-19219109 GCA_907173295.1 Fagus sylvatica
GCATTTGTCAATCCAAATCTTTTTAGTAAGTCTATGACATATTTGGATTGATTTAAGAATATCCCATCTTCGGTTTGCTTTATTTGAAGTCCGAGAAAGAATTTTAGCTCACCCATCATACTCATTTCGAATTCATCCTGCATAGTCTTAGAGAATTCTTTGCACAAGTTTTCATTAGTAGAACCAAATATAATATCATCAACATAGATTTGCACAATAAGCATGTCTTTTCCATCAAACATTAGAAATAATGTTGTGTCAAGTTTTCCACGTGTAAAACCCTTTTCAATAAGGAAACCACTTAGTCGTTCATACCAAGCTCTTGGAGCTTGTTTTAAACCATATAAAGCTTTTGATAATTTAAAAACGTGGTTTGGAAATTCATGATTTTCAAATCCAGGAGGTTGTTCTACATAAACTTCTTCGGCAATAAAACCATTTAAAAAGGCACTTTTGACATCCATTTGAAATAATTTAAAATTTTTAAAACATGCAAAAGCAAGTAACATGCGTATAGCTTCTAATCTAGCAACTGGAGCATAAGTCTCTCCATAATCAATACCTTCTCTTGATTATAACCTTGAGCGACTAACCTTGCTTTGTTCCTTACTATTATACCTTCTTCATCCTTTTTGTTTCGGAATACCCATTTTGTACCAATGACGGAGTGGTCCTTGGGTCTAGGTGCAAGAGTCCATACCTTGTTTCTTTCAAATTGGTTTAGCTCTTCTTGCATTGCCAAGATCCATGATTCATCTTCAATAGCTTCATTTATGTTCTTTGGTTCAATTTGTGAGAGAAACGCCATGTTGTTGCAGATGTTCTTGAGCTTTGATCTTGTGCTTACTCCATGTTCAATTTCACCAATGATCAATTCTTTAGGATGACTATGGACTACGTTCCAACTTTTTGGTAATTCTTCATTGTTGGTTGGAGGAAGCGCTTTTTCTTCATCTTTTGGTTCATCTACTTGATCTTTGACTTTTTCACTTAAATCAACTTGGTTAGATGAACTAGCTTTATTTTCAAGAGAAATTGGCTCATCATCACAATTATTTTTTATATGGAATGGATTAGTTTCATCAAAAACAACATGCATAGATTCATCAACAACCATAGTTCGTTTATTGAACACTCTATATGCTTTACTATTTGTAGAATAACCAAGGAATATACCTTCATCGGATTTAGCATCGAATTTACCAAGATTATCTCTATCATTCAATACAAAGCACTTACATCCAAAAACTTTGAAATATCCAATGTTAGGTTTTCGATTATTCCATAGTTCATAAGGAGTTTTATTTAAAGTGTTTCTAATGATGGTTCTATTTATAACATAGCAAGCGGTGTTAACAGCTTCAGCCCAAAAGTATTGAGGTAAATTATGTTCATTAAGCATAGTTCTAGACATTTCTTGAAGTGATCTATTTTTACGTTCTACTACTCCATTTTGTTGAGGAGTACGAGGTGCCGAGAAATTGTGTCCAAAACCATTTTGATCACAATATAGTTCAATATCTTGATTATCAAATTCTCTACCTCTATCACTTCTAACATTGTTAATTGTATAACCTTTTTCATTTTGAATTCTTCTACAATGTTTAACAAATGCTTTATGAGCTTCATTTTTGTGAGCAAGAAATAATACCCATGTATAGCGAGAGTAATCATCAACAATTACAAATGCATACAATTTGCCACTTAAGCTAGCGGTTCTAATAGGACCAAATAAATCCATATGCAAGAGTTCTAGAGGTCTTGAAGTAGAAATAACTTTCTTTTTCTTAAAAGATGACTTTAGTTTGTTTACCTAGTTGACATGCATCACATATTTTATCTTTAACAAATTTAGTAACCGGCAAGCCTTTTACTAAATCAAGTTTAGACAATTTTGAGAGTAATTCCATATTGACATGTCCTAATCTTCTATGCCACAACCAACTATTTTCATTTATGGCAGCAAGGCAAATTGATTCTTTTGAAGTCATATTATCAAAATCAATAGTGTAGACATTTTCATTTCTAAATGCCACAAATAAAACTTGATTATCAATTTCATTTACTATAATGCACATGATTGATTTAAATATTACATTATAGCCTTTATCACACAATTGGCTAATACTTAGCAAGTTATGTTTCAAACCATCAACCAAGAGAACATCTTCAATAACAAGAGAATGTGTTTTACCAATATTACCTATACCGATGATCTTTCCTTTTGAGTTATCACCGAATTTGACATTTCCTCCATCTTTTAGAGTAAGAGAAGTGAACTTGTTTTTGTCACCTGTCATATGCCTTGAACATCCACTGTCAAGAAACCACTTATCCTTGGTAGATTTGGATATCAAGCATACCTACAAAACAAATTTAAGTAACTTTCTTTGGTACCCAAATCTTCTTGGGTCCTCTTGGGTTAGTTGGTGGTGTGGTTCCTTTAATAATCCAAATCATATTTTTCATGGGACATGTATGAATATTATGCCCTATTTTTCCACAATGTTTACATATGGGAGATTTCAAGAGGTTTTCATTAATGAAAAATTTTTGATAATGTTTTTCTTTTATTTTCGGGTTATATCCAATACCCGCTTTGTCAAAAACACATCTTTGACTACCCAACAAATTATCCAAATTTTTCTTTCCATTTGTAAAGTTAGTCAAAATTTTGGTTTAAGATTTTCAACCTTTGAGTTTTAATTCTTTATTTTCATTTACTAAGAGATTTGAATCGTGAACAATTTGTGATGATGTTTCCACATCATTTGCTTTCATTTTCTCAATAAGATTTTGTGACTTAACTTCCAACTTAATTATTTCTTCTTCTAAAAACAGATTTTTATCATTCAAAGAATTAATTTGTTTTTCTAGAATTTCATTTTTGTTTTTCAAATCATTTAATTCGTTTGAAAGAGATGTGACTTTCTTTTTAAAAGCTTTATTTTTCAAAACATTTTTCTCAAATTCTTCAACCAATTCTTCAAAAGCATTTTGTAATTCATCATAGCTATAAGATTCATCATCTAAAGAATTAAGTTTAGAAGTTACCTCATCTCCATGTGCCATTAAGCAAAGATCTTCGGTGGCGCTTTCATCGTCATTAAATGCTAGCGGACAAAAGCTCGCGTGCTCATCCTCACTTATGTTGGATTCATTTATGTATCCCAAAAGACAAAGATTTGCCACTTCATTGTCACTTGAGTTGTTATCCGAATCACTTTCATCGGAGTCATCCCAAGTTACCTTTAGAGCTTTCTTTTTGTACTTCATTTTCTCTTTGTTTACTTGAGGACACTCATTTTTGTAATGCCCCTGCTTCTTGCATTTGTAGCAGGTAGGAGTTTCAGTTTTGCTTGATTCTCCTTTATTTTCTCCTTTCTTAGGGAATCTTCTTCCAAACCCCTTTTTCTTCTTTAAGAACTTTTTGAAGTTTCTAGTCATCAGGGCAATTTCTTCTTCTTCATCTCTTTCCTCTTCACTATTGTCGTGGTCATGATGAGAGGATTTGAGGGCGAAGTTTTTCTTTGGTTTGACTTCTTCTTCCTCCACTTTACTATTCATTTCAAGCTCATACGTCATAAGTGATCCGAATAGTTCTTCTAAGGTCAACACCTTAAGATCTCTAGCTTCAGAAATTGCTGTCATCTTTGCTTCCCATCTCTTTGGTAATGACCTGAGAATTTTTCTCACATTTTCTTGGTTAGTATAAATTTTTCCAAGGGCCTTCAAGCTATTCACAATATTAGTAAACCTAGTAGACATTTCACTAATATTTTCATCTTTCTTCATAACAAACAATTCATATTCATGGACAAGTATGTTCATTTTAGATTCCTTAACTTGATTAGTTCCTTCATAAGTAACTTCAAGTTTGTCCCAAATTTCTTTAGCCGAGTCACAACCCGAGACTCTATTGTATTCAATTGGGTCAAGAGCACAATATAAAGTACTCATAGCTTTACAATTTAATTCAATGAGTCTTACATCAGCCTCATTCCATTCACTTTCTAATTTTGCTAAGGTTGCTCCTTCCACAGTTTTTGTGGGAATATGAGGACCATTTGCAATGATTCTCCAAACATGATAGTCTTGACCCTTAATATACATGATCATTCTATTTTTCCAATAGCCATAATCACTACCAATGAATAAAGGTGGTCTATGAGTAGATTGACCTTCAAGCATTTGAGGTCTAGGTGTGTTTGCCATGATCTTAACTCTAAGATTGTTAAATCTATATGTAGAGCCTTGGCTCTGATACCAATTGTTACCCAAATATCAACCTAAGAGGGGGGTGATTTAGGTTGAGGCAAACTTTTTCGATTTAAATGCGGAATTAAAAACTATCTTCAAATAGCGAATGTTGACTTAGCAAATGTTTGATCACAATTCAATTGCAATATAGATATGATATGAAATCAAGCACAAGTATATATATAAGCAATTAAATATGTAAGAGATAGAGAGAGAGAAAATCAAACACGATGATTGTTATCGAGGTTCGGCTTCCGTGCCTACGTCCCCGCCTCAAGAACACTTCTTGAGGATTCCCCAAATCCACTATTTGACAATCTTCTTTCGGGTGAAGATAAAACCGTTACAAATCTTCCTTACACAGTGAAGAGTAACCACCGAGTGAAAAATCCTTTTCACTCCTTAGGATTTATACCAAAACCCTAACAAAATACTCACAGGTTTCAACAAAGTATTTGTTGTACAAGATAAGGCTCTCTCAAAGAGTAATTGTACACAATATGCTCACTCTAATAGTATATCAAGGATTTGATCAATATGGCTCAAAAAGTGTTTAGAGAAATTTTCAATCAAGGATTTTGAATGATATGAAAATATAAGCTTGAGAAGGATGGATTGATGTATAAGATGTTATCTTTTCTATCTTTGATTTCTCTTGTATGCTTGGTGTTTAGAAATGAAGAAAGGGTAGTATTTATAGCCATCATGTTGTCTTGCATTCTTCTTGATTTTCAATCAATCAATTTGCTTTCTTTGAAAACTTTTCTTCTTAAGATTTTTCAACCATAATTGATATGGTTGTCTTGCATGTGAATTTCAATCAATTAAGTTTGTCTTTGAAGACTTTAAGAGATTTTTCAATTGATATTGTTGTCTTATATTTGAATTGCAACCAATCAAGTTGTCTTTGAAGACTTTAAGAGATTTTTCAATTGATATGGTTGTCTTATATTTGAATTTCAACTAATCAAATTTGTCTTTGAAGACTTTAAGAGATTTTTCAATTGATATGGTTGTCTTATATTTGAATTTCAACCAATCAAGTTTGTCTTTGAAGACTTTAAGAGATTTTTCAATTGATATGGTTGTCTTATATTTGAATTTCAACTAATCAAGTTGTCTTTGAAGACTTTAAGAGATTTTTCAATTGATATGGTTGTCTTATATTTGAATTTCAACCAATCAAGTTGTCTTTGAAAACTTTAAGAGATTTTTCAATTGATATGGTTGTCTTATATTTGAATTTCAACCAATCAAGTTTGTCTTTGAAAACTTTAAGAGATTTTTCAATTGAAGTTGGTTTTAAAGTTGAGCCTTAAAGATCAAATCTTAATAAACTTTACAAAACTTAACTCTTACTTCTCATATGTCTCGGATCATTGTCTTTGAGCTTGATTTCTTTGTCTTGAGTCTTGATGACTTTGATCTTCAATGAATTTGCAACTTGTCAACTTTGCATTTGCTTGATATTTGAATTGGCCATCTTGGTCCAATTAAATCAATAGTCAAAATTAAGCTTTAAAACATAAATCATTAGTTCATATGAAAATATCATTAATGAACAACTTAAAATCATGGTTATTATCAAAACTACATAAATGTCCTTGGATTAATTAGCCAATTAATAATTATTGAAACCTTGAGGCTAACAGATGTTTTCCATGAGCGCACCAAGCATATTGAGATTGATTGTCATCTTGTACGTCATCATCTGTCTGCTGGCATCCTACATCTTCTTCCAGTTAGCTCTTCTGATCAGACTGCTGACATCTTTACGAAGATTTTTCCTCCTGGTCATTTTCGTGATCTTGTTTCCAAACTCAAGATGGCTTCTGTCAAACCACCTTGAGTTTGAGGGAGGATGTTAATATGTATATACCATTTGTTATTGTACTAGTCTAGGGTTTCCTAGGGTTTACGTTGTATTTACTATACCGTACACTAGACTAGGCCTATATATATTCTTTTATTTGTACATGATTATTTAGAATACACAATATAGAGTTTATTCTCTCTGTCTGTCTGTGCTTCTCTCTCTAAACTTAACAGTGCCGATATTGGTGTTGATTGTGAAATTGGGACTGATGGTGTGGGGGGAGCTGAGGTTTGAAAAGGTAAAACTTGGGAGGAAAGTGCAGCATATAAGGAAGAAGAATGAGAAAGAGAAGGAACCCATCACCCATGCAAGATGCATCATGCATGCGTGAAAATTGAGATGGGTTTCCTCCAAGAAGATTAATGTTAATGGAGGAAGAAGCGATGGGTGTTTTGGTCTTCGTCTCGTCCATTTGGAAAAGTGTGTCACACGCCAGCTTAAAGTTGTGTGAATTGTTTGTGATTAATGCGTTGACTGAAACTGTGTATGAAATTCTAAGGACAGCGACAAAGCTTAGTTGAGTTTTTGTGTGGTTGGGTTTTTTTTTTTTTTTTTTCTTTACAATCTATCTATATTTATATATATTATTATAGGAGTGTAATTACACTACACCACTTCTTTTGGGTTACACCTATTTTAAGAAAATAACATCCAGTCTCAAATTTATAAAATAATTAATACTCAGCCTCTTTTTCTATATTTTCTTTATTTTTTTAACAATGCCTAACTAATTAGAGTTAAAAAGAAAAATTATATTCTAATTATTTTAAATTTAAGTGGTGAATATTCATTTAAAAAGGGGGTGGAATGTTAATTTTTTTTGTAAATTTGGAAGCCAAGTATCATTTCCCCAAAAGAAGGGAGTGTCAGTGTAATTTACCCATTATTATATACATAAATCTGAGTTTCTATTATTTGGTATGTTTAGAATTAAGTTTATGTCATTTGACATACTTAGTATTTGTCATATGACAAGATTTTTATTTATTTATATATTTTTTAATTTTTGCTTTCCATGTTTATATATATATAACCGAGATCTTTTTTATTTATATTTTCTTAATTTATTCTTTCCATATTTAATTATATTCTATATCTATATCTATATAATATATATAAAAGCAGAGTTTTATCTTATTTCTTAAATTATATTATCATTACTTAATAGTCATCAATTAAAATAAGGATTCTTGGTTTTCAACTCTCTCTATCTCAACATTAAACAAACGTACATCAAAGTTTTTAATATGCCAAATCAAATATTTTATATAATTTTATTTTATTTTATCTTTTAAATTACATTATCAGTTTATTTAACAGACACCAATTAAAATAAAGACTTCTCAACTCTCACTATCTCAACATTAAAAGAACTCTCACTATCTCAACATTAAAAGAATGTAAGCTAAGTTTTTAATGATTTGTGTTAATTTTAATTAACCCCTCCTCGCCCCACGGTCCTCTCTTATGTTTTCTTTATTTCTCAAAAAAAAAAAAAATTTACTTTATTCTCTGCCTCTGTCATTCAACTCTTCCTTTACCCATTAAACCCAAACGACTTTTCAGAAATTCATATGCTTCAATCGCTACCCCATACAATTTAAAGTCCACATATTGATTCTTTTTTGTACTCGACTTCTGATTGCTCTCTCTGTCTTTTTCACCTGTTCCCATTCATTGAACTGATAGAATTTTAAGGTGAGTTTATTTTCTGATTTTTTTCATTTTTTTTTATTTCCAATGAATTAGTAATTTTTTGTTTGTGGCTAATCTGCTTCCTGTGGGTGCGTTTGTGTAATTTAAGAATTTTGGTGATTTTAATTGAATTTGTGGGTATGGGTTTAGAATTAAGTGACACTCTTCTTTTTTACTGGAACAAAAGCTTAGATATCAATAAAGAACTTGGCGGCAGCGAGTTTGTGTGGATGGGATCAGAGCCTGACATGGGTGCGTTGCGGTTAGCGGTCCAGATTTTGGCGTGGTGTCGCGTGGGTGATGGAAAAGTAGTCTGAAATTGTGGCTTTGAAATTGCCGTTTTGAGAGAGCAAGAAAGTGCCGATGTTGAAGGTTGTGATTGTGAAATTGGGACTGATGGTGTGGGGGGAGATGGGGTCTGAAAAGGTAAAACTTGGGAGGAAAGTGCAGCATAAAAGGAAGAAGAATGAGAAAGAGAAGGAACCCGTCACCCATGCAAGATGCATCATGCATGCGTGAATATTGGGATGGGTTTCCTCCAAGAAGATTAATGTTAATGGAGGAAGACGAGATGGATGTTTTGACATTTAAATTTATAAAAATGTTAGACGACTAAATTCTTTCTTCATGCAGTTATATATAAAAAAAATATATTATATATATATATATATATATTATAATTTTTTCATATTTTTTCTACTAATTATTTTTTTTTTTTTTTTTGATATATGATAGAAATTCTAATCTAAACTCACACCCACGTATATTTGAAAACCCCAAGATTAAACCCACACCCTCATTGAGGAGTGAGGCTTTTTAGGAAAGGGGATTACCACTAGGCCGAATACCCAAGTGACTAATCTAATCTAATACTATTAAGATTTTTGATATCCTCATGTTCACTTTAATATACTGTCAAAAATACCTCTCACATCTTCAAATTATCCTAATTTAATCACTCACTTTAAATAATAATGTGTCTTACAAAAAATGGTCTAATAGTCACATCCAAATATAGAAAAAATTTCCACTTTAGTGTATAGACTAAAATACCATCACCCATTAACATTAACTAGCCTCCTCACACGCGCTCCCACGTGTTCAGAGGCTCTTTTTTATTTTTTGGGCAAATTGTAGGTTAATTTGATGATGGATAAAAAATGAAAAAGAAAAAAATAAATTTAATTTCATTGCCATTATAAATTAGAATTTCAATTTGAAAATTACACTTTAATATTGATTCTAATTGCATCAAATAGAAACAAAAACAATCCGAGGAGACCAAAGTCAAGAAAAGACAAATCTAAGAAAAAAATTATTATTATTATAAACGTGATATTATATAACTTAGTTAACTTGAATGAGCAAATAAAATTAAAGCTTATCTAATTGACATTGTGAAAAAGAAAAGAAAAAAAATTATTTGAAGAGATCCACCGCCACAGGTATAAGGTAAAACACATTTTGTTTAGTGTGAGATGTAATTGCTGAGTTGGCTTTCAATTGCTTAGTTACAGGTATAAGGTAAAACACATTTTGTGAGAGATGTGTTACTGCTTGGTTACAGGTGTGAGAGATGTGTTACTGCTTGGTTACATGTATAAGGTAAAACACATTTTGTTTAGTGTGAGATGTAATTGCTGAGTTGGCTTTCAATTGCTTAGTTGGTATTTTTAATTGATATGTATTAATTTTATTGGGCCACATCTTACATATTGTTGGGAATGTATATTCAAAGATTGCAGATATGCTCCAGTGAGAAAGATAGGTAACCTCCACAATTAATTTCCTAATCCAACTGCAACTACCCATTTTAACTATTTATTATCCGGTTAGATATTTTGCAGTTCAAATGTTCAATCATCAATGAGTGAGAAAGATAGGTAACCTCCACAATTAATTTCCTAATCCAACTACAACTACCCAATCATCAATGAGTGAGAGAGAGAGGTAACCTCCACAATTAATTTCCTTAATTATCCACCGTCCGACCCCCTTCACAACCACATATTTATGCTACTTTTTCTTCAATTTGTTTTCGACATGAAATTTATAGCCATATAGGCAAACTTGCCTGTAAAAATTTCAACCAACTTTCAGATCTCTTACTTGTCCTCTTTTCGGTAAAGAGGAATGGCCGAGTCTCCGGTGTGGTGGAAAAGAATGGAGACTTGCTCGTAAAAGAAGCAAAAAAAAAAAGGTAAACTGTAAGGCATATTAGTAGAATCGTAAATAAGGACCTAAAATTAAAAACAAAATGAATATACGTGTTTCATGTATTAACCTTGTAGTTCTTCACACATAGTAAATCCTTATGTATGTTCATTGCAAACCATATCTATGTTTTCAACAATCCTGCATATACAACAAAAAAAAACCCATTAAAATTCAAAAATAAAATAAAAATGAAAAAACGATGTTTATAGACATTATATTGAAAAAAACACACATAGTAAATCCCTATGTATGTCCATTGCAAACCATATCTATGTTTTCAACAATCCTGCATATACAACAAAAACAACCCCATTAATATTCAAAAATAAAAATGAAAAAACGATGTTTATAGACATAATATAGAAAAAAACAGTGAAAGTTTATCTGTAAGATTTGAGAGTTGAGAGTTTAATCTTTTATGAAGAGAGTTGAGAGTTGAGATACACACTTTTTTGAAGAAAAAAATTATAACGGAATCTTGATTCTAAACAAACTTTGAATAAGAACTTTAATAGGACTTAAATGCATAATTTAAATTTTGAATTTTGTTACTGGAAAGTTTTTTTTTTTTTTAGAGAGAGAGAGAATGGAAGATGGGAAAAGATTTGTGTAGTGGTAGAATATTTGTGAAGTGGAAGTTGGGAAAGAATTTGAAAGATTAGTTTTTTTTTTTCCTCGCAGGCACGTTCTCTCTTTAAAATTATATCCTTTTTTTTCTCAGTCACGTACGGCCATATCCTTAAAATTAGGATGAATTTTTTTTTTTTTAAACATTAACTGTTAAAAATTGCTCATTTCTTTTCCTAAGCCATTAAATATACATTTTTTAAAAAAACCGGTGATAACTGTTTTGATACAAAAAACCGAATATTTATCACTTAATGTTTGATTGGTTATCATATAACTTCAAGATAAGGTTGTGTTGCTTTTTTTAATTTTTTTAATAGGGTTTTTAGAAAATGGGAGATGTGAGGGAAAAAAAGGGAGAGTCATAAAAAGAAAAAAAAAAAAAAAACGTGGAGTGGAATATTTGAAAAAAAAAAAATGAAATAGTGGAATTTTAAATGTAATTTTTCTTATTTGTTACGTTGAATGGTGAATTTTTTTGGATTGATATTTACTCTAATGAATTTTCTTATCTGTCCTAAATTTTTTTTAATAATAGTTTGAAATATTTTATAGTTATCTTTTTAGGTAAATGGAATGGGATAAAGATTAGGTTTTTTTTTTTTTTTTTTTATTAACTATATTTGTATGGGATAAGAGTTTGAATTCAAATAAAAAACTAAAAGAAAAATACATTTAAATAGTGGCGTGAGTTGTTCAATTCAAATGAGAAAGAAAAAAAAGTTGAATATGGATATTATGAGAGAGAGAGAGAGAGAGAGAGAGAGAGAGAAAAAAAAAAGAGAAGAGACAACAATTTAAATTCTCCTCTGTTATTAAAAAAAAAAAAAGTAGTAAGTTAGCCTATTTAATCTCATTTACGTATAGATTTAAAATATGAAGTCATTTTTTTTTTTTTTTTTTAATTCAGAAAGCAGTTATAAGGATAAGGGACAATGAGAGAGAAAAAAGGGACAATCAAACCACCATTTAAAAAAAGAAAAAACTGAAACGTGAACGTGGAGTTGTTTCAAACTCTATTGATCCTAAAATATAGTAAATTACTTTTTTAACCTTTATTTTTTTATTGTTGGTTTAAGTTTACTCATTGAGCGCAATTGGTCTCTGAAGTTTGAAATGAGCGATGTTGGTCCCTGAAGTTTTAAAATTGAGCGCTATTGGTCCTTCCATCCAAATCTGTTAAATTATTTGCCAATGTGGCTAACGGAGGGATGATATGGAATTTTTTAATAAAATGTGGTACAATAAATTTTAGTTAAAATTGACACGTAGGCAAACAACCTCATGGCTAACTTGACCCACTTCATAACCCATACCTATTCCCATACCAAATCATGTACCCACCCACGCCCTAACCCCAAATCTCCATTTTTTTCTCACTGCAAGTCTCTCCGCTTCCATATCTGATAGCATTTGCGAACTCGGCAGAAAGAATAGTTTCTCCCAGCTTCCTCTCACGTTATTGTTAATCACCAACCATAATAAGATAACAAAAAAGAGAAAAAATGAGAAACATTTAAGAAAACACACATCAGAGTTCACTAACATTCAGATACAATGTTAAGCTCCAAGGTTTTTATGTTGTAAGGTTGTTGTCTTATTTTCTTTGTGTTTAATAAAATTGCCGATTTACCAAAAAACATTCAGATACAATACCCAAAGCAATAGCATGGATAGAATTGGTTTCTCAATAAAGGCAGAAATGCCCACCGTAATTAAATTCAATATAAGTATGAGATTTCCTTATCTCTTTGCAAGATTTTCAAAATAGGGGTATCGATCCGATATTCAATTGCGAAGTTTCCTGGGACCAAAAAAGGTATCCATCCCCGGTTCTGCACAACAAAACTTATTTGCATTGAGTTTCCTTCAAGAATACTGTCTATGGGTGGCCAAAAATGGAACACTGGATGTGTCTCCAGTGGCTCTGGGTGGCAGAGAGACTTGCAGTGAGAAAAAATGGTGATTTGGGATTAGAGCGTGGGTGGGTATGTGATTTGGTGTGGGTATGGGTTATGAAGCGGGTCAAGTTAGCCATAGATATGTTTGCTTAAGTGTCAATTTTAATTAAAATTTATTATGCCACATTTTATTAAAAAATTCCATATCATCTCTCCGTTAGCCACATTGGTAAATAATTTAACAGATTTGGATGGAAGGACCAATAACGCTCATTTTTAAAACTTCAGGGACCAACAGCGCTCATTTCAAACTTCAGGGACCAATTGTGCTCAATGAGTAAACTTAAGGGACCAACAATGCATTTAAGCCATAATTTTATTCAGTTTTGTGTGGTATAATTGGAAAACATTGGTCATCCTAGTCATCCAGCTCTTCCCCATTAGGATCACCTCCTATCATGTGTCGTCATCATCAGTTATATCTCATACATTCAATAGCAATGGCTACGTTCAGACACAGTTCGCTTCTTCAAAATCAACTCTAAGCATATCATCTGCTATAGTATGATACAAGGAAAGGTATAGATCGTGTGTTGATCTCTTCCTCGGATCAACCCTAAGCATACCATCCGTTATAGATCAGGTGTTGATTGGAACCATTCTAGTCATCCAACACTTTCCTGTTTGGATCGGATCTCCTGTTCACATAGAAGATGGCCATTAATATACTGTCGTATACTTTAACTATTAATGTTTGTTCAAAAACATATATGGTGAGCCAAAACATAGTAGTACTAGTGTATAGACCATTCTTAGTTATATAGTACTGTATAGAGCATTCTTAGTAGAAAAACATTACAATTTGCTGTTTAAATATGTCACTCAAATGTAATCGTAGTACATACCAATCTTCGTTATATACAATACGAGTGTTTTTCCAAGGTGGTTATCAAATGTAAACACGAATACCAAGAACATTGTATGACATACGTTTTTAATACGTTAGTTTGTATAATTACATTACATAAAATATCAAGATAACTTTTTGATAACTAAGATCTAAATTACTCAATTCTACTTATATTTTTGGAATTTAAATATTTTTATTATAATCTTTTAATTTTTTGTCCTTACTGATTTTAATATAAAAAAGTTATTAGATCTTATTATATGTATGTATGTTAGTGTCGAATTATAATTTTGCCCCCCTAACTAAATTTCAGATATTATATATTTTGTCTTCCTTTTTTTTAATTTAAAATAGTTTAATAACTATTTTATTCATTAATATGTACATTTTTCTGGTAATTTATTGATTAATATTTACATGTAAATTAATTTTATTGATTAAATATTTAATTGCTTAAGATTTTATAGATTAATGTTAGGGGTTGCAAAAAAAGCCTAAACCCATTAGCCCACCGAAACCCACTCACTAATTGGCCAACCAAACCCATTTTTTAATAAAATTTAAAATAGGCAAATGGACTATTGGTTTTGAAGGACCCAACCCATTTATTAATGTTCAAATTGTTCACAAATAAGAAACCAAAAAAGAAAGAAAGAATAGGCTAGTCCAACATTTTTCCAAGGTGGGAAACTTGGTCCCCAAAACGGCGTCGTGTTGGGCTTTTAGGGGAAAAGTGGTCCCCAAAACAATGTCGTGTTGGGCTTTTGGGAGAAAAGTGGTCCTCAAAACGGCGTCGTGTTGGCTTTTGGAGGGAAACTTTTTACCAAAACGGCATCGTTTAGGCCTTACATGAATTACTCCATTGAAGCACTGAACTTCCTGAACACGACTTTCTCTCTTCTCTCTCTTCGATGTCAATTTTTTCCAAACTAAAACTCTCCTTCTAAACACTCTTTTACTCCCTCTCTTCGATGTCAATTTACTCCCTCTCTTCACGGTTTCCTTTTGCAAAGTCCCCCACGTTCCTCTCAAACATCCCCAACCACAAAGTTCACTCCAATCAAACACTCAAACTTCCCCAACGTGACCCATTTCCTTGCACCCGTAGGCACAACAACACAAGAAACTAAAAAACAACCTTCGAAAGATAAAGGTCAATTTACATTTCCATTTTCTTCTGTGATTTTTATTTTTTTGTGAGTTGATACTATGATTGGACTAAGTTTGTGAAATATTTTGACTTTGGTTCATGTTAGCTAAGTGTGGACAATGTTAAGGTTTTTGGACAATTTTAGGGTTTTCTGGACAATTTTAGGGTTTTCTATACAATGTATGTATTGTTTGTGGGTTAATGTAAAATACAAATTTTACATTAGGCAACGATACATATGTGGGAACACATTGTCTGAAACAAATATTCGGTTGTTTGTCACTCTTATAAGATTTGATGAGGTTTTGATATTTATTTTTTAAGCAAGGACTTTTGCCTATTGTAATATTAAGCACTGTCAAAGTGGTCTTTATATTTTATAAATTTTCAAGAGGATAAACCCATAATAGTGGTCAAGAAATTTGTTTCCATGAAACTTCAAATAATATTAGACTTTCAGATAGGACTAGTAGCTTTCCTAATTTTCTATCTTTTGAGAAACAAAATGGCATGTTGGTTTTTAGGCTTTCTTCTTGGTGATCACTTTTAGAATGATTCATAAGAGAATTGCTTTTTAGTTTTTAGGTGAAGATTTGCCCTTTTGGAGTTTGTAGTAAAAACTACCTCAAAAAATTTTGTATGTTTACTGTTTCATGCATGATTAGAGCTCATTCTCCAATTACACCAAGTGAGCCATGTCATATCATGATTATGATCATACAAGGAACAACAACCTCAACTTTATTTGCCTCAGAAAAAAAAAGACAAAATTTTGAAGGTCAATTTCTTTCTCTTCCTCTTTACTCTGAATTCTCTTATTTACCAAACTGTATGCATTAGTTTCGTGAATAAGATCTTGAAGGGCGTTTTTTTTTTTTCTCAATAACCAAACAAAGGACTTAGGATTTGATTGATTAATTGAAGAATGTTTTGGCTGTGAATATGATTTTTATTTTGCAAGTACTATGTGTTGAGTAGACTATGTGGTTGACTTTCTTGGCAATGGTTTGCGTGAATGTACATATATCTATACTTGTGGACACCAAGGTCCCAGTTTGTGATGAAGAGTTTCAATTGCACAGCCTGTTGGCAATTATTAGATAGCTAGCCCATGTCAGACCAAAAACGATATAATTTCCTGCATGTGATTTATACATTTAGAAAATTGTATATTCTCACTTTTTGATGAGCCAGAATTATGGGACTAGTAGTTTTTAGAACTTTTTTTTTTTTTGTTGGCAAGAGAATCGGAAATAACAGGATTTTTGTTTGTTTTGTTTTATGATTGTGCTATGTTATGGTTTATCGTATCAGCTGATTGCTTTTATTGAAGCTGGGTAAATGTAGACAGTATACATGTGTTAGTCAACAAAGCTATGTTCATCTACATTAGTAGCTTCTCTATCAAATTCTTCAAGTATCTTAGAAATTTGAGTTTGTATAATGACAGGTTTATGTCGTCCACTTCAAGTGTAACAAGAAATCATTCTGTTTATGTTAGGACTTGAAACCACTCATATTATGTTGTTTTGGTTTAAAGCCCAAGTTCAGATTCTATATCTTGTTGCATTTCATAACTGTAACTGCATGACATGAGTTTCAAATGAAATTGATTTTGATTTAATGGTTGTTGTTTCTTTTAATGATTAATGATTTTATGAAAAATTCTAATTCTATGGATTTCCATTTTGCATGTGGCCAAGGCAATGGCTACTACTAATGTCAACACACCCACAAGCAACCCGGAAGTTCAAATCCGTATTCGTCATCACTGCATTGTCACTAAGTTGATGGAGATTAACAAAAGCCTATTTGACCAATGTAAGAGGCAGCTGAGAACCACTCCATTTGGGTGGTTCTTGAATCTACACTGCAACATTGAGGCCAGTGGACAAATGTTGGAAGTCATGCTTGGAACTTGGAATGCCGACAAACGTGCATTCCAAGTGAGTGATAACTTATACCCTTTACCCTATATGATGTTGCCCTTATATTGGAGTTGACCATGACGGGGGAGCCAATTGATTGCAATAAGTCTAATGCTAGGGGGGTCTCTGGTGAAAACATTGCTGCTCACTCATTTCGAGACAGCTTAGCCAGAACGAACTAAATTGGTGACATTGCTCACCAAACCCTCCATAAAAGTCCTAGACAGGATTAGGTTGTATATGGCCCATGTTTTGAGCTACTTTTTGTTTCCTACCACCTCCCAAAAAGTCACCACAAACCTCTTACCACTGCTTGATGATATACCCAAGCTAGGTAGTTATGCATGGGGGAAGGCAGTGTATGAGTATTTGGTTTGTGGTTTAAACCGCGCTGTAGCATCGAAGAAAGCGCATGTCAATAGAGGCAACTTGCACATTCAAGGTTGCACTGCCTTGCTTCAGGTAAAATGTGTTTGTTAGAGTTGTTTACTCCACAACCATTCTAACTTTTGTTTTATTCTTAAACTTACCATTGATGTCATCATTTATGCAGATCTGGGCATGCGAGCACTTGGGGATTTGTGAGAAGCATGCTAAAATTAACCAACCTTTCCCAAGATTCTTAGCATGGTCCCACCAACGAATGTTTAGTCAGAAGGCAATGGCGGCCTTTAATAACAGTGTCAATGTAAGTATCTTACACTAAAGTTGAGTACTAATTTAATATCAATGTTAGTTTCTTATAAAGATGTTGTATGTTAGTATTTCATTGTTCTAATTCATATAGTGCAATTTGCAGGTGCTGTGCGTGCTTGCAACGATGCCATGGGAGCAACAGGAATCCGTGGTACAAGAAGCCATGGAGACCTTGAAAGAAACCCATGGCAGCTCGCACACAACCATATTAAGGCATGATGGGGCTGGACCAAGCAATATAACTCATACGGCGTCCAACCAATGCCAGCTACAGTTCCAAGTTGAGAGGACTGAACGGGAAACTCTAGCACGCCATATTAGGCACTTAGAGGATGAGCTTAACCGTGTAAAGGGTATGCTGGCCACGGTGATAGAGTCTAACCCCACTGTTCAACAAAACCAGCTCCCACCCTCACAAAACTTAGAACAAAAGCAGCCACCATTCAAACCCAGCTGCCCATTCCTACTGAAAAAACCCCCATTGTGGACTTGCCAAGCTCACCGTCCAAGGCTATCAAGAGAGGCAAACCTGCCAAAAAAAAGGCTAAGGCAGCCATGGTGGACTTAGCAAGCTCACCATCGAAGCGGGACAAGAGAGGCAGACTTGCCAACAATTAAGGGGAGGCAACTATAGCTATGGTGGACCTGGCCATCTCATCATCAAAGAGAGCAATGGTGGATTTGGTGAGTTCACCGTCGAAAGTGGCTACATTTGTGAGGTATACAGGGGGGAAAGCACGAGCCCAAAGGAATGTAATGATAGTGCCCCTCGAATCGGAACCGGTCAGAAATGAGGTACGTGTGTTGTTTAATGATAAAGTACTTAAGAAATGCAAGTTTACTTAATGTTGAGTTTAAGCTTTAACTTTTTTTTGTTTAAAAATCACAAAATATTTAATTCTTCATAATTTATTGTCTTTACCAGCCCACATCTTCAATTATTGTTGCTCTAATTCTATGTTTTTAGCAGTGGGTGGATGCTCATTTTCTATACTAGCCAACAGCTCATGACGAGGCTGTCTTAGCTGATTTAAGGAAGAAATGGTCGTTCGCGATAAGGCAGGCCACTAGGAGAAGGTTGTAACAACTACTTTCTTTGAATTATATAATGATTTATTAATTGATTAGATATATTATTTCATACTGGTTTATAACTCCTAAAAATTTTAATATAACCAGCAGGGTTGATAGCAATGAAGTTGCAATCTCGACCAAAGCATATGAAATCATAGGTCGAGATGTGTCATCCTTGTTAGGCAATCAAGCTCAGGAAGAAAGTTCTAGGTGGATATCCACCACGGTAATTACATACTCATTTTGCATTTTAGATCCATTTCTTTATTGTATATTTGAGACATGAGTTTTACAATTCCATATTGTTTTCTAAGCAAATGTGACACATGCGGGTGGTGGACTATTTCAAGGATGTACTTATGGAAAAACTCATTGAAAGCGGCCACCCTCCACCGTACATAAACTATATAATAACCGTACATGGCGGGGTAAAATAACAAAATTTCTACCTTGGCAAATACTTGTTGATACTTTTGCACTATGAATGATGTCAATACAGTTAGCTCTTTTGTTGAAATTACTAACTATGGTTTATGCAGACTACGATCCTCGCTTCACCTGGGTCAACTTTAACACAAAGAAACAAAAGACCAAAAAAGGGTAAACAACCCATTGAGGATGACCAGTCTAGACCAGAATCTATTCCGCAATAGTTGGGTATGCACAATGCTGGAAAAATGCAACCAGGTAATTAGAGAACTTTTCCAACTTCATTTTGTCAAAAACTTGTCGTTACATATCTATTCTGAAAAAACTGTGTATGACCTACCCTTTCGTGTTTCTTAATGCAGATTTTTGTTCCAACATGCCACAATGGCCATTTTGTAATACTGGTTGTAGATTGCCTAGCTAAAGTTTTCTATTTTTATAATTCTTTACTTAGTGCGACACATAAAGCTTGGGCGCCGATATTGGTAAACACTTGTTTTTCATTTCAATTTTCTTGCTAACCCGGTATTAACTTAGTTAATCCTGCTGATACTACTTTCTGCTGCCTGCATTATAACGAAAAGTTTTAGAGCAGTTATGCGTAGAGAAGTTGGGCCATCAGGATGTCGAAATATGGCTCCTAGAACACAAGAATGATATATCAAACCAAGTTCACTACACGTAAGTACCAATATCTATCATGACCCAAAATATATTGAGACAAATTTGAGTGTACTGCCTCGAGGGATTTCTCATCAATCATAGATGGAAATTTATGATTTGGCCTTCAAAATTTTCTTGCCTTTTAATGTAGACTATGTAAATAAGTTCATATTCTCTTTTAATGTGTTTTGATAATTCAAATGCAATTGTTGGTTGCTATGTTGATTGTTGGTGTTTTGATAACTCAAATGTAATTGAGATGTTGGTTGTTGGTTGATAACTCAAATGTAATTGTTGGTTGCTATGTTGGTTTCTGGGTTCACTTGAATGTTCATACTATTTTCTAGAAAATGTGGACAATATTGTTCAAACTTAAAGAAAATTGTCTACACTTTCTGGGCTCACTTCAATGTAATTCAGATGTTAGTTGCTATGATGGAGAGAATGAAATAGAGAAATGGAATTGTGAGATTAAAGTTAAGTTGCTTAGAAGATTGTTGAAGAAAGAACTCTTCAAGAGATAAACTCTCGGATTGATAGCACTAGGCTATAGGTCTCTTTTACAAAATATCTAACTGCCTATACTGACACAAGAATCCACTTTATATAGAAACACTAGATAGACTCCTATTGGTTCATAGCTTCTCATTGACTTAGTCACTTGTAACTAGCTAACAATGCTTTGTAACTAACTAATTATTACAATTCAAATGGAACTTGGCTGCATTTTGCATCATGCTATATTGGTTGTTGGAACATGTGGGTTGCTACGTTGGTTGTTGGTACATGTTGGTTTCTATGGATGTTATGAATCTAAATTTTGAGTGAAGTAAATTTCCATAAATTATGTTAATCAGTGTTGATTTTTATGTACTTTTGCCTCATTTTTTCCAGCTCCGACTATGGGATTTTCATGTTGACATACATGGAATCCTTGATTTTTTTAAACAAGATAGTACTGTTTGGAGAGGTATGATTTCCACACCTTCATTTCATGATGAGTTAATGCGTTCATTTTAAGTCAAAACAACTAACTAACCAATAATTTCTAAATGTCTTTTATGTTTTGTAGGCTAATTACAGCAGAATTCGACAACACATTCTGCTATAATTATATTACCATTCCTTGCTGCCCAAAGTTGTAGAAAGCTAAAACTGCCCAATTCGATCGTGCCGTGCTTGCTACCCAAAACTACCCAATTCTTTACCGAAATATAGTTTTATGTTTTGATACACATTTATTGTTTTTGTATTCTGCTATACATTTCTTATTTTTGTATTTAAAATTTTGGTTGCTCTATTTTTTCTATACTTGAAATTGTATTAAAGATAGTCAACAGAAACAATATTTTATGATTTTGTAAATGGAGTAAATAAATGAAATGGTGAAATTGGTTGGAAACATTTGCGTATATTTTAGGTTACCCATGAGTAACCCATTACATAAACTTTCTTTTATATTTAATGTTACCCAAGAGCAACCTATTGCCATTGGAATCTTCACATTACTCATTGTGAAAGATATAAAAAAAGAATGTCTAAAAATGTTCCCTAAATTGTGGTGAAACTCAATATGTTCAAACAAATACCCAGGAGCAACCTATTGTTATTGTCTACATTTTCTGGGTACACTCGATTTTAAAATTTAATAACCCAGACCACTGGATGGAAAAATCCAGGCCACTTTAATACAATCTTGACTCCATCATGATTCTTATTGCATCAGCGAAGGAGTTGAACGCGATTCCAGGTTTCCATGAGGCAAATTTGTGTTTTAAAGTCCAAAACATCTCCAAGACCCATTCAAATTTCCAGAAAACACTTTCTGGGTTCACTTAAATGTTCATGCGTAGACTCGAATGTTCATACTATTTCCAGAAAATGTGGACAATATTGTCTAAATTTAAAGAATAATTGTCCACACTTTCTGGGTTCACTTGAATGTTCATGCGTAGACTCGAATGTTCATACTATTTTCCAGAAAATGTGGACAATATTGTCCAAACTTAAAGAATAATTGTCCACACTTTCTAGGTTCACTTGAATGTTCATAAGTAGACTCGAAATGTTTGTCCATAATTTCATGTTTTTGTCCACATTTTCTGGAAAATTGTATGAACATTTCTGGGTTCACTTGAATGTTCATGAATGTTCATAAGTAGACTCGAAATGTTTGTCCATAATTTCATGTTTTTGTCCACATTTTCTGGAAAATTGTATGAACATTTAAACATGTTCATACGAATTGGTCATGTTTCTTGGCATCTATTAAACATGTTTCTTGGCATCTTTGTAACAATTTTATTATTTTTTATCTCAACCAACCAAAATCACTTCAAAATAAAAAAAAAATAAAAACCAAACTTTATTATTTCCAATCTCAACCAAAATCAACCAAACCCTCAGAAAAATATTAAACCCAACAAAACGTTCAACTTTTATTATTTCCAAACCCTAACAAAATCATCCAAACCCTCACAAATACAATCAAACCCCAACTTCAAACATCAAAACTAAAACCATTCCCAAACCCAAATAAAACCCAAATCTTTAAACCCAAATCAGATCTGAAATCAATTCTTTCAAACCCCAACTCTTTCAAACTTCAAACTTCAATAGAGGAAAAACCTTCGGGGGAGAGAGATCCATGGCTTCATGAGGATAGATCTAAGGAGGAGCAGAAAATCAATGGAGGAGGAGAAAGATTTCGGGGAGAGGAGGAGAGAGCTTTCAAGAGGAGAGAGAGTGAAAGTTTCAGAAAAAATGGGTGTTTGGTTACAAGGATAGTGAAAATTGGAATAGCAAACCGGGAATAACCGGTTTGTCTTTTAGTGGTGGTGTGAAATCACTATTTCACATCTTGGTGTGAAAGAATCATTTTCCTAAAGAATTATAGGGAAATGTCACAATTAATTATTCGTTCTTACTTGCATTTTGTGTAAAACCTTTGCCCGGAAATCCTACAATGATATCATGACTTTGTCTTATTGCATTGCAGAGTAGAGTTGGGCTTGTGGAATGGTTGAAACCCTATACGGATGAGACAATAGTTGAGCTTGGGCAAAAAGGAGTGAAAACTTTGTTGGCTGTCCCGATTAGGTAATTTGTGCCATCACCATTCTTTCTACATTTATGTTAGCTGTATATTTTCTCTTGGAAGGAATAGTAAAAGAAATGAGAAAATAAAGAAGAAAAGAAAAAGAGAAATGCCAACATGGTAGGTGGCATGGTTATTTTGTGCGACGTGGCCATTTTATGCTAGCTAAATATATATATATATATATATATATATATATAAAGCATAAAGCAATATATATAAAAGCAATATATATTAGTATATGCAATATATATATGATTAATAAGGCGGTAAAACCAGCCAATTATATATAAAGACAAGTTAATATAATGGAGCAATATAACATATAACAATAATTATTAATTTAACATATGTGTGCCATCTGACTGGCGCAATTTTATTCAAGAGATTACAATATCTAATCTCATCATCAGATTTATTTAATCTTTTATAAGAGGATTCGGGTTGTTCATCTTCAGAGGAAGATTCATGATTATTAATGGGTTTGAAGATTTTGTCGAGTTCAAGGATAGATACTCGGTCTTCTAATTTATTATTTTTATTTTCCAATTTAAGATTTTTATCTTCAAGTTGTTTGTTGACATCTTTTAATTGGATGATTTCTTGTTTAATTTGTTTTATTTCAAGTTGTAAGTCTTCAAGGCTTACTTTCTTTGTTTTAAGCTTATTAAATCTTTCAAGAGTTTCTGAAAGGCTTATTGTGGGTTTAGGAAATTTATTATCTTTTACTTCATCTTTTTTATTAAGCATTTTCCTAAGTTTGTGAAGCATGCTTGATTTTAAATCTGGGTCATTAATTTTACTTATTGCTTCTAGGAGTAATTCTTCTTGTTCTTCTTGTTTAGACATGACATTTATTCTTTTATCTGCACAACAATTATCTGTGCATCCAAATTTTATATCTGGGGTTGAGGACGATGAAGATGAATATTCATCAGAGGAGGATTCAATCTCATCTGGTGATATTTCATTTTCACTATCAGTATTTCTTAATTCAAGAAGATTATATAATTCTTCTTTTTCTTGATCATTTATTTGGAGTTGGTTTATTTTTTGTTTAACTTTACAGTCATTAGCAAAATGACCATATTTACCACATTTAAAACATTTTGTTTTCTTTTTATCAAATTTTTTATTATCATATTTTTTATAATTTTTATTAGATTTTTTAGAGAATTTCTTATTTTTGTTATAGTATTCATTGGGTTGAAAATTTTTCTTTTTCTTCCAAATCCTACCTTGTTTATTATATTTTTCTTTTTTATGTTTAGTATATTTTCTTTGGGAAGGAGCTATGGATGAGATTCCATATTGCTCACAGAAGTTTCCCATTTCATATTTAGCTTTTCTTTTATTATCATATTGCTGTTTGGCAATACGTTGTTCAATACACATTTTCAAACCTTCTTGTTTGATTGTGCTTATTATATCTCCATAAGTTAGGGTATCATAATCAATGATCCCATTGGAGTTGCTTAATACTGTCCTAATTTTATGGGCAAAAAGATTAGGTAAACCATCAATGAATTTTTCTTTCCAAAATGGTTTGTTACTATCATCTCTTAGCATAACTCTAGAGGTAAAGACATCTTCATACCATCTAAAGTCACTCATGGTTGGACATTTAAGATTACTTAATTGGTCGTGGATCCTAGAGGTAATGTTACTAGGTTGGCCAATAAAATGTCTTATTATTGTGAAAACAAGAGTATTAACTCCATCAGGAATTCCCATTCCTATTCTTTCATCGAAGAGAGGATTGCCTTCTTCGTCTCTTTTAACAGAATTTTTTATTAATTCTCTAGATTCTTTAGTGAGATGTTTTTCCCACCAAGATTTTAGTTTTCCAGAGAAACCTGTGGCTAATAAATCAACTATTTCAATGTGATTTAATTGATGATTAGTCATATAACTATTAGCTACCATAGTTAAATGGCTGAGTTTATTAAGAACTTCCTGCTCAGAAAGTCCATCAATGTTCCACTCATAAAGTTTATCCGCAGACACCGAGAATTGGTGCTGAAAACTTCTTTCTTCAAATTGCATATCTGGAGGTGTTGGCCTTGGATACCAATTTTTTGTGAAAGTTGTTGGGTTTGGTTTTTTATTATAGATTCTTTGGAGTTTCCCAAAGGCTTTTTCAAGTTTATTAATTTCTTCATCAGAAGTGGCTTCTGAGTTTGAAGAACATGTTTCAATAGTTACTATGTCTTTGTTTATTACATTTAATTTGGAAGTAGAGGGTTCATCCTTTACTTTGTTTAAATCTTTTAACATTTGATCTATCTTTTCCCTAGTTTTTGTTTGACTAGTTTTAAGACTTAGATTTGGCTTTAATTCTTGAGTTTTTATTAAAGGAATGTCTGTTTTGACTGGTTTTGACTCAATATTGATTGAATCAATTTTAGTTTCAATTTTATCAAGTTGATCACCAATAACATTTAAACATTTATTGGTATAGTTATTTTGTTCAATTATTTTTCTTTCTTCATCCTTTTCTGACTTAGTAGGAGGAATTTTAAAAGGGGAGGCTTTTACTAAATTTTTTTCATCTTTTCCAACGTTTATTAGAATGCTTTCTTTTGGGGGATGGGAGGATTCAACGGATGTTTTGTCATGTTTTATCCATTGGGATTTAGTAACTACATTTAATTTTTTGAGTTTTGGATAGTAATTATCAACAAAATCAAAGAAGTGAATTTCTCTTCTTAAATCTTGCATTACTATTTTCCATTTATTATAAATTAATTGTTTTTCTTCTTTATTGTGGGTTTTGCGATGTTTTTCGCGACGACCCTTGTTTTTCTCAGAATCAAATTCTGAATTTAACATTTCCCAATTTATTTCAAAAGGTTTTTTAATGACATTTAATTGGTTATCTTCACCATACATTTCTGAGGGTGTTGGTTCTAGTGATTCATTATCAGATCCAACGGCTTCATTTGTTTTATTATTATTATTATTATCAACCGTATAATAAGCTGATTCAACTTGAGAAGATGTTGATTTAACACCTTTTTGTTTAATATCTAAGTTTTTATTCTTTTCTTTTTGTTTATTAAGATTTAATTCATTTAGATATTTTTCTAAATCCTTTTCTTTTTCTAGATCTTGGTCTCTTTTACTAGTTGAAGAAGAACCAGAAAATGAGTGTCTAGAACTTTGATATTTTATTAAAGGAGGTATTCTAGGTTTGCTATGGTCAAACTTAATCTTTACAGTACCATCGTGGTATTGTACAACAGATTCTAAGTTATCTTGTTCAGCAATGTTTATTGGGGTTTGAATTGTGGGTGGCATCTCTTTTGGGAGATTCCCATTCATCAGGAAGTTTGATATCTTCCCATTTAATCATTTTGGGGACATTAACATTAATGTCTTCTCTGCTAGTTTGAAGCAGTAGAGTTTGGTCTTTAGGATCTTTTATTAAAGCTTGAGGATTTAAATTTGTTTTAAACAACTTATAGTATATTCTGTATACTAAAGCAATAGGACGACTTCCTTCTATCATATGATATCCAGAAGTATTTATTCTTAATGTTAGTGCTTTTTCAGGAGCACCATCATCCAGACTTATAGTTAAATCTGGGTTAGCATTAAACCATATTGGACCATGGCCGACATTTGCTTCAACCATGCCTAAACGTGCTTGATCTTCATTTGTAAATCTAGCATCTAATAGTCTTAATAAGACAGAGGCATTGATTCCTCGTCTAGTGAGGGGTTTAATTCCAACTTGGATTAATCCTATGTGGATGAATTTAAAACCATTATTTTTAAATGTTTTCATTTCTGATTTTCGGAACAAAAGACATTCTTCTTTATTTTTATTAAGAGCATAAGCTCGCTCCACAGTTTTTACTTTGTGCTCAAATTTGAACACACTATCAGCCCATGAGGTTCTATAAACCTCTTTTTTATTAATTTTTGGAAGACTCCAATTTTGGAGATCCGATTCAGAATGAGGAAGAGTTTCATCTTCTTCATGGACAATGTCACTTAAGGTTGCCAAGCTACTAGATCCTGATCTAGAGCTGACAGTTGAGTTAGATCTGCGAAGTTTATTAAACATTTTTCAAGTTTATCAATTTATTATGTTTATCTTTTTAATCTTTTTAATGTTTTCTCTCTTACTAAAATGCTAGGTTCTCTCACTTCTTATACCCTGTCCGCTCATGCCCACCGCTCATATATATATATTATATATATTTTATTTTAATAATGTGACATGTAAGCAATCCGCTGAAATATAAGCATTTTCTGTTAGTGAGATAATGGTAAGTATAACATTGAAATGGTGTCAAAACGCCAAAGACGAAATAAACAAAATTGAATTTCTAAGGACTAGGGGTGTCAAATGGATGGGTTTGGGTATGCATTAAATATGTTAGGCCTTTAAAACCCAATAGTTCATTTAAACCCATTTAATAAAATATATATTACCCAAACCCAACCTAACCCAATTATCTAAACTAAAACCCAACCCACCCATTTAAACCCATTTAAACGCAGGAAAATTACTAAAATACCCTTAAAGCCTATAAAATATGAAAAAACAATTAAACTTAGGAAAATTAATTACTGAAATACCCTTGACCGAAAGTCCCTCCCTCTCCGCCATGACCACCGCCCTGTCCAGTGGGTTTTCCTTGGCTGCCCCGGCGTCGGAAAAGGCACCTACGCCTCTTGCCTCTCTAACCTCCTCGGTGTCCCTCACATCGCCACCGGCGATCTCGTCCGCTGTGCTAGACCAAAAGTCCCTCCCTCTCCGCCATGACCACCAACCTGTCTAGTGGGTTTTCCTTGGCTGCCCCAGTGTCGGAAAAGGCACCTACGCCTCTCGCCTCTCTAACCTCCTCGGTGTCCCTCACATCGCCACCGGCGATCTCGTTCGCGAAGAGCTCTCCTCCTCCGGTCCCCTCTCTTCTCAGGTCCCCTAGGTTTTCCATTTCCATTTTCATTTTCTTTTCCATTTTTATTTTTCCTTGTTCTTTTTTATTTTTTTGGCCCGGTTTGGGCTTTTTGTAGATGCCCAATAAGCAACCCAATTAAAGCCCAATTAAGTTCAACTTAATTAGGTCTAATTGGGCTAGCACCCATTTGCCCATTTATTAAATAAATGGGTTTGGATGGACAATTAGTGAGTGTGTTTGGGTGGACTAATGGGTTTGGGCTTTTTTTGCCACCCTACTAAGGACCACAATGAAATACTCCATATTTATAATAACCAAAATTGTTTTTGCTGTTTTTTTTTTCCTCTTTAGATCATGAACCTCCTTTTATGGTAGTTTGCCCTGCAGTGCTATATTTCTTTATAACCACGGTGAGGAGGTCCTTTCCATTTTTTGATGCCCTGTTTCTAATGCAAAGATTAGTGCTTGGCTGAAAGTTTAGTTCATTAATTAATATGAGCCAAATTTAATCAAATGATCTAGATCTCATTAAAGGACAAAGTTTTCCTCCAACCTATTATGTGATGGTTCAAATGACTTTTCACATGTATTTTATTTGGATGACTAAATGAGTAATCTAAACAAAGGTCATATCACTATACATGTGGATATTCATTTGAGTCGCCACGTAGTGGGTTGGAGGAAATTTCATTCAAACTAGTTTGGAAGGAAACTCTGTCCCTCATTAAATATGGGAGAAAGTTATATACTATATAGTTTGGCAAAACTTCATCAAGCCCAGTGGATTGCATCTCTGTCCTTTATATCTTCCTGAACCTAGACATCAGAATACTAAGCAACAGAGAATTTATTCCCTTACAATTATTAGCTTTATATGATTTTATATTGGATCTTACAATGTCTACATAAATGTAAATAAGGAATAGTTGGATTAAGCAGTCAACTTTTTTTTTTTTTTTTTTGAGAGGGCGATGTCATGTACACTAACAAACCGTTGAGGTAGACATTCATTTTTCCCTGCGATGTTTTTGCTCTCATTTGACTTTATATTATTGGACAGGATATTATACGACTACCACGGTTATTTCGTTTTCTTCAAAAGCCCTTGGCACAATTCATATCCACTCTTAGGGCTCCAAAGAGCAAAGAAGGCTATGCCTCAATTGGTGGTGGTTCTCCTCTTCGACGGATAACTGATGCACAGGCATGATTTCTTCCGTTAACATTGACATGAATATTCTTAGTAGCTAATTTTATTTGTCTGATTTCAAGAGCCTATTTATTCATTGATTTATTTTTTATACATGACCTTAGTTATTTATGATGTGTGCATTAAAGTATATAGTGATTTCAGTTTATTGGGATGTTAATCAAATCAAAGTGTTCTGTACCTTTGGGGTTCTGTGGGTAATGCCGCAGACTGTAAGAGAGTTGATAGAAGGGTGGCAGGGGCTTAAGCATCATCAGAGTCGGATTTGGACTGCTGTCCCACACTGCATTATGTGGTGTTTGTGGAGGGAGCGCAATTCCAGAACTTTTGAGGATAGAGTTAACTATTGAGGATCTGAAATTGCGTGTTTTTCGAACTTTATTTGAGTGGATGCAAGCCACACATGTATCTTCCTGTGATTCTTTCCAGGATTTCTTAAACTCATGTATTCCTTGATTTTTTAGCTCCTCCAGTATACGCCTAGTATACTGGTTGGGCTGGCTTCTTCAATAAAACTTATTACTTATCAAAAAAAAAAAAATCAAATCAAAGTAGAGAAACAGATAACTGTCAAGGTGATGTTTAAAATATTTGTAAATCAACCTTGCTTACTGCAAAAATTATAAATATCTTCATTCTCCCCTTTGTAAGTTGAGGAAAAACATTTTCTGCCCCCTCTCACTGTGATACTGATTATGGATACCTCAAAAACATTACCTGTAGAGATTAATAGTTTGATGCATTGTGATTTCTAGTGGATCTTAAGTATTAGTTACAAACTTACAATAGCAGTTCTTGGAAGAGCTTTTATGTATGAGGTATTGTATAAGAAATGCAAATTTTGATATTATCCTTGTATTTTCACCGGCTATCCTTGTATATATTCAGGCTGAAGAGCTGAGGAAGTTCCTTTGGGCAAAGAATGTCCCAGCTAAGGTGTATGTTGGTATGCGTTATTGGCATCCATTCACTGAGGAAGCTATTGAACAGGTATTTTTTTGGTTCTAATATTGGTTTCCTACGTATTAGAGCATAATGTTGAATAGTTTATCTTCATATGAAGATAATAATGGTGCAAAAGCATTTTGTGCTTTTAATTCAACTGAATATGTATAGACTAAAGCTTGTGAATCTATTATATAGGCCTAATTAATAGCACATTATTTGAATTGTACCATACGTTTTGGGTATTGGATGTGTTCTGCAGGTGACAAATAGATATTCCTTATAGCCTCTTTTATTTTTATTTATAGGTAAAATGAGTTTCTTAATAAAACAGAGTGCACATAAGGGAATTTTCCTTTTCTAATAAAATTTCTTATTACCTATCAAAAAAAAAAAAAAAAGAACCCCATATGTGCATAAAGCGTCCACACACGGGATTCAAGAGTTACAAGGAAAGAGGAATAGGAGAATTAACATAACCTAAAGATGCAAAATTAAGTAAAATTGGTAACTCGTTGGAATTTAAAAACTTTGTTTAGATTATTATTAAGTGAAAATCAAGTAAAAGCATTTGATCAAAGAGATTACAAAATTACTTCAAACGCTACAGAAACTAAAAATTATTACAGATGTAGTGAGTTTTGGACTCAAATAAAACCCCGGGTGCAAAAGTTACTACTAATTCAACCAAAAGTGCGATTATTCCACTCCCACCAGATGGTCCACATCAAGCAAGAAGGAATCAAATTCCACACTCTTGAGTCCTTTTTATTTTTACCACCCAAGTAATAAAAATTCATTACAAGAAAAGTGCAAAGGGCTTGCCCTAGTACACGGGATGTATACAAAGGAGAAGCCAAAAAATAAGAACTAAACAAATATTAATGGAAGCTCAAAGAATCCAACAACTCTTGGAAGTCCATGATACATAAAGTGTGAGAAGACAAAGTCTAATCGTATAATCTTCAAAAATAAAAACTTCAACTTTAGCGGGTGTAACTCTTTTCCCTCAAAGCAACGTGCTTATTTATCTCCACAAGCTCCGCATTAAGCACGAAAGAACAACTTTCCAAATCTCTGCATTGCCTCTCTTGCCAAAGCGACCCTTCCAACAATACAACAAATCCAACACAGAATAAGGCATTACTCAAGAAACACCAAATAGACAGAAAACCAATGACCATAACTTCCGATTTGTAGGAAAATGTGAGCCACATTCTCTCCATGGCTCTTGCACATAATGTACCAATCCATTATAATCAGCCCTCACTTCCTTAGATCATCTGTAGTCAAGATTTTATCCAACATCACATAGCATGAGATAAATGCCACCCTAGGCAGGACACGAACTTTCCAAATGCTCTGCCATGGAAAAGTATTTGCTCCTCTCAACACCGTGTAATATCTCTTCACTTGAAAGGCCTAGGGATGTTGAAGAGATCCATTCCACTTGATCCGTCTCCCCACCACGAATCTTCGTGGTATATACGTCATGCAATAGTTGAGTCATAGACTCCAATTCCCAATTATGTACCTTTCTAATGAATAGTGGATTCCAATAACAAAGATCCATCTCTGTTCTCCAAATAGTCCACCGCCTTAGCGTCTCTATCCCTAGCAATTAGAAAGACTAGGATATCTCTCCTTAAGCGTAGTCACACCATTCCACAAATCAAGCCATAATTGAATTTTAAAACCATCACCAACAAAATATCTAATAAATTGTAAGAAGCTATCCCATCGTCTTCGGACGTGCTTTGAAAAGCCCACACCATGTGGTCCCCTAACGTCATCAGAACACCAACTTCCCTAGTTAGTGCCATGCTTGAAGTCTACCACCCTCCTCCACAGGGCAGTTTCTTCCATCCCATAGCTCGAAAGCCATTTTCCAAGAAAAACATTATTAAATGGAAGTAACTTCTTAATCCCCAGACCTCCATTGCGAATTGGAGTGCAACATACATTCCAATTGACTAAATGATATTTGAAATTATCACCCAATCCACCCTAGAGAAAACCCCTTTGTATTTTTTCTAATATGTTTGCCACACTTGTTAGGGAGAGGATCCTTTTCCCTTGCGAACATGTGCTTTGTCTGACAAGCAGGCACGCTAGTGAATACTCACAGGGATTACTTGAAGTTATGAAAAATTAATAATATATTTGAGATTTCTTGGGTAATGCCTGTTTGTGATTTTCAAAATGAGTTAAAATATATTTGGATTGGTTTGGTTTACCTTAAAAGATGGAAGAAAGAAAGCTTGAGGGAGACAGATTGCCCAGTCCCACTTTGGAAATAATGAAAGTAATGGGTGACTTTAGACACTCCAGCCTATGACATGCATCTAAGCAACCCTTTCGTAGATTGCATCATGGCCATAGATCATGATCAACTCATGATGAAATATCAGAGGACCAAGATTAAGTCCATATAGAGTGGAATGATCGAATGGTTGAGATTAAACCAAACAATCGTATGGTTGAGATGTGGGCTAGCTGTAAACTTATCTACAAAAAGAATGTTGGTTAGCTGGAAAGGGAGGTTTGGTAGTTGGGACGTAATGCAATTACGAGCTTTGGTGAGCAGTCCACTGGTACTCTTTTGCATTATGAGTTGTTCTGGTGAGTGGTGAGCAACATAATTAATTAGCCACCCCCTTCTCCTTGCTCTAATGTTTCCTTGGCTGCTCTCTTGTTGAAGCTGTTAATGAAAATTGCATTCATGTTTGATCATTCAAGATCGAGTTGGCTTAGAAAATGAGTTGATATATCTCATACTTTTCTTTCTTTGAATATAATACCAACTAATTTTATTGATTATTCTGCTTTGCTGTTATTGTTCATTGAAGAATTAATTTGCTGTTAACTTAATAGTTTTCCTAATCAAGGTTTTGGTTTGTGCTATCTGTCAATTCCTAAACTTGATGTAGCAATGAAATTATGGATCCGGTTATTGATTTTTCTTTTGAAATAATTTGTAGATAAAAAGAGATGGAATTACAAAGCTTGTTGTCCTTCCGCTTTATCCACAATTTTCAATATCAACTAGCGGTTCAAGCCTTCGACTCTTGGAGAGTATATTCCGGTGATAACCCAACATAGACTAGTATAGTGTTGTGATAATCCAACAAAATAATTTGATATCAACTGATCTAACAAAATAATTAATTGGTTCATCAGAGAGGATGAATATTTAGTCAACATGCAGCACACAGTAATACCTTCCTGGTACCAGCGCGAAGGGTACATAAAGGCCATGGTAAATTTGATTGAAAAAGAGTTAAAAGCTTTTGAATTCCCCGAACAGGTACTGCATCATTTAATGTTTTAATATTTTCGTACTCATTGCATTTTGGCCATGTTGTTTAATTGTTGCTTTATAAATTTAATTTATGGTGCTCCAGAAAATGTTCAATTTCTTGATTTTTGATTGTTCACATTCCAATTTTGGTTCTTTACCTGAAATTTTGATAGCAAAAAATGTATAATTGTTTAAACTATGCTTCAAATAATTATACTTGATGTACTTGCCTTACATTTTTACTTTGATATTATATGATTATTAAACAATAGAAGCACATCATTATCTCGTAGCCATTTTGAGAAATTTTCCCAACTCCTAAGTGAGTTTCTGATTCTTCTTGTTTGGAATGTTTACTGGGTAAAAAGCAAAAGAACATTATTGTAGTTCTTATTGGAACTAGCCTTACTTTAACTCCTGAAGTTGGGAATATCGGCAGCATTACTGCAACCCTCCTGAAGCAGGGGTTGTGCAGGAAAGCTGTGGAGTTCCTATCTCTTGATATGGTATTTATTCATAGACAATTGAGGAATGTGCTCAAACTTGTCAAGAACGCTGTCCTCAGCTTACCTTGCTTAAAAACTCAAGGCACAATTAATTTGAAGCTGTTTACACTTTGCAGACTAGGTTAAATTGTCATGAGATTCATGGCCTGCCAAATTTTTGGTATTTAAATATTTAGATCTAATGGTAAGTGTGATAATCAGATACTATAATTGGAAGTCTGGTGGCTTTACCTATCTTTCAACAATTAACCCAGAACTTTTCCTTTAGTGCAATTTATGACATGTGAATTGGTCCTTTATGTGATCTCAAGTATTTATGTTTAGAGTGACACATTACAATATTACCACTCCTGTTTGGCCAATGAGCTCTTGCTCAAATGGCACTTCCTCCTCAATAATGGGAGAAAGGGTAAGCTCGTGAGTTCAAGACCCACGTGGTGCATGTGGACTATTGTGTTTTCCATGTTTGGGGTTTAGTGGGTACTGCATAGTAGGGTTTTAGACTTACTGGTTTGTTGGCAAGGTCAATTTGGGCGGCATCGGAGTATAGAGATTTGGAAAGTGATTCCTCATTGCTTGATGTGGTGCTTGTGGCGGGCGAGAAATTATTGGCTGTTTGGGGACTGCAAATGGAACATTTTGGATCTCAGATTGCAGTTCCTGCAGACTTTATTTGATTGGATGTCGGCGACTGGGCTATTCTCTTTCTCATATTTCGTAGAGTTTCCTGATCTTTTGTAATGTCAGCACTTAATTGTTTGGCTCCTCAAGTACTCGGCTAGTGTACTTGGTGCCCCTTCTTAGTTGACTTTCTCAATTAAACTTAGTACTTATAATAAAAAAAGACCCACAAGGTGCATGTGTAAGTCACCAATAAAAACAATTACCACTCCTATCTGTTGTGGGAAATGGAAGTGCAAGAATTGGGATCAATTTTAGTGGAATAGGTTTAGATATGGTGTATGGCAGTAGAGACAGAGAATCCAGAAATTAGTCTCTTGTAGGGGACCTGTAGCTTTCCTCATTTCATTCATTAGCATGATAATGCACAGTAAGCCTTGAAATAGGAGCAAACTCTAAATTTCCCCTTCTTTTTTTTTTTTTTTTGTGTGTGTGTGTGTGTGGTGTGGTTTGAAATTTGAATAGATGAAAATCCACACCACTTCTTTGTTCAAGTTGGTCTTTAAAATCATGCACAATGTCATAAATATTGTTTCAAATAAATTTGGACTCCACGTTCTCCACTTCTCCCTAAACCCGAAATTACCAAAAATTTTGAATTAAAAATTTCTCTAATTATTTCAAAAATATTAACAGTTAATGATTTACTTGGTTACACTTACTTATCCAGTTTTTCTCTTATCGAGTTCACCTTAATATATATCTCTCCATTCCTATCATTACATAGTCACCAATTAGCCGAGTTTTAAACTCCTACATTTAGGTCATTTTTAAAATTTAAATGAAGAAATCTCCTACAAATTCGAATTTCACAATCAACTGATTTCTAAAAATTAGACTTCACATTCTCCGCTTCAAAAAGATTACATTACTATATATATATATATATATATATATATCAATTCCTTTCCCTTTCTTAGTTATATATCTTCATTTTTACATTTTCTTTGTAAGGTTCTTAGAATTGATTTTTGTTCATCATTGTTCTTTGACAAGGCTCAATTGATTGGTTCAATTTAAGTGTGAGCTGCCTGCGAGGCACCTCTTGGGATTGTGAGGACCACTAAATCTTCATTGAGGTTAAGTTTGATACTAGAAAATATATTTGGAACATAAAAGTCAGAATAACCTTATTGACTTCATAAAATCAACATGCCGTGAACTTGCGAATTTAACGTGAGATGTTAACAAATATTTGAATGAAAAACTTGCTATCATGACTCTTTATCTCAAAGAAAAGGTTATACCTTGAATTAGCATACCCTAATGTAAAACAACTAAATAAAACCAGAAATTAAAATATTAAATAAAAAAAACAAACTATTGAAAGAAGAACACGAATCAAATATAGAAGGCAAACAAAAACACGCTAAAGAAACATAAATAATTCAAGGACTAGAGTATGGCTCATTGAAAAGATCCATACCTTCTCCTTTGAGCTAGTATAGTAGTAATTTACTGGTCACTCAGTCAAATCTCTTGTTGATCTTTGTGTTGAAGAATAAAGAAAGTTTAGTAGAACTAAGGTTGATGATCTGAAACTTGAAATGTTAGCTTTCTAGGATGAAGAATTAGAGAATAACCTTATTCTTTCTAAATGCCTAGGGCTTCGCCGCTATTCTTAAACTCTAGAAAAACTCTTTTAATGTTCAATTTTATCGGCCTTAGATTGATTTGTTTGGATATCAATTTTCTTCCCTATCAAAAGTTCAACTTATTTTGGACGGAAATTTTAATGATTTAAAAAAAATTCAAGGGTCATTAAAATGGTAGGTGCCTCTCTGACTCAAGTGGCTAGGTATTATTGCCGTGATTGTTTAGAGTTTTGAATTTATTTTTTTTTGGTGGGAGGAATAAATTTTGTGCTGGTATTACTTGATTCATACTTTTTTTTTTGGGGAAGAACTTGATTCATACTAAAACAAGAGTGATTACAAAATGAGAAACCTTCCTTGCTTTCAAAATACTCCTCCATACATAAGATGCATATTACAGAAATTGAAATCCTCACGAAAGACTTTAGTTGAAATGAATATGTCTGATAATTCATTGAATTTATGCTCATAGTTTAAAGGGGCCAATTGCCTCTTCTGGCCTTGCCAAATCCCCCATCCCTTGTCTTTTATGCTTTAAATTAATTTTTTGTTTTGTGCTTTTAGTTTCTAATTTTTTTTTTTAATCTCTCTTTCATATTTTATCAGTGTTTATTAAGGTTTAAAGTATAACAGAAAACAATGATTTTTAGCATTGGATCATTAAAATTAAAACACTTGACAATAATTTTTTGTTCTTTAAAAAAATAAAAATCATGCCACCAATATGAACTATCGATGAAACATCAAATTCCACTCGTTGGAAAGTTCCAATTAGATAAATTAATAGCATAATCAATTGAATTTAATTGGTTGATTAGGAAGAAAAAAATCAAAACTAAACACCAATGATGGTGTGTATAGTAATGTAGTCCGAATGTGTGTAATTTTCATTTCAAAAAACATATAACCAATTTTAACTGCCTCTCCTAATACAATCCGCCTGTCAGAAAATGTTTTCAAGAAATAATTAATTGGAATTGAAATCCTAGAATAAAATAAATTTTAATTGAGAAGTCAATCACTTAACAAGTAACAAGTCCTCTCTTGATAATTGCATTGCACTAAATCACAATTATTGAGATTGGAAGGGAGAAAGTTGAAGGAAGCTTAAAGTGCTGCAAGACAAAGTCTCCTCGTAGTCCCCTTCAAACAAAATTGGGACCTCCAAGGAAATTACTCATATAGACTCTATTGTTTTGATATTCCCATGTCCCACTATGACCCCGATTTATAGGAGGGAAGAAGGTCCATTTTCTTGCCTGTGCTATACGTTCTCAAATGACATCTATCACTTGGCTATTTGCAATGTAATTTCCATGGCGTGACAACTGACAACCAAGTCATATACAAACAAGGATGAGATGAAGAGGTCCATTTTCTAGTCCCTATAACACTGAAAGGCAGTCCCCACTTTTCCACGATATTTCTGACTAATAATCCTTAGCAATTCACAATAATCTGGTACTTTACACTATGGCTAGAGATCCATTTGATATGTAGAGTTTCAGTTGTAAAGCTTTTGTAAAGAAAAAGTTTTAATTGAAAAGACCATTAACATATAGTGCATTTGGCAAATTACACTTATAAAATTGTTTTGAAATTGTTACTTCCTTTAGGTGATCCACCCATTACATGTGAAATAGAGAGAATCCATTTTATGTTTAAGATTTTATTTTCTGTATCAAACAATATACAGAATGTCACGTCATTTAAAATTTTATAATGACTTTGTATTAGATATACTTTTAAATTTATAATATTTAATCTAAACTATGAAATCGAACTATTTTAAATAAAATGATCATTTTCAATTGATAACCAAATTGATAATGAGCTTTTTGATCTGTGTGAAACGGCACATAAAAAAACTTTTATATTTTCATATTTGAATCCAATTAATGATCTAATACTTATTTAATTATTATTATATCTCTCTCTCAAAATTGGTGGGCATTTGAGTAACTTTTAAAAAATAAATATAAACATTTATGTCAATTTATTTATTTATATTTCTATTAAAAGCTGGCATTTGAGTAACTTTCATGCTAACACTCAAATTTCAACTTTCAACTTTAACTTTTTTTTTTTTTTTAAGGACCTTTAACTCTTTTTCTCCTCCCTTACCGTACTACCAGACATCCACTAGAAAATAGAAACGGTGTATCTAATCCAGCTTTGGAATGCAAAGCACAGTATTATGAATTTGATCTTCTAAATAATTCAAAAGTTTATGAATGTAAAAGTATCAAAATCTAAAAGTACAAGTTGTTCTGCTTAATAGTTATTTTAGTGGTCTTATTCCAATAAAAATGGTTATATGGTTGAAAAATTGTTACTAAAAAAACTCATCCCTCCAATATGTGCTAAAGAATTTTAATGCTAACACTCAATATTTCAACTTTAACTATTTTTTCGGTTGAGGAAAAAAATCTTCATTCAAACTGGATAAAACAAGATTACAATATCATCAAAAAGAGAAACACCTCAGGTTGGCAGATTTGGAATTTCCAACTCTGGAAATTTCAACGTTAACTTAAAGCTTTTTTTTTTTTTTTTTTTTTTTTTAAGGACCTTTAACTCTTTTTCTCCTCCCTTACCGTACTACCAGACATCCACTAGAAATAGAAATGGTCACAAGTTGTGAAAAAATCTAGCATCCTCTCTAATCCAGCTTCATGCTCTTCCTTAAATTCTTTTTGTTCTTGTTCTTCTTTTTCTTTTTTCTTTTTTTATTAAGTAAGAGAAATTTTACTAAGCCATATGTGTCAACTAATTTAAAAACATTAATTAATGCAAATCAAAGACTTAACACATTATATTTATATATGAAAAAAGGTAGGTTAAAAAGATAATTTTAAAGTGTTCTTCTACCATATCAAACAATTTTCGACAGACGGATTGTATTAGGGGAGGCAGTGTAAAATTGATCCTAATTTTAAAGATAATTTTATGGAAAAAGAGGTTTTGGAATTTCCTACCATATACACTAGGTTTGTTTGCTAATGTTGTGAAATTTCTTATTTCTTTAGCTAGCTACTACATTTGACAATAACTCTTTGTTCTTTTCTTAAAATCATGCCACCAATATGAACTATTGATTGAAACATCAAATTCCACCCATTTTAAAGTTCCAATTAAATATATTAATAGCATAATCAATTTTAATCAATTGGTCGATTAAACAAAACACCAATGATGGTGTGTATGGAAATGTGGTCTGAATGTGTGTAATTTTCATTTCGAGAAACTTAGGATCAATTTTACACTGCCTCCTCTAATACAATTCAGGGTAAAATTTAGGTACAGTTCCTTAGGTCAAGTATATTAGGTTCTTAGTTGAATTTAAATACATTGAATTTAAATATTCTTGGAAAAGATAACATTGTTTGTGTTTCATTGGTTAATGCAACCATGTGTTTGATTTCAATTGGGGAACTTAATGTACTTGACCTAAAGAACTGTACCTAAGTTTTACCTTACAATCCGTCTATCGAAAATTGTTTTCAAGAAATAATCAATTGGAATCGTAATCCTAGAATATAATGAATTTTGATTGAGAAGTCAATCACTTAACAAGTAAGTCCTCTCTTGGTGGATTCAGAACACTAAATCATAACTATTGAGAATGGAAGGGAGAAAATTGAAGGAAGCTTAAAGTGTTGCAAGACAAAGTCTCGTAGTCCTCTTCAAATTTCTCATGGAGAAACAAGTAAAGAGAATTGGGACCCCTAAGGAAAATACTCATATTGAACTGCATTGTTTTGATGTTCTATAATGTTTTGGAGTGAAATTTGGTTACTTTATTTTACATAAGGTCAATTTTCTTGTTTTATTGGAGGAAATAAGGTCATTTTTCTCGCATGTGCTGTACGTTCTCAAGTGACATCTATCACTTGGGTATTTTATTATGTGAGCTTTTGGTTTTTCTATGCTTAAAATTCTACAACACCATTAAGGCGTCAAGCATTGGGGACCATATCACCTGAGGTGACTGACTCTAAAGTCTTGTACATGGGACCCTCCCTTTTGTGGGTTTTTAGATTTATTTGTCTTATATATGATGTATCAATTAAGGCCAACGTATTTTAGAGGGAAAGTTTCCTTGATCATGATTTGTATAGAAAATTCAAGCATATTAAAATTGTAGTTCTTCTCTCAAACTTATCGTTAAAATATATAATCCAAGGATAAATGATAGTTAAACATGAACTTAGGAAGAGTAATGTGTGTCTATTAACACATTGAAAGTCTTTGTTGATATATCTCAAAGCTATAAGGATTACACTTACATCAGACCATAAAAATTTATTCAAAATAATCAAAGGTCAATGCAAGCAAAAATAAAATCAAATAAAAGTTCAAAGAAAAATAAGTCGTATATACATGCATCATACCTGAATGAGAGGGCATCACGACAAGCGGTGACTTACATCCCTAAATCCATATCTCTTGACAAAAATAAAATTATAAAATAAAATAAAAATAAGTTTGGCATTACAAAACAGTGTCTTTATTATGACTATTGAATTATAAAAATAAATAGCTGTTGTTCGACAACCAAATGTTGTTAATAAATTTTTTGTTAATTGTGTTTCTTCAAAATTTGTCTTTACTAATCATTTTAAAAAATAAAATAAAAACACTATATAATTTAAAATAAATATAAATACAGGGGTGGCCCTGGGCAAGGGCGAGGTGGGCGACCGCCCTAGGCCTCACTTCAAAATTAGGCCTCATTCCAAAATTTTTTAAGGCCCTTATTAAAAGGTCCAATATATTTATATATACAAAAATTAAAAAGGTCCATTTTTAAAACAAGCCTTTAAATTAAGCTAAAAAATTTATTTCTCTAATCCAAGTATGTATGAGAACAATTTTTGATTTATTTGATGTGAAGAAACTAACTCTAAATTATGATAATTTGAAAAAGTATTATGTTAATCTTGAAAGTTTTTTAAAACATAATTTTTTTGATCTTGATGGTATTGATTTATTTTTAGACTTAAAAGTCTTACAAGAGATTTTACCAAAAGAAAAAAAGACAGTGACAAATTCTTAATTTTATCAAGAATTGAATTGTTCCAAATCTATTGCTATAGAATATTATTGCTATACTTGTCACAGTATCCGTTGAAAAAGTTTTTCAAAGTTAAAATTATAAAAATCTTATTCGATCAACTATGTCACAAGAAAGATTAAATGAATTAGCTTTATCTATTAAACAATATTTGTTAGAAAAAATTGAATATAAAAGTTTAATTAATAAATTTGTAGCAGAAATCGTATATAGAGTAATTTTTCAAAATTTTTTTTTATTTTTATTTTTTAAGATAGAAGGCCTCATTTTTTTGCATCGCCCCAGGCCTCATAATTATCAGGGCCGGCCCTGTATAAATAAGTTGGGAAATGATTGGGTCCGTTTGTACTAAAAAGTCGAACTTCTTCCAGGCCAACTTTTATTTCAAAGAACTCTACTAGTGCGACAGTATCCACCATTCTCATCATCTTCCAAGCACATAAAGCAAAGTGAGATAAAATGTATGAGAAGGCTCGGAAACAAGACGTGTGCCACCCTGTAGTAGTTGTCCCTTGTCATCTTATCATAAAGGAGGAGCTTTTAGTCCTTCCCTATCCTCCAAACTGGTATTTCTTATGACGATCATATATAATCTCCCCCTCACAGCAGGTAGGTCCCATATGCCTATCCTCCGAGTTAGTATCTCCTATAACGGTCATATATGATCTCCTCCTCACAGTAGGTGGGTCTCATATGAAAATAAAAAATAAAAAATCAATTGGATCGTTTAAATTAATTGATTGATCTTTTTAATCATTTTATGAACAGATAGATTTATTGAATGATAAACGAATCAATGGACTTGGTTTTAATTTAAAGACAATAAAGCTTCATTTTTCTTAATTTTTTCACCAAATACTTAAGAAATCTCATAATATTTTAGTGCAATTATAAAATTTAACTCGTTTAACACACATAATTTATGGATTTATTCATTTCGAATATAATATTATTTCATTTAATTTAATTATAATAAATATGCCATATTGTTTATTAATTTATTTAATTATAATAAATAGTCCACTATTCCGCTTGCACACCGACAGATTTGTTAGAAATAACTTCTTTCTGTTTGTTTGAATTCCAAAAACAGAAACTTCAAAACCACTCTAAATTTCAATTTCACTTTTTCAGCTAAAAAAAAAGAGAGAGGATAATTTCCAATAAAATCACGATAGAAGAGAATCAAAATAGTACGTCATAGTGAACTTTGTGTTTGTGTATAGCAAGGCCAAATTAATTGAAGACCTGTGCATGGCAAACAAACGTCATATTTCTTAGCCGCACAAACCCCTTTTTTGGCCATATATTGAACGTTACTATCAAGACTACAAGCATATCAACAAGTGCAGCAACGAATAAGTACCTATGAAGTAACGAATCCCACACGGCCACACTTCCATTTGATTTAATTACTCTCTCTCTCTCTCTCTCATTCAACAAGATTAATCTAGCTAGATAGTGTTAGATAGCTAGAAGCTTGTGGAACAGCTAGATGTGGCAATCTAACAAGCTAGTTTGCTCTTCATATGTCCCTCGGTCTTCTTTTGCTTCAATTTTGGTTCTCTTACTCGTAATTATACCTTTAATTGTTATAGTTGGTTTCTTGAGTTTTTATTCTCCAATTTTCACCATACAAAATCCTTCTGAATTGCTTAAGGCAGCAACATCAGCTTCCACTCCCACTCCCACTCCCACTCCATTAATTAGTTCTTCACAACACAATGATGCATCAAAAGCGCCATCTCCATTTAGTTCCAAAGAAACTTCAGAAGCTCCTGCTCCATTCACATTACCTCCTCCTCTTGTAAGAATTATAATTACTTTCACTTTTTATTTTTATTTGTTATTATTATTAGTGAAGATGGGTAGAGCTACTCAAGCACTAACTATTGTGCCACACACAATTCCTTGAGGTGATCTCAAGATGCTGACTAGAAGTTTCGAATCGAAAACCACTATGCCAACCTCTTGAGAGACTAACATTATTACTAATATTACTTTTGCTTTTTGATGTTTGGGTTAATAGGAAGAAGAGGAAGTGACAACATTGAAGCATAAGGGATTTAATGAAGGTATTGTGACTTCTAAAAGACAAAGAAGGTTAAAGAAAATTGAAGCAAGTTTGGCAAGAGCTCGGTCTGCTATAAGAGAAGCAGCTCTAGTCCGGAATTTGACATCAACTCATCAAGACCCAGATTATGTTCCATGGGGCCCAGTATATAGAAATGCAAATGCTTTTCATAGGTATTATGTCACTTCAATTCCTTGTGCTTCTTATGTCACCCCCCTGTAGCAACATTATTTAACCTCTCAACAGTGTCAACTATTTAAATTTGGGTCTTTTGGTTAGTGAGTCACTTTGCGAGTTAATTTGCCCAAACTTGAAATGTCACCGAGGTCAATTTTAACTCAATGATTTTATATTAAAACTTGAACTATTTTCAAAGTTTTAGGGTACAAAATTAACGCAATTGATAGAAGTCTAGAGATAAAATTAAACATTGACACATAATTCAAGATGCAAAATTGTAGTCTACCCGTCAATTTCTTTTAATCCAAAGTTTATAACATGTGTTTTCAGATTATATTCTAGATTTTTTATTTTGTCAATTCAAGTCCCAAACTTATGAAATCATTCACATGTTTGGATACTTCGCTGCTAGGATTTTCTAGATTAAAGTTTTCTACTTTGATAAACATTATTTTTTCTCTTAAGTCTTAAAACATTAATCTAAACTATGTACATATTAATCATTGTTAATTCTCTTTGATTTATTTATTTTAAATGTTGTAGGAGTTACCTAGAGATGGAGAGGCTGTTCAAGATCTATGTATATGAAGAAGGAGAACCTCCAATATTTCATAATGGTCCATGCCGGAGTATATATTCCACAGAAGGAAGGTTCATCCATGAAATGGAGAAGGGACAATTTTATCGTACTAGAAACCCTGATGAGGCCCTTGTTTACTTCCTTCCATTTAGTGTGGTCATGATGGTTCAGTACCTCTACAAGCCCGAATCACATGACATTGATGGCATTCAACGTGCTGTGGTTGACTACATTGACATCATTGGCAATAAACATCCCTTTTGGAATCGAAGCCTAGGGGCTGATCATTTCATGCTGTCTTGCCATGATTGGGTAAACAATTTTACTAACTTTTTACCTTTTATTTTTAAATTTGGTTACAAGTTTTACCACAACTAATTTTGTTAGAAATTGACGTAATGGATAAGTATAATTACCACTCACCTCATTTGGGCCGTGCACAACACCAAAAAAAAAAAAAGAAAAAAAAAAGAAAAAAAGGACAAGATGTGAAAACTTTTGTGAAATTTCTGGTGCCTAGATCTAGATACTTGTATCCTATATTTTGGGTTAAATTCTTTGGTCCCGTTAGAGTAAAATATATGTCATTTGTAGTAAGATATGTATATTTTAGGATAGGATATATGCCACTTCGGATAACATTATTACCCAAATGATACGCATCTTATTACAAACGACACTCATCTAATCGAAATCCCCAAAGGACCAAAGTAGGCCCATATCTTGGAATGACTTGCTCTATTGGAATTGCCCAATTTCTTTATAAAGTGATGCCCCATCTTTTAAAATATTTACAGGGGCCACGAGCATCTACCTTTGTTCCAGATTTATTCCACAGGTCTATAAGAGTTCTGTGCAATGCTAATACTTCTGAAGGGTTCAATCCTTCAAAGGATGCATCCTTCCCAGAAATCCATCTACGGACAGGGGAAGTCACAGGGCTTATAGGTGGCGAGATGCCATCTCGCCGATCAATCCTTGCTTTCTTTGCAGGCCGTTTACATGGCCACATTAGGTACTTACTACTAGAGCAATGGAAAAACAAAGATCAAGATGTGCAAGTTTATGATCAACTTCCTGATAAAGTATCTTATAACTCAATGTTGAAGAAAAGTCGGTTTTGCTTATGCCCAAGTGGGTATGAAGTAGCAAGTCCAAGAGTTGTGGAAGCAATCTATGCTGAGTGTGTGCCAGTGTTGATTTCTGATAACTATGTACCACCTTTTAGTGATGTTCTAAACTGGAAGTCATTTTCTGTGCAAGTGGAAGTGAAGGACATACCAAATATCAAAACTATACTGATGGGCATATCTCAAAAGCAGTACTTGAGACTGTACATGAGAGTAAGAAAAGTGCAAAGACATTTTGTTGTGAATGGACCTCCCAAGAGATTTGATGTCTTTCACATGACTGTTCACTCTATTTGGCTTAGGAGGTTAAACACCCAAATTGAAGATCAATAACAGCTGGTGAATAAATTGGAAATGATTGGAGTTACCAATCAATTGAATCCATGTCAAGGGAATTTCTGGTTGGTGAAAAAGGTTTTGGAGAAATTTCCAAATAAGATTTTGAATCATTGTAATTCTTTTATTTCATTAACGTACATGTGCAGCTATTAGTTTTTTAATGGGTTACTAAGATAGATTATATTCTACTTTTTCAAGTGAACTTTATAATCAACAACATAAATCATGTTTATTCAAGTACAGCATGACTGTTTCAAGTCGATGCTTGTGTGTAGCATGATGATATTAGCAGAAGGGTCTCATAGCATCATTTTCTCTTAGACTTTGGAGTCCATAGGGACACAAATATTAGATTAGATGCACAGGGCCTAACAAGTTAGACCGCAACAAGTGCCTTAGAATCCACAATTGTTTTGAGTTTGTAGCATTAATTATTAACTATTATTATACACACAAATTTGGTAAATCCTAATGTCACAAAACTAGACACTTTAATTATCTCATGATTAGAGAATGCTGATTTTCTTAACTGATATGAAATTCTCCACTTGCATGAACCTCTTTGACCCTCTTATCATACTCATCTTCTTCATCTTCTTCTTCTTCTTCTTCCTCCACCTCAGCATCTATGTCTTCGTTGCCTTCCTCATTTTCATCAGGTCCCCAACTGAAGCCCCTGACAATCTTAGATGATGGAGGCGGGTTTCTTGCCTCCCCCACTATTTTCATGATTTCATCCACGCTTTGAAGAGAGAAGCTTGGGTTGTCTCTTTGGTAATAGATAGCTTGAGAAGACTCCGTTAGTTCTCTCGGCAAGTTCTTTAAAAACCATGGGTGGTTCTTGATTTCTTTGAGTGTAATTCTCTGCAAAACCAACAATGGTTGTTAGTTCCATAAGAACATAGTAGAGTTTAATCCTAGTACACAACATTAAATGAAGGAGTTTTATTATGACAGGTACATGTTACAATCACAAAACTCAGGCAGTTGCTGGAACACAAACCTGTCAATTAAGCACACCAGCCACTAAAAGGAACAAACTACAAGGCAAAGGTCTGGGCTGTCTAAGCTATGCCTCAGAAACAAGTACTGTGTTACTGATCAATAGTTATTTTTTAAGCAAATAACTAAATGACAATTATTGTTAGCATGTTCTATAAAAAAGTATAGCTAATAAATCCTAAAACATTCAACATCTAATTGGCAAAATTTCCGTTAACTTAAGGAGTCTTCAGTCTATGGCTTGGGAAGGGGGAGTCCTCAGTTTATCTTGCTGAAGGTGAGTAGAGCCCTTCAAGTAAGCTAATCACTTATCAGAATGCTTTGCCAACTCAAGCCAACATATAGACTCCCAGAAGCATTGTGTGGTTTCAACTCTATAAATTGTGCTAAAAATCATTAAATATTGAGTGAGAGTCAATGGGATTTTAGGAGAGTTCCGATTATATGGTTCAATAAAGCGGGTCATGACAAACTGAACAATGACAGGTATTCTAAGTGGACTTAGTCCTGACTGGAGATTCAATTTATAAAATAAAAGGACAGTAATTTTGAGGTAAACCTAATAGAAGAGATGGTGCAGATATGCCAAAAAAAAGGAAGAAAAAAAAAAAACGTAGATAGTAAAATGAAAGATGTAAAGATAAGAACAGACACCAATAATAAAAAAAGAAGAAGAAGCAAGATACAGCTTACACCTATGAGTAAGAAACAAGAACCTTCCCAGCAAATGAAACAATGCAAGACACCAAAATATGAACCTAACCCTTGGGCATCTCATAGAAAAGTGGAATGAAAGCAATAAATGGCATCATGTATATGGATGGGGTTATTGTCATTCAGGACACAAATTCCTTCACCTAACATTTTACAGTTAGAACCAGAGACAATTTCTTGACTTGTTGTTCCATCATGTCTACCATATAAAAGGAATACAGCCCCCATAAAGCAGAAAACCTAGTCAATCTTGCCATCAATACTAATAGGCTTCTAAATAACAAAGTAAATGGTCAGCAAACACATTATTGCTCTCTGCATAATGTTCATGCTACAAGGAAAATGCCCAGAAATAGGGAAGGATAAGATTGGTTGGGTTCATTTAGAAGTAAGTTCCAATGAGATGAAAAGGGCTAAGAAGGTGTCTTCCATAATACTTTTACGATAAATAAGCTGGCCAAACATGTTAGCTGCAATACATCATAGTTGACCCAAATTCCAGTGATCAAAACAAAATGTAGTAACTGCCACATGATACATACCCTGGATGGATTTGCGACAAATAAGCGAGAGAGCAGGTGTTTGCAATCTTGAGATATGTGAACATAGTCGGGGACTTTGTACTGAACAGCCATTATTTTCTGCCAAAGAATGATAAAAAAGGAAGAAGAGGTCAGCACTAAAATAATGAACACCCAAATTTTATTAATGTTGTATAGATGGAGAAGCTATGTTCACCTGAATTGTTTTCCTAAAATTCCTGGGGTCGTCTTGGTCTTCAAAGGGATATGCTCCAACCAGCATAACATAGAGAGTCACTCCACATGACCATACATCTGCCAACTAATGAAAGCAAGAAAGATATAATTGTTTTTAAAATGAACTAATTCAAGTTACTGCTGTGTTTAAAGCTACCATAGTTGTAACGTTATTGAGCATACCATCTAACAGGTCTGTTAACTTTTCATGTTGTGTTCCATAAGAAAAAGATTTAAATAACTTGAAAGCTGCTTATTGTTGGATACCATGACCAGAAACATAAGAGCAATAAATTAAGAGATAAATTATGCAGAAAGAGGGATTTTTTTAACTCCCCCTCAAACTTGCATTCATTATCTACATGAAGTAACCAAATGCTGGATCTAGGGTGGTTGCCAGTGACAAATACTCGCAAATTTTGAAAAATAATATATAAAATTGCATTGTTTTGAAGTTATTTGGGGATCTAGCTTTTTATTATTATTATTATTTTCGAAAAAAAATTGAGTTTTCAAAGCATGATTTCATTTAAAAGTCTGCTGAATTTACATGACCTGACTGAAAATTGAAATCGTGTTTTCCAAGTGTAGAAATTGTGTTTCCAAAACACGATATTAGGAAAAACGGTAGATTCCCAAATAACTTAAAAACAGTAACAATTTAAATAATTATTATTAAAATAATATTATTTGCAAATTTTGCCGAGAAGGCAATTCTAGACCAAGTTTAGTACACTAACACTCCCAAGATATCAAAACATTTAATGAGCCAACATGAAAATATAAATGGCCATATATGATGACTAATGGAGGAAGACATAATATCCATTCATGAAGGAATGACCCATCTAAGAGTTATCAAAGATCCCCTCTTCTCTCTCTTCCACCCACAAAGGGGGAGATAATAAAAAAGTACAAACTTGTCAAAGACAAAACTGAGTTTTCACATGGTGGAAGCTGAAGTGACAAACCTCCACTATTCAATGACCAATCAAAAGCCAGTGGAGTTAACAAGTGGTCAAGTGTTATTAATTTATACATAGCAAAGACGAAGCATGCTTCAAAATGGGGCAAAACTGAAGTTTCAAACCACATGATCACATGTCGTGTCTATAAAGTTAGTGACTATGTTAAGTGCACCATTTGACTTGCTAAGTACATTATAGCCCAGCCTTACACAATACAAACAGGGCATAAAGAGTATTCTATGTAACAGGAAGGTTACAAAATGTCTTTCCCAAAATAATTGAGGTGCCCCAATCCTTAAGAATGACTGAAACTTCAATAGTGCCAAAATGGATGACTTCAATAGTATTTTTCAAGTCCACTCACACTTATCCTAGTTAGTACCTACCTTAATTTTTGGTTGCTTATGTCCACATTAGACCTCAAGGATCAAACTCAAATGTGGTACACTAGAAACACAAAAAGGCCATCCAAGAACATGCTGGAGAAAATATTAAAATTTCCACACATAAAAAAAAAGACTACAATTTACCTTGCCGTCATATTCTCGGCGAGAAAGCACCTCTGGTGCAATATATGCCGGAGTTCCAACTGTAGATTTGGGTCTTGAATGCAGCAGAGATGACTACACCAAGGATAAAAAAATAAAAAATAAAAAATATCCCCAACCCAAAAGAAAAAAACAGAAAAATCAAAATCAAAATCAAAATCAAAATCCATTATTACTAAAGAAATTAAATATAGGGACCTAATTTACACACCTTAGAATAACCAAAATCACAAATTTTCAAGCGTGGTGCAGGGCTTCCATCCAAAAGCGTGTTTTCCAGCTTCAAATCTCTATGGCATATTTGCTGAAAATAAGAAAAATAAATAAATAAATAAATTGTATTTATTGCAATTAAGAGAAAGGAAGAGAGAGAAAGGGGGGTTGTTAGTTTGATGTTACCATGGAATGGCAATAATTGACACCAGAGATCAGCTGCTGAAAGAAGTATCTAGCCTGAGCAATCAAACAAAAATAAACACATAATTAACTACTAAATTTTTTTGCAATTAAACAAGAGAAAGTGAGTGAAAGAGAAATTAAATCTTATAACCTCATCTTCACTGAATCTACCCGCAGTGCAGATTCGTTCAAAAAGTTCTCCTCCGGCCGCATATTCCATCACAATTGCCAAATGTGTGGGGGTCAAAACCACCTGCAAATTTTAAGAATCAAACAAAAAAAAATTAAAACTCAACATGAATATTCAAAAACCCATTTAGCCAAATCCTTGAAAACAATTTAAAGAACAATAAAATAAATAACTAGCCTCCTTGAAACGGATTATGTTGGGGTGTCGAAGCGATCTGTGATTGATAATCTCTCTTGCCACATTCTCATCAATCTGCAATATAGGTGAGATTATTTAGAACCAATGATGTTAATAAAGGAGCTGTTTGGATTCTGAGAAAATGGAAGAAAAGAAAAAAAAAATAGTTTAATTCAAATTCGGCTAATTGGCCACGTTTTTCTTGAAAATCTGTTTCTGGGGTGCTCTAAATCATGAAAGAAAATCTAAGATTTCAAAACTCAAATTTTTATTTTCCTTTCCTACATTGTTTTTCCCGGGAAGCAAACTGAGCCTAACAAGAATTTCTTTCCCTTGTTTGGGATTTCGCAAAACATAATTCTCAAATCAACTCAGCCTAACACACCCTTTTAAACTTATAATCAATTGATATTAATTTTGCACTCTTTTGTAAAAAAAAAAAAAAATTACAATGTTTTTGTCGTCTTTTTCCTCAGTTTTCTCAGCAAACAAACAGAAAACAAACCTTGAGGCCACGTTCGATGTATTTCATGGCGACGAGCTCCTTAGTCTCCTTGTGCCTGAGGAGCCTTGCGACACCAAAATTCCCAGCTCCCAAATCCTTGACCACCTCGTACTTGTCCATCTTCTTCACCCAGTAGAAACTTCTTCTCTCTCTCTCTCTGTTTTGCTTCAAGTTGAACAAGTATATCCAAATCAAATATTATGATCTCCTCCTCAGTGATTCAGTATTATATATATGCATGCAATCGCAAAGCCACACAAGTTCTTGCATGCACACACAAAACTGAAACCTTTAATTGTTGTGTAAATGACTTAATCCAATTCCGCGTATGTGTATGTGTATGTGTGGGATTGGATCCAAAATCTTTGTTTATATATTTATTTAAGGTAAGGATAGTTGGAAGTGATTGAGTGAAGGAAGAGTGAGTTTCGTTTGCACGTGGTGGAGGCGTTAGAAAAATGAGTATGGGAATCCATGACCAGCTTGAATCCAATCACTGCCAGTGCCGCACCCACTTGTACTATTACCCACTGCCTTTTGTTTCCATCCATATCATTATTATTCATGCATCACTTACTTTTTTTCTCTTTTTTCTATTATTATTATTTTGCTGAATATACACTTCTGGTTTGCTTGCTAAAAAATATATAAATATTATATCTCTATATATTTATATATTTATATATGCACTTCTGGTTTGCTTGCTAAATTGCTATTGGATCTTTAAAAACGCCGTTTTGCTAGGTACACACAACTTTCGCCGGTCATTTTGACTTTTTGGATGGCTTTTTGCCAAGCTACCCCATCAAACTAGTATTTTTTGTTTGTTTCTTTGCAGTTTTACTGTTTGAGTTTTGCCAAAATGAGAGATATGGATAGATATAAGATATTAAATGTAGCGTAAAGTATTTATAAAATCAAATTTGTGATTAACACCCTAATTTAAATATTAATTTATAATGTTCACCACACTATGAAATCGGTGCCTATATTAACAAATTAATAGGCATATTAAACTAATTATAAATTTGTTGTAATTTGAGTTTTGAGATGAACATTGAAAATATCCCCATAATTTAATAAGTAGATAGTTGTTAACTAATATATTAATTTAGATAAAGAGTAAGACATAACTTATATTATATATTAGAAGATGATATAATATGATTTAGATATTAGCTTAAAAAATATGTAATTTTTATTATGAATGCTTTGATGACCATAACTTATGATATTCTTATTATATAATTTCAAACTAAACTCTTACATGAATATACTAGAGGCCTTCTAATTTCATATTGAAGGACTTTTTTATGTTTAGATAGATTATAGTCACAACTATAGTTGTAAATTTCTATTACTTTTAGGCAATAGCTACTCCTTGAGAGTGTGAATTAAACTGTAATATACACAAAATAAAATAGAACAAATGTGATTACGTTTAGACTTTTTTAATAAAAATAAATAATAATTATATTTTCTACTATAATCCATTCAAACCCTAGACATTCTAGAGATTATATAAATCTATGTTTCTGTTTTTTATTAAAAAAAATAAACCCTAGAGCCCTTCTCCCACACGTTTATTTCTCTCCCCCTTACACGTTAAACTCATCCAATTCCTTTAACTTTGGTAGCCACTACCTTCATCACCAGACTCCAAGGATCTTGGTGACAAAACTAGTGCATAGTGATATTTGCTTATTAGTCTGTGCATTGAGGTAAGTGGGACTTTACACACTACGCCCCTTACGTTCCCTATTGTTGAACCCATTCGATGTTTCGTCTTGATAAATTTATATTTTCATGAGTGCCTTTAACCCATTGAGATCCTTTCTATATATTGTATCGTGACAGCTTGTAACCTTTATAATATCATATTACTTTTATATAACTCTTGAGCTATTGATTTTGTCAAACTAAATTGTTCATGTTTGTACGTACCCTTAATTAAATCCTTTGCCATGAAATAAAAGTGAACCTGCCCATGGGGGCAATACGTGGGCCATAATCTGGATTATGTAATAGGTGTTGTGGAGATTGAGATGTTGAGCTATTTTTCAGTGACTATACCCATAGGGACAATACATGGGAGTGACCCTTCCTGCGAGGGCAATACACAGGACATGGCATCTTAAATTTTATATTTATGACATTGTAATTATACCATGCTATGCTTGTAATATTCCAAACCGTTTTGTTTCTCTAACTATCATGTTTCATTTATTGCCTAAATTCTTATATTGAGAATTACCAACTCATTTTTAACCACCCTTTTCATTATTTTTTTTACTTCTTGCTTCATATAAACCCAATTCCTTTTGTTACCCCTCAATGGTAGTGTGTGAATACCACTTATTGGGCTTTTCGCTCATTCATGTTGTTATTATATTTTTCATATTAGTATTATATATATATATATATATATTATATATATTTCAAATTAGTTGCTCAGATTAATAGTGAAAAGAGGTTCCTAGTATGTGATCACTTATTGCGAGTGGACTACTATTGAGATCTCCAACATTTAGCTACTTTAAGGAAGTTCGATCCTTTTGTTAGGATTTTAAGTTGTAATTTAAAAAGATTTTTTTATGAGGATTTATTTGAGGTTTTGATCTATTTAATCTTGTGGAGTTTGGATTATTTGACTATTTTAGAAGACTAGTTGAATTATCATGTGATTTGATTTTGAGACTAGATTTATTTGTCTTAGAAAATTCTTATTGCGAGTTAAATAAGAATTTATTGAATTAAAAATCTCAGGGCGTTAAATAAACAGTTTAAAAAATTATTGGTTTTAATTAAATCTTCTTAAAAGTTAGGGCTTATTTGAAGCTATTCCAAACTCTAAGGAAATTATGAAATTTATCAAAGTTTTTAATAAAGGGTAACCACTTGGTGTAAGGAGAGTATAGTCACTTGACACCTAGAGAAGTTAGCCACTTGGGACAACAATGAACTATCCTAAACTATCATGAAATTATGTAATTTACCAAATTCTTTAATAAAGGGTAATCATTTGGCACTAGAAGAGTGTAGTTATTTAGCGTAGACAAAAGATAGCCAATTGCGATTTCTAGTATCCAACTTTTATTGTGTGTATTAATTAAATATAAGCCTTTAGGTTTTTTGGGTAGGCCCAAATTAGTGCCCATGTAGATGGCCTAAGACAAAGCTCTAGGATTTTATAGTATGCCCTATTTAAATGTAATATTCTTAACAGATTTTATCCGACAGACATATTTTTTATTTATATATGGTAGAAATACTAATCTAAACTCACGTATACGTATATTTTGAGGATCCTGGGGATCGAATCCACGCCTTCATAAAGAGGTGAGATTCTTTGGAAAGAAGAATTACCACTGGATCAAATGCCCAAGTGGCCTATCCGATAGACATATGGTCAATCCAAAAATGAGACACACAAACTTTATCTGTCATCCTCACTTTCTCTCTCATTGGGCTCTCGCTTGTCTTAGGATTACATCATCTAACCTTGGGACTTAATCCGTGCCTCCACGAAGACACGGGAAAAACTCGTATTGTAGTTCCTACACACGAGTGAGCAAAGGGAAAGGTACATGTAACTCGTGTGAGAGCTGAAAGAGGCGTGGGAAGAAGCTGGTTGGTTCACCTCCGCTGCACAAGGTTTTCCTACGATTTCTTAATGAAACAAAAAGGTACGTATGTGCTACACCTTGAGTTTTTAATGTAAGAGAACATGAGTACTATGTTTTCCTTCAATTATAATGAAGATAAATATTAATTGCGGGATACACATAACATGTGGAGCACATGGGCCAAGTATCTACTGCCATGTTGTTGTCCATCGTTATCATCATTTAATTTTGGTATTTTTTCAGTAAGAAAATGATCCCGTAAGTCATAACACAACACCCACCCCCTGGTTCCCATCTTTTAGGGTAAGTAAATAGGAGTCACCCACATAAAATAGAACTCCCCTTTTTTCTTTTTTCTTTTTTAAATATTTAGTCTCTTCCTTGACATGTTGCAGCATGGTCTCATGCATTCTACATTCTTCTTAATTAGTTCCCAGCCCCCTGCATAAAAAATGGTGGAAAAAAAAAAAAAAACATTTTGTTGGTCAATTCAGAATTATTAAAAAGCAAACGTTTTGTTATATGCTTTTTATGATTTTCCGCTGAATTGATGTTTTCGCCAGTTGGCAGAACCAAATTATTTGGGACCATATTTCTATCCTAATATATCCTTGTGTTAGTTATGGGTTACTTTATAAAATGAAGCTCTTTCACAAATGGACAAAATTGGGTGTCGGCAAATTTCAAATCTTTAGAAGTTCCAAATTTTCTCCAAGTATATAACGAACACTGTAACCTAAATGATTTTTGTTTTAGTGGGCCGGGTACATGCAGACTAAACTGTCCATGGCGAGGATACAAGAACATCAAATTTTCCAGGGTACCTCCGGGCTCCCACTCATTACATGGCAATTTAAACATTTTTCCACATATATATACTTTTAGAAATATGACCTAGTAATAAATAGAGTAATGTGATTTATTTAATTAATACGTGGTTATTGTTTTATGAATCTCCAAATAATGGGTTGGAGGAGATTCTTCCAAACCGATTTGAAAGTGAAGTCTATCCAATTTCTAGTCTTAAAAATAATTCACTATCTAAAAAAATAAAGAAATAAATATTCACTTGTGTCATACATGTGTTAAAGAATTTAAAAAATAAAAAATAACAATTTTAAATTATGAATGATAACTTTAGATTTTAAAAAACTCCTAACTCTAGAGTGTAGATTGGAGTCAGAGATTGCCAATTGTGATTGCTTTGCAAATGAAACCCTTTTCATTTGTAGCCTAGTCCAAGATATCAAGACGAAAACCCAAGTACGCCTCAAGAAAATGGAAGTTTTTGTAATTACGACTACAGACAACCAATTGCGTTTTAATCTAGTCTCAATATTGCAACCACGACACCGATCGCGACATAGGAAATTAATCTGACTTCAACTTACCAATATACTAAAATATGATCCTATCACAAGTCAATAAAAAACCTATTTTGTGGTCAATAAATAAAAAAAGCACAATAGAGTGGAACACGTTTTCTACTTTTAAAGAGCAGAGAATATTTTCCAGAATATTCATACTTAACAAAACATAACAAATAAAAGTTCACACCACAAAAATTCTTCGAAAGTTAACTTCTCTCCCTTTGCTCCCTCGCACACTCAACAAATTGATTGTTGACTACCATTGATTGGCATTGACCGATCATTAATTTTTTTTTTTAGATGATATTTGTTCGCTCAATGGTCGATTATGAATATGGAATCCATTTACTATGTTTTACAATTTGAGACTCTTAAATGGCCCAAAAATAGAAAAGAAGAATCATATTTAGAACTTTTTTTTTTCTTGAAATTTTTCGTTCATATATATTATATATATATATATATATATATATATATATTTATATATATTAGTGATTTTTTGTGCAAGCCAAACAACAAAAGATGGTTTTTTTTTTTTAACTCATTTTCAGCATCAAAAACAAAACATAGGAAAATAAATTAGTTTTGTAGAAAATACTTTTAAAAAACCAAAACAAATAAAACGTATGGATTCACTTTATGCATGTATCGAAAAAGTAGTTACCATGACTCATTCCATGCATCCCAATGATGGACCTTAGAGCATTCCCAACCGGGGAGCTAAAACCAATTTTAGCTATAACATATGATACTGTTCACAAAATATCACAAAAAGCAACTCCTAACCGGTGCTCTAAACTAATTCTTTTTTTTTACACAACGCTACAGTAACCTCTATTAATAGAGATTACTGTACAAACATGTAAACATTTTTTCTCCTTTTTTAATTCATTTCTCTCATGCACTCTTCTCTCTCTCCACAGCCGGTAACAGTGGCAACGGCATCTAGATCGGCGGCATCAATGGCTTCGGGCCACTTCGTCCGCCCTGAGATGGCCTTAGCACTCTTCACTAGTTAATCCATCTCGGCCTTGGTTGCAAACAAAATGGGTTGTGGTGGGTTTGCGGGTATGGTGGTTGTGGGTTTGGGTTTGCCGGCGTGGGTTTGTGGTGGACCGATTTTAGCTGTGGGTTTGTGGTGGTTATGGGTTGTGGATTTTGTGGTGGTGGTGGCTCCATGGGTTTGACTAGAATTGTTGCTGGTGGTGGTTGCCGGCCTGTTGTGTAGTCTCCTCATCACTCATCAGAAATTCTTTCTCCCTCTCTCACATCCCTCATCATGGGCTTCGTCTGAGTTGGCCATCCTCCAAACCCCAACATTCGAGTCCAAATTGCGGTGACTTATGGTTGATTGCGGTGAGTTTGGTTAGTGATTGATGGTGGGTTTGGTTTTGCGGTGAGTTATGGTTAGCAATGGGTTTCGGTTGATGGTGGATTTGGGTCTGCGGTGGGTTTTGCCGTTTTGGCTTTGATGTTGGGTTTGGATTATGGTGGTTTCTGGGGCGGGGAGGGTTTGATTTTTTTTTAGAAATTGTTTTTTTTTTTTAATAAAAATTATAAGATTATTTTAACATGATAAAATGTAAAATAGTGAATGGGATGTAAGGTGTTTTGTAAAAGTGGGTAGTTAAAATAGAAAAATGGCTTTTTGAAGATGTAAAGTAGATAAATTTTACAAAATGGGATGGGAATGCTCTTAGCAAACCTAGGACTTTGCGAGGCTAATAATAATCACATTTTTTTTTTCTTCTTCTAGGAATAATAATAGTGATGTATGTGTGACGCTATTAAAAGCATACATGTATAATACCTAGCTTTTAAAAAAAAAAATCCCTAAGTTAGTAAGGTGGTGTTTGGATCCTTTACTCAAAAGGGATTTCTCGGATTTCTATACATAAAATGCATTCTGTAAAAAATCTAAAATGTTTGGTTGAGATTTTGGGAAAAGCAAAATGCATTTTGCAAATTCTTATTTTTAGAACAGAAATCAGAATCCAAAAAAAAAAAAAGGATTCTGATTCTGGCTTATAATTCTGATTTTTGCTAAAGTAAATAGGACCCACTGACATAGCAATAATTGTTCCTCAAACGATTATTTTCGCTCATTTTCTCTCTTTGCTTTCTTTTTATTGTTTTTCTACACTATTCTATTTTCATTTCGGCGAGTAACAAAAATCATTGAAAGAACAAAATCACAACCACCAACAATGAAAAAAATTCAAACAAAAAATAAAAATAAAAAATTAGACCTTGTGCAAGAAGATCTGAAATCACACATACAGAAAATATGAGCAACAAAATGAAATCACACACAAAAGTGAGCAACAAACCTAGCAATGACAAATTCACAACAACAACAAAACTCCACTGTGTGAACAAAAACACAACTAGCAACAAAATCACAAAGATAAACAACAATACTCTTTTTGCAGGATCAAAACCAAAAATAAATACTCTTAAGTAAATGAGAGAATAAACAAAAAAATAAAGGCTAAAGAGAACAGAGAGTGGGGCTGAAAAAAAAAAAAAAAAAAAACAAAAAAATAAAAAAATAACCAGTAACCGGCGAATAAGGGGGAAAAAAAATGGTGTACGTGTGCGGTGTGGGGGAAAAGCAGGAAAGAAAAAGAAAGAAATTGGGTGGGGCGGGGGCGTGTTCGGTGGGGAAAAAGGGGTGAGGGAAAAAAATCAAAAGGGATAGGAAAAAAAAACAAAAGGGAGAGGGAAAAGAAAAATATAGTTTTATTGTTTGTTGGATGCAAAGTGTAGAATTGTAAAAATAGTTTTATTGTTTGTTGGTTGCGATTTGCGAATTGTAAATTTTTTTTTTTTTTATTGGAAATGATTTTTGTACATCTCATTACACATACAATACACACTTGTCCAAATTTTTATCACATTAAATTTTGTAAAAGTGTGCAATGTAAATGTGCACAAATTATGACCTTTTTATTATATTTTATATATATATTATATATATATATATATATATTTTTTATAGTAGACATTAATTTAAATTACAACATAATACTTTATTTTTTGAATTTTTTTTCATATTAATGTTGAGAATGAAAAAATAAATAAAAATTTGTTGAGGATTTTTTGTGTGTGTTAATTTTGTATTGTTAATAAATGTATTTTTAGCCTTATCTTGAGATATTTTAAAAAAAAATTGTTAATTACATAATATATTATTTAATAGGAAAAATATTTCTCTAAAATACCAACCAAACGCAATTTCATTCAATATAATCACTTTTTAACAAAAGTTTCAGTATTTTGCCAAACATACTATTTTCAGCAAAATGTATTCTAAAGAATGCATTCCCAAAATAGAAGATCCAAATGTAATTGTTTCGTATTTCTTAAAAGGACTGGACTAACCACATGGGCGGCTTACTGTTGGGCTTGTCCCAGTATGCCCAATGCCAACACTGCTTGATAGTTGATGCAGGGCCTTTGCCAATGGGCGATGGAGGATTCTCCTCTCATATCATTTGACGCTCACATTACCCATATGCCCAGAACATATACCGGATCATTACATTACCACCTTATTAGACACTCACATAAGCCCCATTCCTCATAAAGGCCCTTCCAATATGAATCAATGATTCTCTGTGTGATCCAACGTTTAGCTAGAGAAACCCTTGGTCTTGCTTCGTTTCTTCCACACTTAATCAAATGGATTTTCTATTAGGCAAGTTCCGAGTTCCTTTCAATTTGGAACCAAAATTCTTTTGGAAATATTCAAGTCTTCACAGAATAGAAGGAAACAGATTATATAACAACAGTTCCTTCAAAATATTTATTTGGTTTGCTTTCCTCGCCCCAACAAATTGGACAATATCGGTTGTCTCTCTTAGTAAAAGGTTTAACTTAATTGGTAAAATCTTTTTATCATCGAATATGATAAGAGATTTAATATTGAATCTCATCAATAAAAAAATAACGGTTAAAATATTATTTTCGTCTCTAAAATTTGTTTGAATTTCATTTTTCGTCTCTAAATTATTGAAAATATTATATATATTTTCTATCCTTAAACTTCATCCCTAAATCCCTAACTATTGCAAAAAGTTTTTTTTTTTTTTTTTCGTCTCTATTTTTGCTCTACAAAATTCCTAATCTATAGATTAGGAATTCACATGAAACAAAATTCTTATGTCTTGAACTGATAGGATATATGTTGTGAAAAGTTATGATATCATTAAATGGATAAAAATTTATGACGTGGTAAATTATGGTTTTAGTGTCAACGGATTTTGTGGAGAGGTATATTTGTCCAAAATATGAATGGACTTTGCTTCGTCGAAATTCTAGAAAATTTCACATAGAATCATATTTTCCAAGAATAATGTTTGAAATTTACATGTAGTTATTTAATTTGCGCCACATGAAATAATAATAAAAATAAAAATAAAATATGATTTTCTCTCTTAAACATCTTTCACATGACATGTAAATTAGAATAATGATTTTTCTTCTCATGAAATCCTCAAGTAATTTTACAATACCCATGTGGGTACGGTATCTCTAATAGATAAAATTTCACATTGAATAGTACCAATGTCACATATGATGATACATACCTCACATATGATGGTACCTACCATCACATTGCTTGATACCTTAAATTTTTATTTATTATTTAAATTTAATATATATAAAAAATTAGATAGTACCAACATCACATATGATGATATTACATCATATTTGATGGTACCAATTGAGTGAGTACCAAATTCACAAAAAAAGTGTGGGTATTGTATAATGACCCAAAATCCCTAAAAACTAACAAGAAATAATAAAGTTTTCATCAGAAGATAAAAAAGACATCAAGTGAGTAAGTTTGGGTAAACCCATGGAAATGATTGCAGGCATCACATAGGGTTCATATTTAGGATTTTATCTAAACATTTTTCACATGAGCATGTATTCTTCTGCACAATAATGATGTTCATTCATTCTTAGGATTATGTGTATTTTTTGTGCATAACATTGTTATTAGTTTAAATTCATGCCTTTAATTCATTTCATGTGTCATTTTTGGAGTAAATTATATGTTTCTTTATTTCTATCAATTTTGATTTTCATGGTGAATGTTAATTTTTTCCAATTTATTTTCATTGTGTATTTTTAATTAATTGTTCGATGGAATGGGAAGACTTGTTTGTATTGATTATTATACACTTAAAGGCTAGTCGTTTGGACTAAGTAGCTAGGGTGGGTTCTGTGTGGTGTTAAATTGTATTAGGGCCCAAAAACTCAATCCATTGTATATTTGGGCCTAACCTATTTAAATTACACCCAATTACTTGTGTATCTCTCTCCTTATTTTCCATGTAGTTTATATAAAGGCCTTCCCACTCTATTGTAAAGGATGACCAATAATAAGTAAGAAAAGACTAGATAGACGTAGGCCCTATTGGTCGAACCACGGTAAATCCGGTGTCGTTTTCCTCTCTTCCTCCCCAACCATGCAAATACCCAAACATGCAATTCCGACCCTAGAAATAAATTGAGGGAGCTATTTTGACCTCCTATAGATTCTTAAGTTATTAGGATGTATCAACTATCAACAGTGAAATTTCTATCTTTAGATTTGCAATTGAGAGATACTAATAACCTTGGTTCCCTTAGGTCGTGATTCCCCCACATATTCAACTTGTATCAACTCCAATGCTTCAATGCCCTAGACACGACATGTGTGTGTCTAAAGAGGGTCATGTGTTGGGTTTGCATCTCATCTTGTGCATTGGAGCATTGGACGCTTTACCCTTATTAAATAAGTCTCACTTTTACCTCTACTTTTCATACTAGTAAGAAAATAATATCTACATCTACGCTTAAGAAAACAAGTAGTTTATGGACCAAAATCATTAACCCGTTTGAACCTAAAAAGGTTGAAGCTCTGGTGGTAGAATGGGAATTGGAAATCGCTAAGATAAATTGGAAGGAAATTTGGTCGAAAGAGATGGTTCTTTGATTGATCCCCTCTTGAAAGAAGGGGTAAAGCTATCATGGCTCATAAGCCCAATTGTTAAAGACGTGATAGAGATTAGGAATAAGGAGTTATTTTACGTAATTTCCCTAGAGTGAATGGATTGGATAATGTTGGAGCTAGGTCACTGGGCCTCAAAATCGTTGTATTTTTGCTATTTAACCTTACCCATCATACCAAATAAAATATATAAATAAATAAAAAACAAAACAAAACAAGAAATTCATTATCAATCTAAAGGTAGACACAAAAGAGACAGAGATTAGAGAAAGGAAGTAATAGGTAAAAAGAAAAAAATAAATAAAGGAAGCAATAGATACAAGAAAAAGACAGGAGAGGCAGAGGACAAACTTGAGCTCAATCTAATCGGTTTGCCATTTACTTTATCTCTTTTGCACCTTTATCCCAATGCCAAACGCCACTTCAGTTAAAGACAAACATAGGGAAACTCATAGCCTCTTCCAAGGCATGAGAAATGCCGCAACTCAGATTCCTAGTTTTTGACCATTTTGGCATGCCTATATGTTCAACCTAAGGGTTAAATTTTTGTACCTTTATTTGTTACTTTTTCAAATTAAAATATTAAGCACCTATCCTTCACCAATGTTAGCCGCCCATATGCAAATTTAACTGAATTATTTCATCAAATTTACTTAAAGGCAGAGAGAATACTTAATTTTCATTTTATACTTCCATTTATCAAAATTTCCACAAGGCTTTTAGAATCAATAGATGTCTTCAGTCTTCACTAGCTGGTCACGTTCCTAATTTGCATATTAAAGTTGAACATTTATATGGAGAGAGAGATATAGAAAGAGAGTAAATGAGTATGAAATGGACAAAAATAACGAGGATTTTCAATTAGAGTAATGTTTATCAAGATACTGAAAAATATTTCTCACCAACTAATTATGGTTGTTAATACTACACTCCTAAGTGGCCCTTTAAGATTTTGGAATATGATAATTTATCAAAACTTGATATCGTGGTGTGATGATATGATAGCAATTTAAATACATATTACCAAAAGAATTGATAATGGCCTTCATAGAATTTTGATACAAATACAAAATCTTCCTCTCTTTACATTAATTCTAACTTCTTCTTTTTTCTCTAAATAAATTATTAAAGAAAAAAAAAAACAAGACATCAACGATGAATGAGTAATGGGGTTTAGCATTTGATGACAGGCTTGACTCGTTGGGAGCACTTTGCAAACGGGTATGAAAGTCACAATAGTGGACTGGAGGGTTCCACATGTTTAACGTTACAGAAGCCAGAAAGTGATACAGCTAGACAATGAAGAGTGAATGCAATGGATCCTAGGTGTCCAACTGATCAACGTTCTAATTTAGCAGTTTTTAGTCACTTTGCCTCAAATCACACCATCACCATGTAGGCCCTTCACAGTTCACATCCCCCAACATCAAAATACCTTTAATATCTCTCTCTCTCTCTCTTCACTCTTTCTCAATTCAATTCTCAAAATAAAATGCCCGGCAAATACGCTTATGATTGATTTTTTCTTCAAAACACCGTTACAATGCCAAAAGATTGTGTCTCTCATGAAAGAAAGAGAAAAAAAAAAGTGTGACAGATTGGTAATTGGTTAAGTGATGGGGTCCCATGTAATGGAATGCTAATAGCTGGCTAATATTTTGAACCTGGACAGTCTGGTCCTCCCAACCTTAATCCAACCCCACAACCCAACAAATTATAACCCCACCTCCCATAACCCCACAAGCCCACAACTCCACCCACAACATTACATTTCCCACTCTTTAAAAACCCACATCCCATAACTCTTTCCCACAACCCCCACTTCTCTCCTGATAAGTCCTAAGTCTCACAACTCCCTGTCACAATTTAAAGTGTGTCCTATAGTGGGAAACTAGAGAATCCTAGTAAAAAAAGTCAGGCATGGCTGAGGGTGAGCAAGTTCAGAAGCAAACACAAGAAACATTGGCCCGAGTGGAAGAAGAAGAGGTGGTGGTGACTGATGTTCCACAAGCTGAGAAAGCTACCACCACTACCACGGTGGTAGAGAAAGTGCCACCACCTGTGCCAGAGACAGAGGAGCCAACGAAGCCAAAGCCCATTAAAGAAGAAGAGTCTGAGGTAGAGCCTGCTGATACTGAGGTATCAAAATCATCAGGTGAAAATGTTGATGAGAAGACCCCTTTATCGGTTTCCTTTAAGGAAGAAAGCACCAGAGTTTCTGATCTTCCTGACACCGAGAAGAAAGGACTTGAAGAGCTTAAGCAGCTTATTCAAGAAGCCCTTAACAACCATGAATTCACAACTCTGCCTTCCCCTCCATCACCACCCAAAGAAGATCAAGAAAAGCCGGCGGCTTTAGAGGAAAAGGAAAAGAACCCAGATGAAGAAAAGCCATCCCAAGTTGTTGCACCTGAGGAAGCTGCAAATTCAGAATCAGAAACTGTAGCAGAATCCAAGGATGAAGCACAACCAGAAAAAGAAACAGAAACAGTGGTGGTTAGCGAGGTCATTGAAGAGAAGGTGGCAGCTGATAATAATACCGTAGATGATGATGGTGCAAAGACTGTGGAAGCCATTGAAGAGACCATTGTGGCAGTCTCTTCTTCGGTTACACAAGAGCAGCCTCCTCCTTCTGAAACAAAAGATGCAGAAGAGAAGGCTGCTCAACCCTCAGAGGCAGAGGCTGAGGCAGAGGCAGAAGAGAAAGATGTAAAGGTTGAGACTTTGGCTGCTTTGCCACCAGAGGAGGTATCCATATATGGGGTACCTCTTCTTGCCGATGAGAGGAGTAATGTCATACTGTTGAAGTTTCTAAGGGCGAGAGATTTCAAGGTGAAGGATGCTTTTGCCATGATCAAGAACACGGTTCGGTGGAGGAAAGAGTTTGGGATTGATGAGTTGCTGGAACAAGACTTGGGTAGTGATTTAGACAAGGTGGTGTTCATGCATGGATTTGATAAGGAAGGACACCCCGTGTGTTACAATGTCTATGGGGAGTTCCAGAACAAAGAGCTTTACCAGAAAGCATTTTCTGATGAAGAGAAGAGGCAGAGATTCTTGAGGTGGAGAATTCAATTCCTGGAAAGGAGTATCCGGAAATTGGATTTCAAGCCAGGTTGTATTTCCACCATTGTTCAAGTTAATGATTTGAAAAATTCTCCTGGGCCTAATAAGTGGGAGCTTAGACAAGCAACCAAACAGGCCCTCCAATTGCTCCAAGACAATTATCCTGAATTTGTAGCCAAACAGGTATAACAATATGGTAGTTCTTTTCTTTCTTCTTTTTTAAATTATTATTTGTAAATTCTTAATATTGTTGTTTTAATTTTGGGTTTGTTTGCTTTGGTTTTTTTTTAAGGTGTTTATCAATGTCCCTTGGTGGTACCTGGCAGTCAATAGAATGATAAGCCCATTTTTGACCCAAAGGACTAAAAGCAAGTTTGTATTTGCTGGTCCTTCCAAATCTGCAGAGACCCTTTTGAGGTCAGTACCAAATATAGCAAGAACATCTCATATTTCTCTATGTGGGTTTAGGCTGCCTAAATATTGGCTTTGGCAATGCAGATACATAGCTGCAGAGCAGGTACCAGTCAAATATGGAGGACTGAGCAAAGATGGTGAATTTGGCACAACAGATGCTGTTACTGAGGTTACTGTTAGGCCAGCGGCAAAGCACACAGTGGAATTTCCAGTTACTGAGGTATGTAAATGATATTCTATGTCCTTATGGTCAAGGGTAGTTTTTTGAATTTTGAGAATCAAAGAATAAAAAACTAGTCTTTTTTTTTTTTTTTGTTACACAATAAAAAACTAGTCAATTCTAGACGCTAGAGTGACTTTGGCCTTATATGATATTCTACCATAGACTTGTTTTGGTAAAAAAAAATTACTGTCCTATTATGTTGTTGAAAATGGGGAATCTTTTCTTGGATTCTCTGAACACTCTGTAGTGACATTATACACTTTTGTGCTTGTTTTTTGCTCTACTGGTAAGATTTAACTAGGGACAAGCTGTGAACCTATGGACCATAAATATGAAATAAATACTAAATTGATTTCTGAGAATTTGGAATTAAAGTGTGGGGAAAATGTGATCAATTAAATGAACCATAAATATGGACCATAAGATTTAAAATATGAAATACTGAATTGCTTTCAGTATGGGGAAGTCAGCGTGATCAATTAAATGGACCATAAATGAAGAAATATAGGAATTGACAATAATAGGTTTTTTACTTTGTTGAGATTATCAAACTTTCCTACACTTCTTTTGGTCTCCAATAGGAGAAATGAACAGAAATCCAGATTTCTTTTTTTTGAATGTAAGGAATCAAGATTTGGAAACAAAAACTTCAATCTTATGATGATAGTTCTCCCTTTTATTTGTTAAATTATTTTGTCTATTTTGGGAATAAACACACCGGCTATGTAGATACTGATTGGGATTAGAGTTGTAATGTGGCCAAAATCCCTTATGATTATTTTTCTTTCTTAAAGAAGAGAAATGATGTTAGTACTTTAATTATTCTTGCTCCTATGCGATGATAACCCCTGTTGAAACACATCATTATAAATGATTAGATTACATGCTTAAGAAGTGATTATACTGTTGGTCCAAAGAAATGGAAGTCCCTGGGGGATGGCAATCACATGCTCTGATGGTTTCTCTAGAAATGACAGGAGACAATGATGAAATTACCTGAATACTTTCTATTTGTAGACACCCTTTTACCATTTTAGGAAGAGTTGCACCCTCTTGAAGAGATGTACCTTTAGGAACAAATACAACTCCCTATAATACCAACCTATATGCCATTCCTAATTATAAAAATAGCTACAACTTTCTGAATAATTAAAAATAATGTGGGAAGGCAGTCTTTAACTATTTGAATTTGAAGGCTAAGAAGATAAACTTCTGCAACAAAGTAGGTTTAATGCACATATATTAACATATAGCCACCAATTAGAGAAATACATGTGAAAGTCAATAGCCTATAAGGCCATAACAAACAAAAGCCCCCTCTAGATGCCTCCTTATGGTGATGTCAATTGCATTATGGGTTGAAGAAAAGATGGTTTTCTATATAGGTTTTGTCAACTGACAATATTTCACAGGAGGTAGCCATATCATTTGGGAAATTATCTGTGGTTGTTAATAATTGAAATTTAAGTGTGATCAAAGTGCTTATCAATTATCTTCTCCCTTCTTATCCATAACAAAAGAAGATAATTCTGTGTCTTTCTTTTAATGAACATTAAACTAAGGTTTTATAATGTAAAATTATTGATATGCAGTCCTGCCATCTTGCTTGGGAGGTCCGAGTTGTGGGATGGGATGTGAACTATGGTGCAGAATTTGTGCCAAGCGGCGAAGAAAGTTACACTGTGATCATACAGAAGGCTAGAAAGGTTGCCTCATCTGAAGAACCAGTTCTTTGCAATAGTTTCAAAATTGGTGAACCTGGCAAGGTGGTACTGACCATTGACAATGCTTCCTCTAAGAAGAAGAAGCTCCTTTACCGCTTGAAGACCAAGGCTTCTTCTGATTGAAATTACTAGAATTGTCAAAAGGAAAAAAGGAAAGAAAAAGAATGGGGTTTGTTGATTATAAATAGGGAAGCAAATATAATTATTGGAGGTGGTTTCTCTCTTTTTTGAACTGAATGTTGAAATATACATTTTGTGGTTCTTTATTAAATATGGATATGGTTTTTTAATTAAATTTGTAATTTTTGGTGGCAATGTGAAATTTTACTGATGTAGAGAACATAAATCCATTGCATGAGTTGATGTTTCAGTGGAGCATAGCATGTGTGAGGGCTGGAATGAAGTTTTGTTACAACTGCCATAAGAATTTTTCCCAATTTTTTCTATGTAAACTTTTGTTGTTTCCTCATCCATTTTTTGTCTATGTAATTAAGTATATTTATTGGACGTACCATGTATTGGTGGCTTGGTGTACCTTGATGAAAATATAATATTTGTTGTCTTGAGCTGGCATGTGGTCGTTTTATGGGGCACTCTACCTCATTTCTATAGTACTGCACCTGTAAATTGTAAATTATCTTGACTATCTTTAAACTACAAAAAGTTGAACTGATGCAATTGACAAGAGCCATAAAACTTGTTTAACCCTATCTAGTTCTTGCCTGGTTTATAATTTGACGGTTCCAACCGTTCGAAATCCTCTATATACTGTGGACATTTAGAGAACTTTCAAGGAAAACTTTGGCAAAAGTTAATGCAAATTACAGAACTAAAATTTCATCAAGTCTTTGCTAAAATTGGTAGTCTTGTTCTCATAAAGGGGGTTTGTGATTTATCAAACCATGGTTCTTACCAGCCTCTTGGCTCAAGCAGTACTTCTGCCTCCACCCCAATGAGGATCAAGTAGTCGGTGTGAATAGTAGGCTTAAGTGAAAATGACTTTTCAATCACGATTTATCACATTAATAGATATGAAGAAAATTATTAAAAAAGTAAAAATAAATTGTATTCTAGCTTTAAAGATACCAGATTCACTTAGACATTTGGCCCAATAATATCCTCGTTCTATAAAAAAAAAAGTTGGGAGACATGCCTAAAAGTCACCTCTTCCAAGATTAATGTGAAATAGTAATCACTAGAGTAATCATACAATCTCTTTATTTTTTGCTGAATAACATATCATCTCTTTCTAGGTCGAAAGTCGAATGCTTTTGAAAATATAAGCAGCCGATTTACTCTTTCTTTTACTTTTCTGAAAATTCTTTCTTGCCTAAAATTGCGTATTGTTTGACAGTCAAATAGCCTTTTAAATAACCATATTAATTTGGGATCATAAGTCCAACTTCAAACTTGTACCATGTGTATCAAATACCTTTGCCATGTCTCGTATTCCAAGCTTCCTGAACTCTGTGCCAGCTATGGACCATGGTTAAACATGCAAAATGCACAAAACAATATATTTACAGACATCTTGGGACCCATTAAATATTCATTGATTTTGAACTTCTAATATATATTTTTTTCGCACTGATTTTCTTTCATCCTGAAACCCACTTGCATTGAATAATATAATCCATTCTATCATATGCTTTGAACATTATTACCCTTTCTCCCCCCCACTTTGGAGTCTTTTATTTTTTATTTTTTTGATAAGACACTTTGGAGTCTTTTTAGGCATGAAGATATGTGATTTCTTTATCTTGTAAAAGTGGTGGATGGTCATCATTTATATTACCACTTTACCTTAATAAAGTGCACGGTTGTTTTCCTTCATTACTTTAATAAAGAATGTCATATAGTTTCTTTTTATCTTCTCATCATTAAATGCAGATCGCCCAACATATTATAAATGCAATTCCTCAATGTAGTATGACAATAAAGGGAAAAGAGCATCCTAGGTGAAAGGCATTAGAAGTTCAAACTGGTACCCTAATAACCTAAATAAATGGTCCAACCTTGTCATATAGTCCTTTAACTTTTTTCTTGTTTTGTTTATATCAAAATGAAATATGACAAAAGACCATTCTCTGATCTGGCAAAGTAAAAGTAATGGAGCAACAAGTCTATAATGTGGTCGGGTGTAGAAAGAGCAACAAATGCAGCGGCTTCGGCGGCAACATGCGGGTGTACATTCACTTCAGTTGGCACTTTGGCATCATTACTTTGTGTGTGGTGGTCCCAACTACTGAGGACAAAGTGCAAATTTCCAGTCCTATCATGCCCCATGTGCTGCTGACGCTTTGCCTCTAACATTATTTCCATGCTCTTATCTATCTATGCACTGAAGTCGTCTCTCAATTAACTTCAAATGAGCATTAAACGTGGGGACACCTTTCATTCTTTCCTTAATGCTCATCGTGTTAAAAGTTGTCTAGCTTCATCAAATTATTTAGTGGGCTGTCCATATGCCCGAACACAGGACTGTCTTGATAATTTCAAGTTGCCTTACCTACAGATGTTGAACAGTTGAGTAGATTTGATCGATAAAGGGCTCAAATAGTGTCCAATGGGATAAGATTTTGAATTTAAGTGTGCCAGATATGGTTGAGAACCCAAAATTTTCATATTATAAATGTTAGGAAATGGGGCGAGGACAAAAAGAAAGAATCACAAAAATATTGTGTTTGAGATGCGTTGAATAGTTATCTTTAGGATTATGGTAGCCTCCACTATAAATACAAGTTTGATAATGGGTGTGTTGTGCAAAATGGCCATCACAAGGACTCACTCAAACTTGATTGATTGTGCAAAATAATTAGGCTTGAGAAAGATCTACAAATAAGTACGGAACAAAGGAATTAGAAAAAAAATAATAGACAATTACACACAAAAGAGAAACACCAAGGATTTTACATGGTTCAGCTTTTGCTTACATTCACGGGCAGCGACCAATAAAAGTTTCACTATCAAATATGGAGAATACAATATGGTGTAGAGTTACTCTCTTAATACCCAAAACCCAAATACACCCAATAACTCTTTCAAGCAAATATCAAAGAATGGAAGAATATTATATTCAATCGGCAAACACAGATCACTCACTCATTCTCCAAATATTCGGCACACTTTTGCTCTCTTTAATCTATTCGGCACACTTTTGCTCTCTTTAATCTATTCGGCACACACCAATTAACCAAAGCAACACCTATATATATAACATCTTCTTTTCAAATTTGACTAGGACTAGGAGTCCTATTTCTTGTGAACTTCAAAGAACCAATGGATTAGGCTACTATTTCGCCGTGCATAATAAGAGAAAGAGTTCAACATGTTTTTTTACTTCTAATATGACTTTAATTCAAGCCATACACTTGCTAACACGGTGTTGGGTAGCTTTTGTCACATTGCCACGTGTCTAGTTTTGATTGGCTCGGCTTTCGGCCCAGGTTCATGAGAGGGGTAGTCAAGTCCGGAATTCCTTCGGTGTTCTGAGAAGGCTACCGTTTTGTTCGTTGGTAAAAATATGATTTGCATTAATAAGCGATAATCATAGCTAAGTGGCATAATGAAAATCATCTATAACAGTTGTAGCAAAAGGTTATTGACAAACGTAGGAGATTTTGTAATATCATATGAACAGTAATAACACAAGAAAAGCGATAACATTAGATAACTATAGTTTAACAAAGAGAGTTTTTGAGAATTTTAGTTTATGCGTGCTTTTGCACTAGTGCTACAAACACGTTGCTCACATGTCGTCGTTTAGTTATGGTCTTTAGTCGTTTAGCGAAATTTTCATTTAGTGGTGAAACGTCACACTTAGCAGCAATGAGATTTACCGGGATGTTGAATACTATTCATCCTACAACAATCTTGGACACTTTACAGTAACTTTACCCATCAACGGCTCCCTCGTATTTCCGATAATAACTTCATGTTGATAGGAACTCAACCGTACAAGAAGGATGATAATGAAGGGAGCTTTGTAGCCATTGCCACATGGAGTTCTTGGATTAAAATTGACATTTAGAACTTCCTTTTGTTGAGTCTTGGTTGAGTTTGACATTCCCTCCATGGTTGGACTTGTGGCTTCCCATTGTTGCGTCTCCAAATTATGATGCAAACCAGGGCTAATCTAATACACCACACAAAACTCATTATTGAAGAGAAATATGAGTGAGTGATTGGGTGAGGAGGTGTAGCCAAGTTTATGCAAGACAAAGTATCAAAGATGAATTGGTTGTATGAGAAAGAATTGAGTTTTAGAAATTTTTAGTGAAATGAGTGTGAGAGTTTCTTTGTTTCTCACCCATATTAGTTGTTGGTTCCCTAGCAATACACATTAGTAAACCATTATATGCAAGGGTGAGCATTTAGACTATACCATAACCTCCCATACCAGGATATTCCCCCCAGATCTGGTGTAGGCTTGGGCCGCACAATAGAAAAATAATACAACTGAACCAATCTGGTCTGTTGCCATTTGGGGCAATCCAGTTAACCCAAGCCCATCTGATTCACGTCTTTAAGGGAAACAGACCCTTTAGGAATTGGTAGATTTGTTAGATCACAAAATCATGATCGAATGATGATAGGTTCGACAAATGTCCTTGTCGGGGCAGTTTTGTGATTTTACTCGTTCGGTTTGATCTTCTTTTGGTCTTGAGTAGCTGGGCCTTCCTTTAAGGGAAATGGACCCTATAGAAACTTCGAAATTTTTTGGATTGTGAAAATAAACACCTAATGGTGATGGGCCCTTCAAATGGCTTTCTTGGCCTTTGGGCCAACTTGAGTCATTCGGGCTTTTGATAGTTTTTTGGGCCCAAATCCATAAAGTTCCTTTTGCTGGGTTTTTTATGTTTAGGCTATGAAAAATCAGTCTCCAAAAATGAGTTCTTAACAAATTTCCTACATGGTACAAAAAAGTTTAAATACAGGGACCCGAGTTGATTCATTCAACTATATAGGTGACTTAGACAATCGCCTAAGAGCATCTCCAACTGGGTTGCCAAAATACATGTCGATACTGCCAACAACTATAAGTAACTCACCAAGAAACTCCAATCAGGCCTTCAAATCCACCTATCATTTGGCATTTCACCTCAAGGCATCAAATTTGAGGTCAAGACTGCTGGAGTCAAATTTAGTTTTTTAAATTTGTCAACCGGTTGGTAGTTAATGTTTGCCCCACTTTTCACCTAACTCCAAATTACTTTTCATTATAGGATTTGTTAACCAGTGCTCTTAGGGCAATGGTTAAGGAGCATTAAATGCTTACACTTTATAGGAAATAATGACCTTTTAATATTAAAATAATAAATAGAAAGACTAAAATACCCTTAAAAGTTGTTTTTATATTATTTTAATATTAAAATTTTACTACTTCCTATAAAGTGGAAGCATTAAATGCTTTCTTAACCATTGCCCTAAGGGCACTCGTTAACAGGATCCTTCATTCTATAGTCATTGGTTTAACACCAAAATTAATGAGTGTGACTGCTGGCAATATTCATTTAACTCCAATCATTTTTTTTTTTTTTTAACCGTTGATAGCTTCCACTCCATGAATTAATCACTTTTGATAGCATTGGCAATATTTATTTAACTTTAGGCAAATTTCACTTTCCCCCTTTATCTATTGGTTCTGTTTCAATCCCCTCTCCCCCCTCCCCCTTTTACCTTTATCAATAATACCAAGAAATATCCCCCATCTATTGGAAATATGTAACTTACCTCTGTAATCTATTTTTCAGTTAAGCCCTAACAAAAGCTAGGTGAAATGTCCAAAATACCCTCATTTTAAAAATAGAAATCATTAATGGTCTGTTTGAATAGTGTGGATTTGGATTTGAAAGCCCAAATCCAAATTATTTGTTTGGATGATTTAAAACCATGAGGATTTGGATTTGGGCCAAATCCAACTAAAATTTTAAAGGTCCAAATCCATAGACTTCAAATAACACCTAAACATAGGAATTTCATAAATCCTCCCATTAGATGATAACACTCAAAATAACTAAAATATCATTGGAATCTATAAAATACATCTAAAGGCGCAAAAATGACAAAAATGCCCCCAAAACATCATATGACCAAAATTACTTCTAAATGATCGAAATAACCTCAAAACGTCCAAAATGACTAAAATACCCCCAAAACTACCAAAATATCAAAAATACTCATAGAATCATCAAAATGACCAAAATAGCTCTAAAATGATCAAAATAACACTGAAAGTTTCGTAAAAAAAGACAATGTTTGTTGTCAAACTAGAATTTCTAAGGAATGGTCGCCAATTTGTTTGAAGGAAACAAATAACTATGCTTAATCGAGGGTCTAGTGTCTTAAAGCAAACTTAGAATCACAATCTGATTTCGATCTAAAAGGCTTACAGGCTCGGTGATTGCCTTTGCCCAAAGGACTTTAAAATAAAATGCAAGTAAGAAAAGAGAATGAAAGTAATTAAGCTAATAGAAGTAAACAAAAAAGTAGCAATTAATTAAGCTAACTAAGCTAATTGATTAAGCTAAGGGATTATGTAATTAAATTAACTAGTTCTAAGTTGTCTAAAGTAACTAATTGATTAATTAAACTAATTAATTAAGCTAATCGAGGTAGGCTAAAGTTACTTAAACTAAACTAATTAAACTAATCTAAGTAAGCTAAGGTAACTAGTGAATTAATTAAACTAAACTAATTAAGCTAATCCTAGAGTAATTAAGGCTAAATCGAGGTAACTACACCTAAGTTAAAGTAAAGCATACTGTGATCGAGGTAACTAGAGCATCAAATAAAGTAACATTACCATAAACAAGACATTCTTAATTAATTGAAAGAGTACTTACAAGCATGTAAATGAAATACTAGAAGCTACAATCGAAAGCTCTCTTAACTAATCTAACAAGTGCTATTTGGGTTTGCTTGGAGGTGTGTGTGTGTTTGAAATGCACTTGGATTCACTATTTATAAGCCAACTCTAACAGTTACATTCCAAACCTTGACTAAGCCTTGATCTTCTCTTCAAATCCCATAAAAATAGCAAGCCAATAACTATCCCACTAACCCATGTAATATGGAAGTGTGGTAAGTGGCTATAGTGCTTCCATAATTCAAGCCAATAACTACCTCACTATCCCTTCAAAGGTGAAAGTGTGGTAAATGACTTTAGTGCTTCAATATAATGACACATGTTTTTTACATGTCACTTTGTATATAAAACACACATAATTATGGCTGCCAAATTAACACATCATGGTGGCCAAATTATATATGTAATAATTAGGCTTGAGAAAGATCTACAAATAAGTATGGAACAAAGGAATTAGAAAAAAAATAAAAGACAATCACACACAAAAGAGAAACACCAAGGATTTTACGTGGTTCAGCTTTTGCCTACGTTCACGGGCGGCGACCGATAAAAGTTTCACTATCAAATATGGAGAATACAATATGGTGTAGAGTTACTCTCTCAATACCCAAAACCCAAATACACCTAATAACTCTTTCAAGCAAATATCAAAGAATGGAAAAATATTATATTCAATCTGCAAACACAGATCACTTTCTCATTCTCCAAATATTCAGCACACTTTTGCTCTCTTTAATCTATTCAGCACACACCAATTAACCAAAGCAACACCTATATATATAACATCTTCTTTTCAAATTTGACTAGGACTAGGAGTCCTATTTCTTGTGAACTTCAAAGAACCAATGGATTCGGCTACTATTTCGCCGTGCATAATAAGAGAAAGAGTTCAACATGTTTTTTTACTTCTAATATGACTTTAATTCAAGCCATACACTTGCTAACAGGGTGTTGGGTAGCTTTTGTTGCATTGCATGCGTCTAGTTTTGATTGGCTCGGCTTTCGGCCCAGGTTCATGAGAGGGGTAGTCAAGTCCGGAATTCCTTCGGTGTTCTGAGAAGGCTACCGTTTTGTTCGTTGGTAAAAATATGATTTGCATTATTAATAAGCGATAATCATAGCTAAGTGGCATAATGAAAATCATCTATAACAGTTGTAGCAAAAGGTTATTGACAAACGTAGGAGATATTGTAATATCATATGAACGGTAATAACGCAAGAAAAGCGATAACATTAGATAACTATAGTTTAACAAAGAGAGTTTTTGAGAATTTTAGTTTATGCGTGCTTTTGCACTAGTGCTACAAACACGTTGCTCACATGTCGTCATTTAGTTATGGTCTTTAGTCGTTTAGTGAAATTTTCATTTAGTGGTGAAACGTCACACTTAGCAGCAATGAGATTTACCGGGATGTTGAATACTATTCATCCTACAACGATCTTGGACACTTTACAATAACTTTACCCATCAACGGCTCCCTCGTATTTCCGATAATAACTTTATGTTGATAGGAACTCAACCGTACAAGAGGATGATAATGAAGGGAGCTCTATAGCCATTGCCATGTGGAGTTCTTGGATTAAAATTGACATTTAGAACTTCCTTTTGTTGAGTCTTGGTTGAGTTTGACATTCCCTCCATGGTTGGACTTGTGGCTTCCCATTGTTGCGTCTCCAAATTATGATGCAAACCAGGGCTAATCTGATACACCACACAAAACTCATTATTGAAGAGAAATATGAATGAGTGATTGGGTGAGGAGGTGTAGCCAAGTTTATGCAAGACAAAGTATCAAAGATGAATTGGTTGTATGAGAAAGAATTGAGTTTTAGAAATTTTTAGTGAAATGAGTGTGAGAGTTTCTTCGTTTCTCACCCATATTAGTTGTTGGTTCCCTAGCAATACACATTAGTAAACCATTATATGCAAGGGTGAGCATTTAGACTATACCATAACCTCCCATACCAGGATATTCCCCCCAAATCTGGTGTAGGCTTGGGCCGCAAAATAGAAAAATAATACAACTGAACCAATCTGGTATGTTGCCATTTGGGGCAATCCAGTTAACCCAAGCCCATCTGATTCACATCTTTAAAGGAAACAGACCCTTTAGGAATTGGTAAATTTGTTAGATCACAAAATCATGATCGAATGATGATGGGTTTGACAAATGTCCTTGTCGGGGCAGTTTTGTGATTTTACTCATTCAGTCTAATCTTCTTTTGGTCTAGAGTAGCTAGGCCTTCCTTTAAGGCAAATGGACCCTATAGAAACTTCTAAATTTTTTGGATTGTGAAAATAAACACCTAATGGTGATGGGCCCTTCAAATGGCTTTCTTGGCCTTTGGGCCAACTTGAGTCATTCGGGCTTTTGATAGTTTTTTGGGCCCAAATACATGAAATTCCTTTTGCTGGGTTTTTTATGTTTAGGCTATGAAAAATCAGTCTCCAACAATGAGTTCTTAACAAATTTCCTACATGGTACAACAAAGTTTAAATACAGGGACCCGAGTTGATTCATTCAACTATATAGGTGACTTAGACAATCGCCTAAAAGCATCTCCAACTGGGTTGCCAAATACATGTGGATACTGCCAACAACTATAAGTAACTCACCAAGAAACTCCAATCGAGCCTTCAAATCCACCTATCATTTGGCATTTCACCTCAAGGCATCAAATTTGAGGTCAAGACTGCTGGAGTCAAATTTGGTTTTTTAAATTGAGTCCTGTTAACGAGTGCCCTTAGGGTAATGGTTAAGGAAGCTTTTAATGCTTTCACTTTATAGAAAGTAGTAAAATTTTAATATTAAAATAATACAAAAATAACTTTTAAGGGTATTTTAGTCTTTCTATTTATTATTTTAATATTAAAAGTTATTTCCAAAGTATAAGTAATACTCCTTAATCATTGGTATTGCATGCAATACCAATTGAGTGGTTGAGATTGAAAGTTAAGAAATTAACTTTCAATCTCAACCACTTAATAAAAAATTGTTAAAAAATTCAAAAAGCAAAAAGTGAAAAAGTTAAGAAGTTGTGAGAGGGAAAAAAAATTGCACCCATGCAATACTTTTTGGGTATTGTATGAGATCTTAATCCGGTTAACAAAATTCTTTTAAATTTGTCAACCGGTTGGTAGTTAATGTTTGCCCCACTTTTCACCTAACTCCAAATTACTTTTCATTCTATAGTCATTGGTGTAACACCAAAAATTAATGAATGTGACTGGTGGCAATATTCATTTAACTCCAATCATTTTGGCTTTTTTTTTTTTTTTAACCGTTGATAGCTTCCACTCCATGAATTAATCACTTTTGATAGCATTTGCAATATTTATTTAACTTTAGGCAAATTTCACTTTCCCCCTTTATCTATTGGTTCTGTTTCAATCCCCTCTTCCCCCTTTTACCTTTATCAATAATACCAAGCAATATCCCCCCATCTATTGGAAATATGTAACTTACCTCTGTAATCTATTTTTCAGTTAAGCCCTAACAAAAGCTAGGTGAAATGTCCAAAATACTCTCATTTTAAAAATAGAAATCATTAATGGTTTGTTTGGATAGTGTGGATTTGGATTTGAAAGCCCAAATCCAAATTATTTGTTTGGATGATTTAAAACCATGAGGATTTGGATTTGGGCCAAATCCAACTAGGATTTTAATGGTCCAAATCCATGGATTTCAAATAACACCTAAACATAGGAATTTCATAAATCCTCCCATTAGATGACAACACTCAAAATAACTAAAATATCATTGGAATCTATAAAATACATCTAAAGGCGCAAAAATGACAAAAATGCCCCCAAAACATCATATGACCAAAATTACTTCTAAATGATTGAAATAACCTCAAAACGTCCAAAATGACTAAAATACCCCCAAAACTACCAAAATATCAAAAATACTCATGGAATCATCAAAATGACCAAAATAGCTCTAAAGTGATCAAAATAACACTGAAAGTTTCGCAAAAAAAGACAAAAATGCTTTTTAGCACAAAAAGTGATGTATGGTTCAAATTTAATGGAGTCTTAAAGTCCTTTAGCGAAATTATGAAATTTTTGGCACTTTCTACTATAAAAGAGCTTAACCTCAACACATTTTTAGTCAAATTCTAACTAACCCCCATCCCTATTTTTAACTAAGTTTTTATTTTTTATTATTATTATTGTTATTGTTATTATTATTTCACTCTTTCATTACTTCCCCCCCCCCCCCCCTTTTCTATATTTTTCTCCTTTCTATAGAGCAAAACCAAAAAAAAAACCAAAATAATCAAACCAAACAATGAAGAAAGAAGAATAATGAATCAACACAATGAATTTCTCTAAAATAAATCAAATCAAAGAAAAAAAAAAATAAAACCTACTAAAAAAATAATAATAAATCTAAAGAAACCAGAATTTGTGAATGCGATTTTCCCAAATGGCTTTGTCCCAAAACCTGGATGAGTGATGGTTTCGTAATGACGACAACAACCCTAGATGCCTTGAGTCGAAAGTATGTAGTCCATTGGAGTTGGAGTAACCTCGATGCGGATATCAGACCACGAGAGGGACAACCTGGAAAGCCTTTGCACGTCTTGGAAGAGTTAGTGCAAGCGGACTTGGACAAAGAAAGGTGATGCCTTTGAGCTACAGTAGTTTTAGTATGGGAGAGAGATGAAAGCAGGGGTGGAGTTAGGATTTTGTCTTTGTGAATCGTGAGGGAGAACTAAGAACTCATTAATAATATCAATTTTGTAAACTAAAATTCACAAAAACTATCGTATACTACATGTATCTCCAATTATTTGTAAAATACCAAGTTATCCATAATCCATGAACTAAATATCAATTTAATATACTTATCAAGCATAATTATATTAGGGTGTGGATATTTCCACACCAATTTCTTATATTTCCGCACCAATTGGTGCCGAAATGTCAAACAATAAAGTGAAATTTCACTTCAATTTCTGATATTTCCGCACCATTAGTGCGGAAATATAAAAACTTAGTGTGAAAATAACAATTCCCTTATATTATTATAAACTAATAAAAATAACTTTACACATCAATAACATATTAATATCTTCTCTTGTTTTGCACAAACAATAACATATTAATATCATTATAAACATTAACAAATTCAAAAGCTACAACCAAAATTACTTTTATAATAATAAAAAATTTAATACTAACAAGAAATTTGCAAAAGAAAAGGTAAAAATCATACTTTATTAGCTTTTTCCTTTGCAAAACCCAAATCTAGGGGAGCAAATAGTTATGACTGATGAACATATGGAAATAGCCAATTTTGTGGGTCACCACATAGTTACTCTTAAGATCCATTGACAATGAAGAGAGTCACCAATTAGGATGCTCATCCAAGCTACCAAAAAAGTGTGAAGTGGAGTAGTCATGGAGAATACATGTCGTAGAATTTTTTTGGTTCTTTAGCAAGCCTCAAGTATTGAGCAGACGTGACCAATGCATATCTAAGTATTGAGCATTTTTTTTTTCTTTTTTCTTTTTAAATGTTCCCAACAATTTATAAAATTTTAAAGCGGTCCACAATATTTTAAGCAAACAACACAATGGAGACTGATTTAGTTTTTTTTAAGATTTTGAGATTTTAGAATTAACCAAAATAAATTTCTAAATTTGAGTGGGGGGCACGTACCCCCACTGTCCCCATACCAAATCCGCCCCTAGAGGGAGATTGATGGGGGAATTAATATTTAAAAACTTACTATTGTACATGATGCATGAGATTTTTAACTAAGTTTAGCCATATTTTAGCCAAATAAAGAGATGTATTTAACTTGTAAATGCTTTAAAGGAGTAGTGTTGAACTCACACGGTCACACCATAATTTGACTCCACTCTCTTATGATACCACTAATGGATGGAAATCTTATGTGCGACAGGTAAGATGGATTTGTGCTTGTATCTTCATGTGGAGCTGCCACAGCCGTAGTGTGAAGCAACCATTCCTCTTTTACCCCAATTGTTCTTTTATTAAAATTTATTTTTTTATTTTATTTTATTTTTGAATGTGTGTGTGTTTTTCTTTTGTTAAGGTTGCACTATAAACTATATAAACTTTACTGTATACACAATTGCAACTGCAACTGCATGTGAAGGGATTCTCACAGACATTAAAGGTTTTGCATTGTTTACAACAACAACTCGCAAACGCCAAGCCATATCAATACCAAATGCAGTCCTCGTGACAGAATTGCACGTGAATATATGCTATCTTTATTACACAGTTTTGGTACCAACTACAAAATGCACCGTCACCTCACTCTTTTTCATGCCCTCTAGACACGAAGAACAGTACGTGTCGTTCTGAATTCTACTATATAAATGGCAGGAGGACACAACCCAAAAACCCACTTGTGCTTCAATTGTGTGGTTGTAGAATTAATTTCATTTTCAGTGGAAGAGTTAACCTGAAGAAGAATATCATGGAGAGGAAATCACTTGTGCTTTTCTTCTTGCTGTTCATTGCCTTGGCTTCTCGTAAGACTCTCTCTTAATTAGCACTATTCTTTTTTTCTTTTCTTTTTTTGAGATTTGGTTTCTTGGGTCACTTTAAAGTAATACTAAAACGTGGTTTGTGTGTGTTTTTGATATCAGAAATGATGGTGGTGCCAACTGAGGCAAGAGTTTGCGAGGCACAGAGCCACAAGTACCATGGTCCATGCATCCATAACCACAACTGTGCTTTGGTGTGCAGGAATGAAGGTTTCTCTGGTGGCAAATGCAGAGGATTCCGTCACCGTTGTTTCTGTACTAAACTTTGTTAATTGGTGCAACTAAACGATATGCATAAGCAATTGATCCAAGTAACGAATAATAGAAATTGTGGTACTAGAGTCTAGGGAGTGTTTGGTGGTGAGGTACAAATAAATTGTTATCTTCCATTTGGGGAGTATCATCATGTTAGCTTTCCGCTTTTTCGTTGAGTGATGTGTCATCCAGTCATGACTTTCTTGTTCAAGGAAATAGCACTTGCAATTCATTACAAAAAAATATTTGCTTTCTATTGTCCATCTATCTTAAGTAAAATAATTCAATGAAAATTAACTAATCCAAACACAAACTTAGCTTCAATTTTTACAAAGATTTTCTTTCGAATTTCACAAAAAAAAAAAAATAAATAAACTCAAAATTTATCAATAGGAGAGAAAGAATCTCGAAAAATAAAGAAAGATATAGAAAGAAAAATAAGAAGAAGAAGAAGAAGAAACAAAACAAAGATGCGGAGAACAGAGGCATTGAGAGAGGCAATGATGTACTGGTCCTGGATGAAATTGTCGGTTGAAACACTGAATTTGGCCGGTATAGCCGGTTCGTTGGGATACAATATCTTTTCGTGTACTGGTTTGTATTCCGATACTATAAATGCGTTATTCTCGCCGGTACAATACAAATTTAACTACCTTACTACATACACCCAAGGAAACAGTCATTCACTAGAAGAGCTCTGGACACCCTAATTGGCAAAAACAAAAATGTATATGTATATATAATCATTCCATTTTACAATAAACTTGTTTTAGATCACATGTCATTATTAATCACGAGAGTACAATTTTTCTTAGCAAAATTTGAGTTTGTAACCTAACTCGACCTCAACATAATGCTAGAAGTGGTTGTGAATTGAATTTTACGCAATGAGAAAAAAAAAAAAAAACAGGACCCCGCTTTCAAGAACAACACATCTTTTGATGCGAACTCTTAAGTAGAACTCACCCCTGATAATCAGCTTGCAAGAGGAAAATGCCCACATGCTAATATACATATGATCAAACTCATACTTAACCGACGTGGGACACTTGGGATCTTAACATACTACCGTGCTTTGCATCCAACGTCCACGATGGCTTTCAGATTGAGGTAGGGCTCACAGCACTCCTTAGGTAGACCTTTCCAAGGCAATGGCCATAGAGCAGTCCATATGACATCCGAGCTCATAGTACTCAACGTGATATCTACTCTTACACCAAATGATTTGAACTTCTAGGTAAAACCCACCCTTGAAAATCGGTGGGACACTTAAGATCCTAACATAAAATGATACATGCCACATATGAATGTGATAAAATGATACATGCCACATATGAATGTGACTTGAGTTGTGGATTGCATTGGATAATTCGAATGGCAGTGTCAACATATTAGGATTTATCTTAGTATTTGGTTGCTATTTGATAAGTGCCATAGACATATAGGTGTTATCCTTTTATCTTTATCTTTTTGTTTTAGCTTAGGAGTTATCATTTGTTAGCTCAACTTTATGTTTTTGTTGAGTTACGTCTCTTATGTTTCTAGCATGTAAGGCTATTAAAAGAATACATGAATAATAACAAAGCATCAGAATATTTATTAATAAAATCAAGTTTTGCTTATTAGGAGGTCCCTATTATCCCTCGAAGATAACCAGAAAACTCTTTTCATTTGTTTGTGTCACCATAGACCCACGCGGGAGACGTGGTGCACCTCACGGCTAAGGGGGTTGTAACATGTTCATACTATGATTGTGTTAGAAAGTGTCTCAAATTATTAGTTTGAATTGGTTTAGGTTTCCTTGGACTGGAAGGAAAGGGTTTGCTTAGTGTGGAAAAAAAGACTTTTCCATGGTGTGAAAGAAAAGTTATTTATAAGAATTAATTTCGTATTTATTATCCATCAAGGAATAGAATTGGAGCCTAATAAATAGATATTGCTACTAAGGGTTTGGTGGTTTTGGATTCCTCTCACATAGGGAGAGGGGAAGAGTTCCTCCCACATGGGAAGAGGGGAAGACTCCTAGAAGAACATGAGTAAGTTTGTTCGAAGTGTAATTTGTTATATTTTTGGGGTTGAAAGATTAGTTGTGCTTATGTGTTGAGAGTTTTCTTTGTTTTGTTAGTGAGAGAGAGTTATTGGGTGCATTTGGAGCTATGGGTTGTGAGTTTGTGAGTTTGGTGGAGAGTGATTGTAATCTTTATTGTTGATAGTAGATTTTGATAAGCGTTGCCCGTAGACATAGGCTTGGAGGTTGTCAAACCACGTTAAATATCATTGTCTTGTACATGTGGATGTATTATTTTATTTTTCGTATTTTTTTGGGGTGTTTTTATTATGGTCCCCATATTTTATAATGTTTCATTTATGTCCTTGATTTTTGGATATAGGTTCATTTGAGTCCTTACCCTTTTTTTTCTTTTTCTTTTTTTTTAAATCTTCTCATCAAATATATCATATGTCAAAATCAAGGACTAAATTGAAACATTATAAAACATAGGGACCCAAATGAAAACACCCCAAAATATAAAGGCTAAAAATGTATTTTTCTCTAAAACAATTTAAAGATAAAAAACAGCTTTTATTTAATAGGATTTTGCTCTTTGTTTTGATATCTTTCATCATCAGCGCATTGCTTTTTCCTTCTTTTTTTTCTATGGTTTCATCATTCAATTGGGACCAAGCAGACTCAAATCGAGATACATAACATCTAATGAGGGCATGTACAAGTGAGTGTGCACGTTCCTTTAATTTGTTTGTGTCAAAGAGAGTAGTTTCTCGTTGTTTTTATTTTTTATTTTTTATTTTTTTTTGGTAATATAAAGATTGCACAGGACATAGACTAATGCCAATCGAATTATCAAAAAGTACAAATTTCTGCGTCCAATTAGGAGAAGAGTAAAACAAGAAACATTTACAAATCATATGACAACCAACTCGTATCATTTACTACTATATAATTTAGGCTGAAATACATTTTATATCATCTAAATCTAGGGACGTTATTTTTAAATTGATTTATCGGCTCTCAAAACTTGTAAAAGTTGCACCTTCAAATATTACAACAATATCAATGTGTCTATTCATATGTGATACGTCATATTTTTTTGCTTTCAATCCACCTAAGAACAACATTTTTCTACTCTCTTTGTTCCCAAAATGATGTCCTTTTTTTTTTTAGTAGATTTACAGTAAAATTCTAACCTATATTAATAGAATGAGCACAATTTTTTTTTTTTTTTTTCTTTTGAGTTATAAGAATTTGCACATAATTGATATTGTTGTAATACTTTGATGGTGTAACTTGTAAATTTTCGTAGTTTTTGGACTAATTTAGAAATAAGCTCAGACTTAGAGGATATAAATAGTGTTTATATATATAACCCTTTCTTTTTTGTAAAAATGTCGAAGAATATGTGTAAAGATGATGGAATTAAGGAGATAGCCAGATAGGGATCCTTCCATAGTACAAAGAAGCAGAGAGTCAAAGGGCAATATATATCATGTGTCAAAGAATTAGCTTCTCTAGGAACATGATTTACAGACCGAAAGGTTGCAGAAATTAATCTAGATCGGATATTGTTAATAGTAGCTTTTTCATTTTGTTGGTGTCAAATATTCACTCTATTTTGGGGTTACCAATACCATCCTCTCTCCACTGTGTTTGTTTTCCCACAATATTGTTGTACGTGCACCATCACCACCTCCTCAGCTCCATTTGGGGCTTTGCAGTCTCAGCACTAACTATTTGAGCGTTACACAATTTTTTATTATAAAAAATTTATCTTGGATTACTACATTTCTTTTCCCAACATAATTTCCCTCGAATTTCCATGACTGTGCCTCGGATGTGCACCAAACCCAAAGCTTTTTTCACAAATTCGAACTTTCATGACAAAGATTCGAGTATAGACAAGCGTGTGGGCCACTTATTGCACGTGAAGAGGTTGATAATCTCACATGTACCAAAGCTCAAGTCACCGACCATTCATGCATTCTTTAATGACCTCCGTATTTATCCTTCTCTATATATTGAGGAAGGAACCCCAGCTTTGGTTTGTAGGAAGTCTCAACTTTCAATAGTGAAGAAAGAGTTAGGCCAAAAGAGAGAAAGAAAGACATGGACAGAAAAGCCTTTGGGTTTTTGTTTTTGCTGCTTATTGTCTTTGCTTCTCGTAAGCCATGCTCTCTCTTTTCTCATTTCTTATATATTTTGCATTAACAGAAACGCAACCTATGATCAATACCACCAAAGATTTTCTTGTTTTTTTTTTTTTCCTTCAAGATATAAGACTAAACGTTCTTTCATATTCTTTTTTGTTTTATGCAGAAGAGATGGTGATGCGCACTGAGGCAAGGGTTTGTGAGTCCCAGAGCCATGGGTTTAAGGGTATGTGCTCCATTGACCACAACTGTGCTCTGGTATGCAGGAATGAAGGTTTCTCAGGTGGCAATTGCAGAGGATTCCGTCACCGCTGCTTTTGCACTAAGTTTTGTTAATTGTAGCTACAGGACAATGCATTCAACACCAAAAAGATGGCCATGCATTTTATAGTTTTAGAAGTAGCTACTAGAGGAACTGGATATGAATAAGGAATCTCTTCCATTGTTTTTTGGGAGGGTCATCATGCATGCTTGTTTCTTTCTAAGTTTGTGTCATTGAGTCTTTGATCTTGCTCTAAAATGAAATAGCATTAGCTGTTTATCGTAATGATGTGATAGCTCTAGTATTTGCTTTTTTCTAGTAGCTCTCAGGAGCAAGATCCCCTTGTACGTTGTCTTTTTGGGTTAATGATTTTTCTTTTTCTTATTCTACTCTTCCCCAAACACATAATAATCTTTCTTCTAGTTCCACTTTTATATCTTTCTTGCATATTCTTATTCAGGTGTTACGAAAAACGAGGGAATCAAAATCCTTTGTCCCACTCCCAATACTCCACTCTATGCTCAGAAATTATGCAGTATATGAATAAGACTATGTTAACAATGACTGACTAGTGATTCTCTCACTCAATAATATAATGACCATTTGTCTAAATTAATTGAATCATGATCATACTCATAATCCTAATAACCCTAGCTATCCAAATAAAAAATAAAACCTTAATCACCACACCTTACTCTCTAACTCTGATGTTGACAAGTGCTCTACACCACTAGAAAAAGGATTAGGATCCTCTCCATTTGAAATAAAATGGAGAGAATCCATTTCGTGGTCCAGATTAAATATTACAGATTTAACAGTGTACAGACTGTCACATCATTTAAATTAAATTTTCAAATGACGTAGTATTATATACACTGTTAGATCTATGAGATAAAATCTGAATCATGAAATAGACAAGTGGAAAAGTTTCCAAATGGAAAAGATCCTATTTCCAAAAAAAAAAGTATTTCACAACATGCAAGCGAGACCGTCATTAATGTTGATGATATCCCCGCACTCTAATTCTTGGATAATGTAACAAGCCATAGTCAACATCTCTTTTGGCAAAGATCAAAAATTAATAAATGGTTGTTATTTTTTTTAAGGAATTTTCAAATAAGAAAAACAAATGGTTTACTTAGGGTTTTGAAAAGAGGAGGAGAAAGATTCAAAGTATGAAACTATGAAAGAGAAAGTTGGAGAAGGGAGAAGACTCTAGAAGAAAGTTAGAATTAGAGAGAGAAATATTTGAGAGTTTGAATTGAAACTATGAAACAAACAAAACCAAAATATATATATATATATATATATAAGAAAAAAAAAATTCTTCTTCTTAACAACATGGTTAACCTTTTTGACTCATGGTTCACCTTGATCCAACCCTCCATTTTAGCAAATCAGCTTTCGGATTAACCTGTTTTCACAAGTCCAAAAAACCCTTACCCATACCTATTTTTATCATTTTGCTTGGATGAGTTAACAAGTTCAGATCCAATTTTTCCAGGTCTAGTTACACACACATAATTACACTAAGATAGAGAGTAAATGAAAAATGGCAATCACAATACCAAGTTAGCCACTTTTGGGCCAATTTGTGCCATGTAATTTCATTCCCACTATCATGGCACCACCTACGTTGACTACCTATTGAAATCCCAATCATCATGAATGATTGAGAAAACCCTCACATAAAACTTAAAAGTACCCACAAGGCCACAACCATATTGAAACCCAACAATTCATCAAAAAAATGACAAATAACAAAAAAACCACATCACTGCTTATGAGTTGTCCCCAATACAAACAGTAATTTTTCCTTGTAACCAAACATCCCAAATTTTCAAATCTCCATGAGTTGCCAGCCTACAGCTCCACCAGCTAGTCTTCGAGATCGTGGTCCCACCTCAAAAGTGCCACAAACCCCTCACAAAATCGACAGCTTTGCTTCCTCTTCCCTTTTCTCTTCTCGGCAAAGACGTGTTGACGTTGGGCAGAGATTAAAAACCAGCATGAGAAGCAGATCAGAACCATTAGACATGGTCCAGCCCCGTACTTTCATCTCAAGCCTTTACACGATTTAGAAGCACCCGACCCAAGATAGGGATCATCTCCGATAACCGCAAGTGGGTGTGGCGGCGTGGGTTTTGTTGCAGAGGGTGAGAAGGCTGCTTGGATATCTCAGTTGTTTGGGTAAAAAAAAGTTTTAGAGACACATAAGAGGCTGGTGTTGAATCATTTAATTAACTATTTGGCTTTTTTTAATTGGTCCAGTTGGTTAAGGAAAATTGTAGCGGATTTCCCCACAAGGCCACAACCATTTAAACCCTTCATCAAAACCAGCTTACCCGTAGGAGTTGCCAAAATCGTGGTCGTGGTTTAAAGAAAGAGAGCATATTGACAAGTAAGATTTAGAAGGATAGGGAGATTGGGTGAGAGGGTGAGAAAGAAAAAAAAGGAGAGAGGAAGAATAGAAGGAAAATTGTATTTTTTATTGGCCAAAATATATTGTTGGTTCCTAAAATTTATTCACTGAGCGCTTTTAGTCCTTGAAATTTGAAATAAGCGATATTGGTCTCTAAAGTTTAAAAATGAATACTATTAGTCCCTACGTCTAACTCCGTTAATTTAATTACTTATGTGGCTAACGGAAAGATAATATAACACATTTTAAGTAATGTGTACAATACTTTTTTAATTAAAAATTACACCTAATATATCAATATGTGTGGCGTGACCCCAAATTAATTAAAAACCCATATTCAATACAGTCCCGCCCGACCCACATTAAAAACCCACAACCGATTTTAGAGAGAGTCAAACGAATCTCTTTGTTTTTTTCTCATCCATATCAATTACTAAGTATAATATCAGAACCCCAGTAACCAATTCACCTTCTTATGTCTCCAATCTAGAACACTTTTTCAACTACAAGAGTTTCTCTTTTATTTTTTTCTTAAGCCACCACCGTTTGGTAAATAAATACACATTTATTATTAAAACCCTTTTATTTATTATAAAGCCGGCATTTGATCTGTTACCGTGGTCATGTACTGAGGATGGTTTTCACAAGGTAATTGGTAGCTTCTGGGTTTTTCTTTAGCCGCTTTGGCATCGATCGGTGGGACCAATATAATTACAAACCGATAATTTTTGTCATGTTCTCAACATTCTAATGAAACTAACAGACAGCGGTGGTAGGTGGCGATGAAACCGGAGAGAACGAAGATGGTGCTGGTGTTGGAGGACAAAAGTGGGAGGTGCCAGAGCTGTGGTAGAGTCCGGAGTTGAGAGCTTGAATTTTGGATTTGGGGTTAGGGTCGGGCGAGGCTGTACTGAATATGGGTTTTTAATTAATTTCGGGTCAGGCCACACATATTTTGATTAGGTGTAATTTTTAATAAAGAATATTGTGCCACGTCAATTTAAATGCGTTACATTAGCTTCTATTAGCCACCTAAACAATTAAACTAACGGAGCTAGATGTAGGGATCAATAGTGCCCATTTTTAAATTTTAAGGAACAATAGCGCTCATTTTAAATATCAAAGACTAAAAGCACCTAGTAAGTAACCTTTAGGGACCAACACTATATTTTAGCCTTTTTTATTTTATAAAAAAGAAGTCTTATGTTTTATTTTTCATTTAAAATCAAATCCAGTAACTTTTTTAATGTTATTTTGAAAAGTTAAGGAGATCTGTGTACAGTATGAACAATATAATTTCAATAAACTTCAAGAGAGGTCAATATAATTTTCTCATAATTTTTTCTTTTTTTTTTTTTTTTTTTTTTTTTTTTTAAGCTTAAAAACCAAAACTATGTCGTTTTGTTAATTTTGTATGAAATTAACACTTTTTTATTTTTTAACAACAGTAAACGGAAGGAGCCACATTAATAATAAATGTGAACTTTAAAGATAGAATCGACCCAAAAAAAATTAACAAAAGTATGAGAATTTAGCAAAACTTAAGGGTGTAATTTATATTTTAGTCCCTCTTTTTTTTTTCATGTCTTTTAATTATATATATATATATATATATATATATATATATATATATATATATATATATATATATATATATATGATAAATAAGACAAGTGAAATTTATCATTCACTCCCAAAGAAAAAAAAAAAAAAAAAAAAAAGAGAAGCTATACTCCCCTCACTTCTCGTCTCTTCTCTTCCCACCACATCACTTTTTATCATTTCTTATCTATGTAAATTGGGATTTGTGAATCATAGTATTAATATTTTTATTTTTGGTTTTGGTTTTTGGACAAATAAAGGAAAGAAAAGAGCATCAACCCACTGTGGCCGGATAGGTGAATGCAGAATCAGAATCTATTATTGGGCTAGTCAACTTGAGCAAGCTGGGTTGGAGATTTCCATTAAGCCCAAATCTGACCTAGAGTTGGGCCTTGTTGCTAGTTAGCCACTTCAATTACTCGAAGGGAAATCCAGACCTACCTTATGTGAATTACATACGATTGGAGCGAACTAAAGTGACAAATTAATCTTTTCTTACGTTGTGTTGATTAAATTCTAGAATTTTTGTTTATGCAGAATTCTTACCTTTTAATGCATAAATGCATGTATGTTTGTGACTTAACAGATTGATTTGATTCTGAATTTAGTTCCATCATACAACGCTATACTCCTGCTATAGATAACTTGTCCCCGTAACCAAATTTAATCATCTTTATCTCAAGAAAAAGAAACGAAGATTTAACCAAGAGCTTTGAAGAGTGTTTAATAAACCAAGAATTTTGTTTTTTTCTAGTTTTGAACTAATGGCGAAAATAAATTTACTTCTACCCTGTATATTCATTTGAGTTTACAACGAGTTTGTATAAATTAGTTTTAGGCTGTGTTTGGTAAGTCTACAGTGGAATGCATTCTAGTATAATGAATTTTAAAAAATACATTATGATACAATGTTTTTTGTTTTTTTTGGAGAAATTACATTTGATTACTGAAAACTTAATTATATTAAATGAAATTGTTTGGTTTGGAATTCTTGCATAATACATTTTTGGCCAAAATATTGTTTTTGTCTCAAAACTATATATGAGTTTCATTTTTCGTCCTTGAACTTTAAAAAGTTTATTTTTCATCCCTAAATTTTGAAAATGTTCATTTTTTCACATGAATTTCATCATTTTATATAAAAAAGTCTATGGAAGAAATTTATGTGTAAAAGTGAACTTTTTTAAAATTCAGAGACAAAAAACAAACTTTTCAAAATTTAGAGACGAAAAATGAAATTCATGTATAATTTAAGGACGAAAACAATAGTTTAACCTACATTTTTTGGTAATAAAAATAAATTATATGAGATGGGTCTATATAATATTTGTTTTTAAATAAATAATTTTATTATAAATATAATATTAAAAAGTCTAAAACCAATCAAACTTTGCCATCAATCAAAAGACTATTCCAAAAAAGAAAATCCCCTTATTACCTCAAAGTAATCTCCCCCACCAATCAAAATTTGCCATATCATTTTCGTCTTTCTTCTTTGTCTTTAATATATTTTTTTTCATCTTCTTCTTATTTTTTCTATCACCGAGACTCTCTCCTCCACGATGGCTAGAAGTCTCTTTCTCTAGCCTCCTCATTCTCTCTATTTTACCTTGAAAGCCCACTATTTCCATCCCCTCTCTCTCTCCTACTCGGCTAGGGGGTGAGGTTTTCTTTGGGTCAATGTTTCAATGTTTGACCTCATGGTTTAAGGGCTTTGATTGCCACATGCAGCAGTCACAAGTGCTAGATTTTAAATTTTTAATGTAGAAATAGTTAGGGATGGCAACGGGGTGAGGATCATGGGTCGTACCCACACCGCCTCGTTTATACCCTGTAAAACCGCATCTCGACTTGACCCAACCACCCTTAATTTAAAATAATATAAAATATTGATATTTAATAACACACCAAAAAAAAAAAATCTTTAGATTGGTGTTAATTAGTTTAGATTGGTGAAATTACTTGGTCAAAAAAAAATATTTAATAACACACCAAAAAAAAATCTTTATATATATAATGGCATTTTAGCAAATATATTCAAAACAATAATACAAATTCCGGGGCGGTAATTTGCAATTATAAAATATATATATATAATGGCATTTTAGCAAATATATTCGGGGCGGGGTGGATGAAGGTGAAATTTCTATCCTTAGTTTAGATTGGTGTTAATTAGTTGGTCACCGTGCGTGGTGATTGAGATTTAGTTCAGTTGTGGGTGTTGGCGTTCCTATGGGTTTAAAGGTGGTTGGGTTGAAGAGATGATTTTTGGGCATAGTTGTATGGTGGTATTTTTCTTGGCGTTGCTAGACATGTCGTGGTGGTTGGCTGGTTGTAGGTTGCCTCTATAGTGGTTTGGGTTCTAACTTCTATGGGTTTGATTTGGTGATGACGATGGGTGACTCATTTGGTGGTGATTTGCGGTTTGGGTTACCGTGAACCGTTGTGTGCCTTTCATGTGGAGTTAGGTGAGTTGTGATTGGGTGTGATTTGTAATGTTCCATTTTTTTTATCAAAGAAGAAGATTTGATCAGTAACCAAATTGAGAAAATTATGGAGAAAGAAAGGGAAAGATAGAGAGAAAGAGAGTCATTGGATGTAGGCCCAATGGGTCCCACACAATTTAGCAAAAATGAGAAGCAAAATGTAAAACTAGAATCCTCATTTTTATGATTTTTGTCTTCCGTTCTAAAAGATAAACATGGAAAATGCATTCTGAGAAAATGAATTTCACGAATTCCAAAATGCCACCCAAACTAGTAATTATTATTATTATTTTTGCCTAAATGCATTCTATGCCTAGAAAGTTGTAAAAACTTTTCAATGGAAATGCCAAACATAGCCTTATTTTCTGTGGAGCCAATTATAGATTTGATTTTATATACTCTAATTTTAGATACAACTTCACCAAATTAAAAACTAATTTCATATTTTAAAATGTTAGCCAAAAAATAAATTTGAAATTTAGTTATACGTGCTTGTCATGATTTGGTGACTTGCCAAATACTCCTTGTTCCATTTGTACCATTTGTTTTGACAAAAAACATCTTCCAAGTAAAAAGAAAACATCTTCCAAAGTAAAAATAATCGCACTTTCTGTTGTTTGGTATGATCAAAAATGCTAGTCAACAGAAGAAAAAAAAAATCCTCCAATCAACGAAAAACAAGCTTAATAGATTAGAAATGTTTTTTGGAACATCACATACTCAACAAACCATTATAAATATATACTATGACCCCTTCCCCAATACAAATTAGATTAGGAAATAAATTCTTCTTTTTTTTTTTACTATAAATAAAACAATAAGTTAACTTTTTGAAAAATATTTTTCCAAAACGTTTTTGGTCGAAACAAACATAAATCTCTTTAAGCTTGTTTGTCTCATTTATTTGAAAGGTATTATTATGTAGGGCAAAGATAGCAAAACTATTTTGGTGAATTTGGGCGAGAAAATGCTACCACAAATTTGGTAATTCTTGCATGTCTTGATTAGGCAATAGAAAGCTAGTTGGATATTTGTTTAGCCAACAAAAATAATGTGCCAATAATATGCCCCTCAATCATTTAATTATGAAAGGATATCTGCCAATAGCCCCTGAACAGTAAGATGGTCTTCCCCTTTCTGGTGTGCCTAATCTAAAATGATTCGGACTCCAAAATCGAGAGCTCTCAGTTGAGACAAAATATTAGAGTTGTAGTCAAATGATCCTATATTAAGAATATTAACTCAAATCTTGAATACAATAAACAAAACCATATCAAAATTGAGATGAGAATAGCATGAGAGGACCACAAGAAATAATGGCCCACTTGCTCCATCAATCTGATGAGGTGGGCAAAGTATAGGGACATGGAAGTGGGTTACCAACCTAAAAGATTCTTCCCTTTCTTCTTTGTTCCATACCCTTACTTTTCTCTCTTATTTTCTTCAAACCCTTCTAGAAGCAACAAAAAGTTAAGTTAGGAAGATGTGCCTTACCAACCATGCCCATAAAATTAACATGGCCGGCTAAAAATGACTCTCTCTCTCTGTGGAGAGATGGATTATGTGGGCGGGTTGGTTGAAAAGTGAAAATGACAATTAAACTTTAATAAATCAAATTACAATTACTAGTCATCCTAAATGTTCCACAAACTTCTTCTTCTTTTTTTTTGTTTTTTCAGTTTAAAATTACTAGTGGGTAGGATATATGCCACGCGTGAAGAAATGTGACCTTGCTTATATAGATGATATAGTTAAGGCCTACTTATACCATTACATTTAGAGTAATGTTAACACTTAAACACACAACTTTTTTCATAACATTTTTTCCTAATAAGTTGTTTTTCAAATAATATGACTTTCGAATTTACGATTGACATTACTTAATTATGAGTTCAATTGACATTGTCTACTTTCATTTATGAAAAGAGTCATGTTTCAAATATTTACTTTTTCAACTATTAAATTATCAACTAAATCATATTAGATCATTTCAACAATTGTAAAAAAATAAATAAATAAAGGAAAAAGTACACTTTACTCACTTGTGGTTTGATCTATTTACAAGTTATTTACCCGTGGTTTAGAAACTGATACTTTGTCCACCTGTGATCCTTCCTGGAGGAATTCCTTTACTATCATCTACAAGCTTTCAATTTAGGTTTAATTACTTCTTTTTCCCTTTTTAATTGAAAATCTGAGAGAGTTTGGAAGGGAAATGAGAAATGGTGGTTAAGGCTTTTGATTAATTTGATTAGTTTTTTGGTGTTTGTTTCTTGGAAAAGAGTTTATTAATTTTACATAGTTTTAAGAGATTGATACGAACAGTGAACGTGAGATGAAAAGAAAAAATAATAAAAAAGAGAGAAAACATCTCTGAGAGAAGGAGAAAAGGGCAAGGTTTATTTTTATTTTATTATTATTTTTTTAACGTGTGGGTAATAGAAGCAAACGGGAAGGACCACAAGTAGACAAAATATCAATTTTTAAATCAATTAATAGACAATTTGTAAATAGATTAAATCACACTTAGATAAAATATACTTTTTCTAGTAAATAAATAATCCTTATGTTGATTTTTATCTAGTTTTTAAAAGCACAACTCAGAAAATAGGAAAATGACCTTAAGGAGACAGTGTATTAATTATCAAGATAAAGATTAAAGGAAGTTGCTGTAGGAAAATGATAGGTATTGTAGTTGGGCACTGTTAATCTCAATCATGGAAGGTAGGGGAAGTTAGTTACTTATATCATCTTGAATTGACAAGAGTAAGTGGAGCAAGGGTAGGTGATCTTCTAGAATGCTTTTATTATGAAATGGACATAAATAAAGAATAAATATAGCTAGAAAGAGCTTTGTCAAAAAAAAAAAAAAATATAGCTAGAAAGAGAGTGGAAAGGAGGAAGACCGTATATTTAAAAAGTTGGAAAAGAATCAAGAGGACAAGGGTAAGAATTAATACGACAATACGAGTATGCAGTCTTTTGCTCTTTTGCTGTTATAGGTCCTGAACAATCTTATTTATTCATGGGGGGTACCATTGGCCCAAAAGTTTGAAGTTAATAATTAATCTTGCAGGTCTTTTTCATTTATTTTGTCTGTCTTGTCTTTCTCTCTTGCTTCTAGAAATTTGTTACAGTAAATTAGGTAAAAATACACCATTCATCCTTAAAATTTAGTTAAAATTTTATTTTAATATCTAAAATTTGAAAAGATTCTTCTTAGTCCCTAAATAATTATAAACATAATAAATTAGTATTTCCATAACGTTATTGTCATAATGGAGCATCACCTAATTGTGTCACCTGAATACAATTTCGCCACATTAGTAAGAATTATAACAACAATGCTACGAAACAACTAACTTAATATATTAATAATTTTTTAACGATTACAAATGAAATTTTCAAATTTTTGGAACTGGAATAGAACTCTACCCAAACTTTGGGGATCAAAATTATAATTTTGTCTTAAGATTATAATTATTTTTATTTTTTGAAAGGGTTTCCGTGATGCCAAATTACCAAAAATTGTCGTTTTTTTTTTCTTCTTTTTTTTTGACAAGACACATGATAATGATAACGCTTCCAAATCTAGAAACTCCTTCTATTAGGATGGATTCATCCTTGTTCCTTGAACTCAGAGACGGAGCCAAGGGAGGCTACTGGGGCCTATGGGGGCAAGACTCCTTGTTGGTTTTTTTTAAATCACCCCTCCCCCCCCTTTCTATATATATATATATATATATATAATATAAATATATAATATCTATTTTAAGCAATATCAACTCATATTTTTGTATAATTGTATTATATTGATGTAAAATTGTAAATAATGACTAGAACATCATTTTTTTTTCCTTTTTATTTAAAATCACCTCCTCCCCTTTCTATATCTTTTTATAAAAAAATTTGTTTTAAGTAATATCACCACTCATATTTTTGTATAATTGTATTATATTGATGTAAAATTATAAATATGACTAGAACATATTTTTTTCCTCTTTTTATTAATCTTATACCATATGTAGTTCATTAAGTAAAAGTGTGTTCAATGTTTATATATATTTTAAAAAATAGATAAGTTTATATAAATGATTAATGCATTATTTTTTTTCCTCTTATTACTCTTATACCATACATAACTCATTAAATCATAACATATTTATAATATATGTGCATATAAATTGATAATTCAATTTCTTTAATAGAAACTTTATTATTTTCAATTTTTTTTTTTTAAGCATTTAGAGAAATAGCAATATAATCATTTTTTTTTAGAAGAAAGAATAGTTACAAATCTCGTAGTTAAGAGTTACAAAGATCTTTATTGCATTTATTATCTATAAAAAGAAAATTTTTATTTTTACTTTTTATTTTTTTATTTTTGCTACATTTTCCATATATTATAAGTTTAAGCATGTAAAGTCACATTTCTTATTTAAATTTGTATATGTTTCGCAATTTTAAAAATATTTTTATACTCTAACGATGTAATTTCTGAATTATTTAACAAAAAATATTAATCTAAAATGTTTAAAAAATATTAATCATGATTAGTATGATTTAAAAGATAGTTTACAACTTATTAACTAATTGGATGAGAAAAATTATTTTGAATTATGTAAAGACTAACTAAATATAAATAGTATTTATATATGAGAAAATAACATATGTTCAATCATGTTACAGAAATATGTTTTATCTGTATGTGTAACATGTTATTTTTTGGATCTTTTTGCTGCTATATTTATTTTGGCCCCCATTGGGAAAAATTCATGGCTACGTCCCTGCTTGAACTCCTTTGTAAATGAGAAATATATTGATTATATATTGATTAGGAAGGTTGATTGCATATCCAAGGATCAGTAATATTAAATTTTTAGCATCTAAATTCTTAGTCTGAATTTTGTTTTTGAATATATTTTAAGCTTTGGCTATGTTATAAATAGAAGACCAATTTGGGTGCTGTTTATACTTTGTGACTACAGAAGCACAGAGATTTATAGCTTTAATATTAAGCTCTAGTCCATTATCATGGTTGTTTTAGACATAATTAATTAACCCCCAATTATCCTTCTTCTTCTTTTTTTTTTTTTTTTTTTTTCTTTTTTTTCAAGAGATTATCTTATATTTGAACTTACTAAAGCTCTTTTATCATTTGGGAGGAAAGTGAATAGAGGATGGGTGGGAAAAGAAAATCCTCTCCAGTTCTGCTCAATTAAACAAGGAAAATAAAGTCCAATTTTCCCAGATAAGGATCCTCTTCATTTGGAAATCTCTTCATTTGTCCATTTCATGATTCAGATTTTATTTCACAAATCTAACGATATACAGATTGCCTTATCATTTAAAATTTTAAATGATGTGACAGTCTGTACACTGTAAGATCTGTGATATTTAATCTGGACCATAAAATAGAGACTTTCCATTTTATTTCAAATAGAGAGGATCATATTCCCATTTTCCCTCCGTCTTCTTTTGTTTTTTTGAGAAGATTTATCTTTTCCCTCCGTTTTCATTAACCTCTTTTCCATTCTTTCCCTTTTTCTTTGAAAAAATATGTGTAAAGAATAAAATAAAATAAATTGCTTTACTTACAAATAGGCCTAATAGATCTTATAAGGTCTTGCATCCAAAAATAAAAAGATCATATAAGGTCGACACATGAGGTCAGCTAAAGCTAAGTAATATTGGCAAATTAAAACTAGAATCATATCACTTTGTTATGAGTTTTCAAATTTCCTCAACCAATTTGAGCTAAAATTGTGGTTAAAATATATGTTTGGTCTATAAAAAGTTACACAAAATAATATTTCAACCCTAGAAAAATGTCTCATATCAAGTTAGTCCATAATTTTTGAATAAATCAATTTAATCTCTTGGGATTACATCACATTGTGTAATGAAAAGATTGAAGCATACTTCATACTTCTTCTTTTTTATGGCATGACATAAACAAAATATACATTTTTCCTAGTTAGAAAGTCCAAAAAATATGTATTAGGGGAAAATTCGAGATACAATTGCGACATGTACAGTAAAAATGTGCTGGAAAATGAAGAGGAAGCTCATTTCCGACTCCCTCTCATTTTCCTAGCTAACAAAATATGCATGAGCTTCCTTCTCATTTTCCAACTCCCTCTCATATTTTTAGGAGCTGATTGACTAAGCAAAATACGCATTTTGTTATGTGCTAACTGCTAAGTCATTAAAAAAAATGTAATAGACATTAGTCTTTTCCATCACAAAAGATGATGTTGTACATTGAAAAAAATATAAAGACTAAATTGATATGAAATGTTTTCCAATTTACAAGATTGAAATGTAAGTAAATTTTGAGAGATTAAACATATACTTTAGCCAAAAAAATAATAATAATAGTAGCAGTATTTGAGAATATGAAGAAGTTGATAGACGTAGAAAGAGAAATAGAAGAAAAGAAAGGGTATGTAAGTGCAAAAGTGGAGGAAAGAAAGGGCAAATAACTCCAACTACATGAAAAGTAGAGCTACCTACCAAATCCAGCACTAACTTAATTGTAGCCACTCGTCTTTCTCACCAACTCGGTCAAATACCCTCGCCCCCTTGCATTACTTCTCAAAGGAAAAAGGGTGTCCCGAGTCAATTGCACCTTCTGCTCTCCACCACCATCCATTTATATTCCTTTCTTTCTCCCTTGTCCCCAATTCCTTTTTCAAGCTCCAGTCCCCACACACACACAACACAAATCTCTCTCTCTCTCTCTCTCTTTGTAAAAACCCAACAACAACCACCATGGGCAGATCTCCTTGTTGTGAGAAAGAGCACACAAACAAAGGAGCTTGGACCAAAGAGGAAGATGAGCGTCTCATCAACTACATCAAACTTCATGGTGAAGGCTGTTGGAGATCTCTTCCCAAAGCTGCAGGTAACTTAGTTTCCCACCTCTTTAGTGGGGAAAAAAAAAAAAAAAATTAGTTTCCCACCTTAATTTCACACACACACACACACAGATATATATATATATATATATATATATATATATATATATTATATATATTAAACAAATTTGAAGGATTGCTGATTTGAAACTCTATATATGTGTAGGTTTGCTTAGATGTGGCAAGAGCTGTAGACTGAGGTGGATAAACTACCTGAGACTGATTTGAAACTCTATATATGTGTAGGTTTGCTTAGATGTGGCAAGAGCTGTAGACTGAGGTGGATAAACTACCTGAGACCTGATCTCAAGAGAGGAAACTTCACTGATGAAGAAGATGAACTCATTATTAACCTTCACAGCTTACTTGGAAATAAGTACGCAATATTTATTCTCTTCCAACTACTTTTTATGTCATTTTGCACTTCCTATTCCCAAAATACTGCTTTTCATTTTTCACTTTTAAAATTAAAGCAGTGCTTGTTTGAATACAAAAAACACCATTTCTTCTCTCCTTCTTAATCAAAGGCCCCAAAATGAGCAAAAAACTGATGTGGGTTTGTCTTGATCTCTCTTCTCTCAGATGGTCTCTTATAGCAGCGCGCTTGCCAGGAAGAACTGATAATGAGATCAAGAACTATTGGAACACTCACATCAAAAGAAAGCTTTACAGCCGTGGAATTGATCCTCAAACGCACCGCCCACTCAATGCTACAACCACCACCACTGCTACCACGATCAACACCAGCAATAACAAGACAAACTGTACCACCACCACCACCACCACCAACGACAATAGTAAGAGTAGTAGTTCTGATGTCTTTGAAGTCCAAAATTATGTGACACCATTGTTGCAAGAGCCTGAGTTGAAGAATAATATTGGGTCTAACACCAACGTGAAGGTTGGAAGTGAGTGTGGTGAAGAGTCAAATAGTAGCAGTGGAGTAACCACAGAGGAAGTTTTCCCTGAACAACTCAACCTTGAACTCTCCATTGGGCTGCCCTATAAGTCTCAAATCAACATGATCAACGAGTTGAAGCAACAACCTCAACAGCAGCAACAAGTTTCGTTCCAGTGGTATGGGATTGGGAATGTTAGTGAAGGTGTATGTTTGTGTTGCCATCTAGGGTTTCAGAATACTCAACCATGTAGCTGCAAAGCCAAAGCCAAAGCCAAAGCCAAAGCCATGGCAACAAAAACAACCTTAACAGCTGACAATCTCTACAGATATTATAGACCCGTGAACTCTTGAAGCTTCTTACAACTTAGAACTCTAGTAGTACTCTCACTACCTTTGCTCACATGTAATCTTGTGGTCGTAAACAAACATCTCAAATAGTTGCAAGATTTTGTTTTTTCCTTTTCTTTTCTTTTTTTTAGGGGGGAAGAGAACAAAATTGCTGTAAGATATAAACTTCTCAAAAAAATTCTTATCTTTTTTCTTCCAAACTTCTTTCTTGTTCTTGGGTTTTCATTCAATTCTTTTCTTTTTTTTTTAATATGCTTACTTGCTAATTCATAGAATTAAATAATCCATACCTATTTGTTTTAGCTTAAAATGTCAACTTATTTTCACCTCTCATCTATTTTTACTATTTTAAAATCTTTTTGTTAGGTATAACAATGTTTTATATAGAGCTTATGGTTTTAAAGAAACCAAGCAAATATTAAAAAATAAGATTAGGGTCTCCTTATAGGCCCGGTGAAAGTCACTGCTATGGTGTCTTCCTTTTATATAAGATGAGATTAGGTTCTCCATAGTGACTTGGAGCAAGGGATGGACATGTGAAGTAATGAACTAGTTCATCCTTGTCAAAGAAGAACAAGGATGTTGATATATAGAATAATTATTCAGTACTCTAACAATATGGCGACATGATATCATATCATATAATAGTGGTAGATCTTATTAATTAAATTGATGATAAAATATATCATTCATGTGAAAGAAAATGATATTAATTATGTCGTTGATTTTTGGGAATATCTACTAATTTTATATCCAAATAATTCAAATTCAGTTTTAAAGTTTATTTGTTAGGTATCGTCGTACCAAAGAAGTTAAAGGTCACTACAAACAAAATTTAGAATTCTAAAGTTTAAAAGAGTAATGTTACATATATAATATGTTTAACAACAATTGAATTGATAGATTTTAATTAATTATCATTTGGGCGTATCACTGATATTATTTTATTATCTATCATTCTTACAATGACATCTTAATTGTTCTCAAGGTTTTTTGTGTGAAAATTATTGCACCTAAGAGTTTTCGAATTTAAAAACATATTGTGGAAATATTATGACAGTTATTTAAGTGGAAATAAATGTAGCATATATACTTGATTGTGAAGCACGTGCCAGACAATTGTTTGAATCCTTTCCTTGTCAATACTCAATATTGATATTGATGGGATAATAAATAAGTACCAGCCACTCGACCAGATGTGTTGGCCGCGCTTCTTGTGAGGAATCACATCATAAAGTAACGATAGTACATTGAAGGGAAAGGGAAAATAATTTTGTTGATGAGAAGGAAAGGGAAAATAATGGACAATCTGACAATGGGCCTTGTAGCAAAATATATATATATATATATATATTGACAATGGGCAAAACCAAACAATGAAAAAAAAAAAAGGAGTTAGTTTGATGTTATGAAAATTATTTATACTCTCAATTTAGTTAAATTACCAAGAACAAAAATAATAGAATCTTCATCCCAAAATGTTTGAGTTTGTAATTTGTGGGATCACATATAGTTGGTAGTGTTGCATTAAATCATGAAATTGAATTAGGCTTATACTAGGGACGGATGAGAGACTTAAGGAAGGGGAAGGCCTACCTCTATTAAAATAGTTTGGAAAAAAAAAAAAAAAATCCACTCTATTTATTTTTTATATATATAATTTTTATTTCATAATTAAGATTTAATTTTAAAAAAAAATCTAAGGGTTCATATAGATATAGTACAACGTTATTTAAAATCAATTACATATAAAATAATAAAGTAATAAAACAATATTTATAGTATTCTAGCGAAAATCAAGAACCTTCTAGCTCAATCGGCTTTGCCTCCACTACTTTACAAGGATAACTGGAGTTTAAATCTTCCCTTTCAAATTATCAATGTTAAATATATAGAGAGTAATAAAATTCTGATTCCATGTTTGAATTATAGCACTAATACCAAGATAGAATTATTAGTGTGATGCGTGTATAATAGCAAGCAAATATGATGTAAAGAGTGTAGAGAGTAAAGAAAGAGAGCGGAAGCACAAGAATTACATAGTTCAGTCTGACGACCTACATCCACGAAGGAAAACTCTTAATGGCTATATCTTTACTATAGGACAACATGTATTATAATGAGCTCTTAGTAGGTATTTATAGAAGACTAACCTTAGACTAGACATATATTAGCTAGATTTATATGAGTGTATTACAAGTAAAATACTTCACCTGCACACCAAGTATCGGACTTTAGCCTTGATCAGGAATAGGTCTTGATATACTTTAACATCCCCCTCAAACTTAAGGTATAGTATGACGAAATTTCAAGTTTGGAATTGCATGAAATAAGATCCACGAAGAGAAAACATTGAAAAGGATCACCTTCAAAATGGAAGAAACCATAAAGCGCATGATGCACGTGAAAAGACCGCAAAAGAGTTCTAACGCAAGAGCACGAGAATGCACGTCTCCAACACATGTACTGTGTGCAGCAAGGAGCCCGTCACTAAGATAAGAACTAGTGTATTAGGGCTCTAAGTGCATGTAATACAAATGAAGACTGTCTTGAGATCATGATGCAAACTGTACAGCTACAAGGAAGTGCATGAGGGACTGAGACAGTACACTGGAGCTTGTGAAGATGTCTCGAAGTGACCATGAATAAGTCTTAAGATACTTTAACATTAAAGTAACCTTGAATGACTGGAGCACAATGAGGAATGGATTATGCAAATGATGATGAATGAACGCCATAAGACGGGTGCAAAGGATGGAGAACAACTACACATGTGACCATAAAGTGGCTACTAAGGCCAAGGATGGCTGCAAATGTGACTTGAGAATCATCGACATGCGTCGTGTAGAGCACGTGAGAGAGTTAGCGGACTTCACATAAGTACCCATAAATAATGAAAGATGGGTCAATATGTGTGACTTGGAAGTTTCAAATGAGCAAACAAACCCCAAAATCAGAATCTACGTTAAAAATGAAGTGGTAAAATGTTAAGCTCGAAGCAAATTGGTGACTTGATCACCGGTCAACAAGAAAGAATTTGGTGGTCAACGGATGCAGGTGATGGTCAAAGTCAACAAAAAAAGTCAATGAACAACACATATGATGTGTTAGTCAATAGTCAAAGTGTTGTCATGGCAAGGTGGCATGGCAGGAGATTCTTCACTAGGGCTGATGTGGTAATATAGCTTACGTGGCTTGACGACCGGAAGACACATGGCATAATCAGTGACGGCTAGGCTTTATGACGTGCATGCGGCACATGAAGCATGTGGAGATGTGGCCCGAAACTTTGGTCAGAGTGTGGTGGCACATTTGAGCTCCGATTGATGAGATATCACCGGCGTTGGATAGATCGTTTGACGATCTTTTCGATGATGTGTTCAGTGAAGTGATCGAAGGCTTAGAGGTGTCGTTACCGAGGCTTGGCAGCACGTTGAAGCACGTGAGGCATGTGGAAGATCCAATTGGGCGAATTTCGGTGTCTATTGATAAATCGGCCTATGACCTATCAAATGGTGGGGTTAGCGACTCAATTGAAGACCTTGACAATGGTTCTAAGGGAAGAAATGGTCTTACGGTGGTGGAGGCTTCTAACGGTGACTAGAGTTCTCTACTGGGGGCTGTGGAATGCCAAAGAGGTCTGGTGGCTACCAGAATATGTTAGAGAAGCCGAAGGCAGCAGAAAGACCTTGAAGAAGACAAAGACTACTTAGAACATCGAGAGAACAAGGTTTTGACTCAGATACCATATTAAATATAGAGCAATAAAGCTCTGATACCATGATAGAATTATAACACTAATGCCAAGATAGAATTAATGGTGTAATGCGTTCAAAATAACAACCAAGAAATAATATGATGTAAAGAGTGTATAGAGTAAGGAGAGAAAGCGGAAGCACAAGGGTTACGTGGTTCGACCTGATGACCAACGTCCACGAAAGAAAACCCTTAATAGTTACATCTTTAATATAGGACAACTTGTATTACAAATGAGCCCTAAACATAGTATTTATAGGAGACTAATACTAAACTAACCATATATTATAACTTAATTCTACTATTTTTTTTCAAAGATATTTAGAATTTAATCTGTTGTATATGTAGATTTACTAGGTTAAAAATTATTTTAAAATATGTTTATCAAAAAATAAAAAAAGAAACAGCTGTTGTATATGTAGATTTACTGGGTTAAGAATTATTTTAATATACGTTTAGCAAAAAATGAAAAAAGAAATAGAAAAAGGCAAGGAAGATATTGGGAAATTTAGACTCCGACTTGATTGACCTTAATTCAAATTAACCAAGTTGAATTAATTAATCAATTATGTAATTCCGATTCAGCGATAAACAAATAAACACGAATAACCAAAATTGTGGAATTTAAAGAATATGGTTATTTGGTTACAAAGAGAAACCAATTAAGGAAAAACTCTTTGGGGGTTTAACGCACAAACCCTCAATGAAAAAAATCCACTATGAATAGAAGTCTTACTATGAATAGAAGTCTTACAATATAGATCTGATTGACGCATGAAAAGAAAAAAAAAAAAAGACTCAGAGACTCCGATTCTCACTGAAAGCAGACTTTCATAATGTCTAACAAATCTGTGCAAATTTTGAGTCTCGTAAACATTTACAATAGAGACTTACTAACATGAACCTGTGTAGTTTTAACCCCAATTGAAATTTCACACTGCGATACGCTGTCACCCTTAAACAACAACTTTGATGTTGTTGATCGTGATTTCAACTCCAATCGATCATCAAACTCACTCAGATTGATGAAACGGTGGATTGGTTACAAAACCCTAGGTGTTACAAGAACACATCCAAACCTTAATTCTCATGTGTCGTTACCTAAGAAAATGTTCTTAGGTCTCTAATTACGCTTTGGTACGGAATAACACAGATTCCTAGGGTCTAACACCAATTTAGACTTTAAAAATTGATGTGACCCACGAGGCTCGATCTATCGACTACAGTTAAGCTTCCAATAGCTTCAAATACTGTTGAGCTTCACTTAAGTTTTCAACTTGTCTTGATCATGGACTCAATGACTTACTTTTGACATGGATTGACAGTACCTAACATATGGACCCAAAAAAAGAGCCTAGTGTGGTTTAATTTCAAAACCTATAACTTACCAAATGAAATTCAAACATATCAACCTCGACTTGGAATTTGGAACCCACCTCAAGAACCTAGGAAAATATGGATTGTAAATCTCCAATGTAATGAGAGGATGCGAAGTATTTGAAGTGAAGAAAGGGAACGATTTTAATATAAAAATTTTATTGGATCTCTATGACACAAGATCATAATATCTTCATTTTCCTTCTTCTTTCACTTTTTTTTTTTTTTTAAATAATAATAAATAAATAACGAAAGTATACTTTTTGATGTGTACATATACTCAAATTAACTAAAAGAACTCAAAATAACTAAACAAGATGACCATTTTAACATTTTTTATTTTTAGATAGTTGAGGGAAGGGGATTTAAATTTTGGACGTCTCATTTGGAGAATAAGAGTAGGTAGCACTCAATTGAGCTACAAAGTTCTTGGTTACTTTGGTGCTTTTGCCATATATCAAGCTTATCTTTTGAGATAATCACATCATCTCATATGTAAGAATTCATGCATTTGGCAAGTACAAAAAAAAAAAACTTTTTTTTTTGCTTGTTTTGGGGGTTTCAGCATCAAATCAAAAGCTTTTATTTTTTTAATAGTAAATAAGCAAATAAGTAAAATTCATTAAACCGACTCTTAATCAGAAAGAGGATTACAATTTATTACTAGTGTCTATTTAGCTCCAAATTATTATTATTATTATTATTTTTACTGATTGCTTTTTGTTAAAGGTGTGTTAAAAGTATAATTGTACCTAAAAAAATTGAGGACTTAAAAAGTTGTACATAAGAAATAAACTAAAAAATCAAATGAAAACACTAGTAACAAACAAATTAAGAGTCAGTTTGGCAATCCATTGGCTAATCGTGCTCTTTTTCTCTTTTTCTTCTTTTTTTTTCTTTTTTTTTTTTTAAGCCAACGTGCTTTCTCGAAATGGACCTCTAAGTCCATTGGGCGAACGTGCTTTTTGAGGCCGAATAGACACTAGTAATAAAACTGTAAATTTAAAGGGTAAAACTTAGGTACGATTCCTTAGGTCAAGTACATTAGGTTCTTAGTTGAATTCAAATACATTAAATTTAAATATTCTTGGAAAAAGATAACATTGTTTGTGTTTCATTGGTTAATCCAACTATGTGTTTGAATTCAATTGGGAAACCTAATATATCTAACCTAAGGAACTCTACCTAAGTTTTACCCAAATTTAAATGAAAAGAAAAAGCAAAGGGAATTGAGAGAGAGATGAAAATTTCACGTGAAGATTTGTGAATCAAGAAACTCGTGGCCAGCCTCTTCTGGTTGGATAGAGTGTGGATCTGAACCTACCCAAAACTATATATTATAAAAGCCTAAGGATATGAAAAGGATATAACATGGGTGTTGGTGGGTTCTCCTTAATTTCATGATTGTGTGGGTTGGAAATAACATGAGCGGTTTGGGTTGGTAGATGGGGTGATGTAAGCAAGACAACTACCCCTCTGTCTCTTCTCATAAATTCCTGCTTTTCTATTCATTTTCTGTCTTTTCTAATACTCTTTTTTAATTCAATTTATGATTTTTTTATTCATGATATGATATACAAGGCATGAAGGTGACTGTCTTCTAGAAGCTTGGCCCGTGGATGAGTGCAGGATATCACTACTTTCTCACCTAACTCTTTGTTGTTTTTACCTTGTCATCTATGAGGTTCCCTCGCCACTGTAACTAATAATCTAATATTGTACCCCTTTTGAGTTTCAGGTTGAATCACGACAGCCCACAATATTGTATTCTTAGAATAATTGTATTTTATTTTTATTAATTTAAGTTTGTACAATAAACAACAATTTATCATTTGTTTTAGTTAATTGGACTAATAATTTTTTTTTTTTTGTTGTCAAATAAAAAATCTAAATTCAAATTGTGCTTTACATAAAAAAAAAAAAAAAATTAATTGGTGTATTAAATTGATGGTAAAAAAAAAATTCTTATAGAACAGACCTAATAAATTTAAATCTTATCATAATTAAAAAAAAAAAAAAAAAAAAAAGAAGATAATTTATCAAAACCAATTAAATAATTAAGTTTACATTGAAAAATCTTGACAAGTTCATGTGCTATGCAATGTGCTAAAATTCACAATGAAATTGAAAGGTTCCTTCAAGGCCTCAACAATCATGCAACACCAAAATCCTACACGTTTTTCTATATGTGTGCGGGCTTTCTAAAACATTTTCCATACTTGTAGTACTTCAAGGGTTTTGAGAGATGAAAAGTTTTCAAACATGAAGAAGAGACGGTTTAATACATTTTGAATAATTATATCTCAACTGCACATCCTAAATTTCTTTCAAAAGTTGGTAAAATTATTTGTCAATCCAATGAATGAGTTAAGTCTAACCTTACAAGCATGCAAGGACTTCTTGCAAAGTAGTATCATAAAAAATAAAAATAAAACTCATCATATAAAATTCAAAACCAACCGCAATAATTCAACTGTCAATACAATCTTCAAAGTACTTAAAAATAAAAAATAAAAACCTTAAATTTAGGTGCACAAATATAATATTAAAAAAAATATCCTAAAAGTTTGATCTCTATTCTCAAAAAACCTAATCTCCTCTCAAGCACACAACCCAAGCAAAGATAAGCCTCTTGATGTGACACAAAAAATAGAAGAAATTGGTGGGCCTTTAAACTCAATAAGTAACCAAGATTCTTAACTAGTTGAACCAAGCACAACCCAAAACACATAAGCAACATTTTTTTTTTCCAATTAGGGTAAAATCTCATAGGCCTTGAAATTTCATTTCAACGAAGTAATCAACTGCCGCTAATTTTACAAAGAGTTCATGTTACCCTTTTAAAAAAACATTGTTGCCACTTGCCACTCCCCCACAGATTTGGGCATAAATAAAAAACACCCACACAACAAATCAAAGAGACCCACTCAGTTTGATTGAGCTCTCCTCAAACCACAATCTTGATTAGTAAAGGTGTTAGATTCGTCCTTTGTCCTTGGGCGGCCCCTACTAAACTATAATCTCACGGTTTCTGCTAACCCCGAAAGGATGAAATAAAGAAAGTAACAGTTTGTTAGAAGGGAAGGACAGGGAAAAAAAAAAGTTTGCTTGACAAAAATCCAACTGCCACTCCTAATCTCATATAGAAATCATCAAAATCTTAGATTCACAAACGTTAGAGCCATCAAAGTCTCATGTTGAGACAAACCAAAATCTCAGATTGACACACATACAGAAAACTCATATCAACAATAAAAAATAATCCTAAATTAGTTCAAATATGCTCAAATTATGGAGAAAAAAAAAGAAGTAATTCCTATTTTTTTTTTTAGGCCAAATTACATATTACACCTTTTAAGTATGAGCAAAGTTCAATTGAGTCCTCTAAGTTTCATTCCGTTTCAATTAACCATTTTCCGTTAAATTAAGTTAACTGCCGTTAGTTTTTTTTTTTTTTTAAATTGATTTTCTTGAATTTTAAATAAAATTTCAAAAACAAAAAATTATATCCGATTTAGGTGAAACCCGATTGAACACAACACAGAAAAATCCAATTAAACACAACATAGATGCAATGAAAAATCGATTTCACTAACAATCAAAATTCAAAATTTTCAATCCTTAAGGCGGAAGAAAGTTCCAGAACAAACACTGATAGAATCATAGAACTCAAAGAGAAATTTTTTCACATTTTCACTGATAGAATCCTTGGACCTGGCAACAATGTAACTGGAGTCGGGGCTCCACGTTAATGTCGTGACCTTGTCATCCAAGTCAGCAAAGGTATTGACGAGCTCGAAGGGGAAAAACTCCTTCTTGAACCCAGGTGACGGCCAAAGCTGGACGAGCTTACCGGTGGAGACGGCGATTTGGGACCTACTGGGACTGAAGGTGAGGGCATTTATGGTATTTTTGAAGGATAAGCGGTGGAGGATGACGTGGCAGTGGAGATGGATGAAGAGACGGCGGTGATTGTTGTCAACGGTGATGAGAAAGACGCCATCCTAAGAGGTGGCAAGGTGATAGTGTCGGAGGAGGATTGGGTGGGGAGGGTGGTGGTTTGGGACTTGATGAGGTCTGTGTTGTGTTCAATTCGGGTTTCATGGGTATAATTTTTTGTTTTTAAAGTTTAATTAAAATTCAAGAAAATCAATTTAAAAAAAAAAAAAAAACTAACGGCAGTTAACTTAATTTAACGGAAAATGGTTAATTGAAACGGTTAAAACTTAAAGGATTCAATTGAACTTTGACCAAACTTAAAGGGTGTAATGTGTAATTTGACCTTTTTTTTATAAGGCCTTTTTTGTCGTTGTCTCCAGCGCTGAGCACCAACCTTTTTGCATTCCGAGACTCGTGTGCCAATAATTTGGTGTACCGTGACTCGGGAATATACCAAAAAAATAAATAAATAAATACTTGGCTGTTGAAATATAAAGGGTCTTAAAATGTATTTAAACCATATCTTGGCTGCAAAGATACATGTGTTCTACTGCCCAAGTAACGTTATGTAATAAGGTTATGCTGTCTCCAGTACCTTACATTGTCTTTTTCAAATTATTATATAAAAACAAAAACAAAACAAAAGATTAGGTAGAAGTAAAACTAGGTTACAATGAATATGCTTGAAACGCGGACCATTTATAACGGTATAGGCCCAACCACTACATGGAAACATAAAAATAATTAGGACAAGACTCGTTGCACTCCGAAGCACATATATATATATATATATACCCTTTGTGATCCTATATAGTACTGTTTTTTTAGATTTTCAAAAATATCAACACTATTAAACTCATTAAAACCTTCCACTGGTATATTATTAGGTTGGCTAAGATGTAAGAGAGAGATTCAGAGAGAACATGCACACGACACAAACTTTGATTCAGTACTAACAATACTGAAAAAAAATAAATAAAAAAAAAAGACGGCCCAAAGTCCTTGTAGCGTATCCACAAATAAATAAACATAAACAAGTAGTAAGGTTGGAGGTCATACCGGCTCACAATATTCAGATTCAAAAATATTTAAGGATTCACCTGACCACTAAGATCTTCACCAATTTGATAGTACGTACGATCTGAAGAGAGCATTCATAATTCTATATACATGATGATTGACCAAAACTGATTCAAAGCTGTGGTATCTTAACTCTCTTCAATATTGAATTTAGCTTCTAACTCAACGTTAAAAGAGTAATGTCACACGGACATGTGAGTTTCTAGTTGCTTAGTGCCTCACTATGTCAAGAATTGTAATGGCCAAGAAAAAAGATGACCTTTTTCTTTTCTTTTCTTTTGAGCCTAAATAATATGAGAAGAGGAAGAAGAAAAAAACAAAAAATTAAAAAACCCCATCCAAGATGATGAAGCTCTAAGCAAGAATTAAAGTATTAGAGTGACAAGGTAAGGCCCCAATAGTCAATACACATGCAGGGCATACAGTAAGTCGTCCAATGTGTTACTTAATGTTGTTATCTACTTTTGTCAACGAAGTTGGTGTAAAATAATGATGACATTGTTGTAGTAGCCATCACTATGCAGTGCATGTGTACGCGTGCCTCCGACAATGTAGTAAGAAAATATGCAACTGATATCAGAGTTACAACTTAGAAGAGTCAACGTTGCATATGAGAACTATTTTATTTTTTCTTCTTTAAAAAAAGAGGAGCATGATAAATAGAAGTAACGGAAACCAGAGAAGAGCACGATAAATCCTAAACTTCACTAATTAAAGGGTGTTTGGAATCCACAACAAACTTACAAAACCATCTCTTAAAAAAAAAAAAAATCCTTCAAACCATTTCCCGGAGCCTCTTTTTAATAAGCTCTAGAGATTACGTTAAAGCACAATTACATCCCATAAAATCCTCAACATTAAAGCCAAATTCAAAATAAATTCTGGAAGAAATTTTGAAATAATTGTGGTTGTGCTCCATCTATCAAGTTATTATAAAATTTAGTTTCTCTATGCACATAATGGCCTTTGTTGGCACCCAACTACTGTTGATTAGTAAGTTTGACATGAAGAAATGGTGTATCAACCAAAAGACATTTTCTCAGCAGTAGGATTACATTCATATCCATTGTAGCACTGAAGGGAGAGAAACCAAGGAAATCAAAAAGGAAGAGGGAGGAGGTGTTTACATCCATAAATGTATATCACAGAAAGAACACTACATATTAGAACATATGAGTACCTCTAGTTGGACGGCAAACATGATTTCTTTTTCGAGCATGCTCGTCATTATGGTGCTGTGTCCGACATCCATATCCATACCAGCAATCTTCCCTATTTGATGCATCCGGTGGTAAAAGCTATGACATAGCATACACAACCACATCAAAATAATACTAACGAAAATTAGAGGCAATTTTTCAGAACTAACTAGTGAGCACTTTTTATAAACTATCTGATTAAATTTGGACATTCAAAACTAAATGATTCTTCAAGAGGACATCACTAAGAACTAATTAATGATTTCTATCACACACCAGTTTTTAAAGAAAGATCAATACCCAAATCCGAAAGAGGGGAAAAATGTGTCAAATAATTCCACAACAGAGAAGCAGATAAAACACTGGTCTAATTAATTGGAAAGCACCTTCCAGAGAGTTGTTAACAGAAGGAATTCTTCAAAGCACCTTCAAAAGAAGTGGCATACAAAACTCCAAATTTCAATTATTGAGTCAATTTGAGAATAGTGGGGTCCATTGTTGCAAGTTCTGCACCACTAGCCATGTGAGCTGTTGGGTTTGGAAACGCTTGCTTTGGACTGAGAAGCCATACCAAGCAGAAATTTATTCAAAATAGGGGACATATTATAGAACAAAGCAATTTTTTTCAAGCCCCTTGGTTTTGAAACAAGGTCAATGTCATGAACATAAAGCCACAGTGATAATTTTTTGTTGGTACATGACTTTATTACTCCAAAATTACCTTTTCTTTTCAAGTTGTTATTAGTATTTGTATAGCTTAATTATAGGAGTTAATTATGTTGATTGATTGTGTGATTGATTGTATAGTTTCGTTATTTAGTTGTGATTGTAATGTATATATTTACACAGAAGAATACACATAAAATATTTAGCTAAATATTTTTACATGGTATCAAAGCAGGTTACATGTTCTTTTCGAAAACCCTATAAATTTAGGGTTTCTTCTCTTTTTTTTTTTAATCTCAGACTCTGGGGCCTCCATGCTTCGCCGATGACTATTCCAGTCTATCTCCGACCACCAGGCATCGCCAGTGTTCATCTCGAACCATCTCGGCCTATCTCAGATCATCTCGGCTTCGATCTCGGTTGTTTCTTAGTGGCTCTCACAACCCTCTCAGTATTGTAACTCTTGGTGGATCATCTCGACTTCGATCTCTATCAACAAGTTCTCGTCTCAGTTCTTATTATTTTTATTTTTATAAGTAATAGACTTTATTAGAAAAAAAGCCCAAGTATACTAGGAGTATACAATGGGATCTTCTCAAGTTCTCTCGGCCTTCTCGGATCTCTTGGTTCTCTTCCTCTCGCGCCGCCAGCGATTCTCGCGGTGGTTCTTGGATTTTGTTCTCGGTTGCACCGCTAGGTCCTTACCGGCCCCCAACACCCACTAAATTTCTCTCGGATCTTTTCGCAAACCCATTCTCAATTTCTCTCGGATCTTCTCGCAACCACAAAACTGATCTCATCAGATCTTCTCTCGATAGTAATTGTTCTCTGTCTCGGTGGTAATTCTCAATGGTGGTTCTCTCAATTCTCTCGAGGATCTTCTCGCACCCACGGTTCTCTCAACACTTAGGAATTTTGCAAGAGTATTTTATTCCTTGTGCTCTAATGCTACAAATGAATGCTCCTGAGCTTTTTTGGGCAAATGCAGTTCTTACTACCACATATCTTTTGAATTGGATGCCCTTTCGTATTCTTAAAGGTAAGTCACCCTTTGAGATGTTGTTTCCAGGCAAAAATCCCTTTTCTATTACCCCCAAAGTCTTTGTTTGTGTTTCTTTTGTTCATAACCACATTCCTAATCGTGACAAACTTGATCATCGTTTTCTCGATTATTCTCGTACTCATAAAGGATATCGGTACTACAACCCTCCCTTATGCAAACACCCTGTCAGTGCTGATGTGACATTCTTCAAGGATGTCCCATATTATTCTCCTAAGGGAGGGTAGTTATAGGAATCTAAATTCTCTACCCATGTTCTCCCTACACTTGTTCCCAATGTTCCTCCTATCTCTCAGGTTTATGTTTGTCGGTGAAATTAGGGTGTCCCTCTCGGCTCTCGCTCCACCACCTCCACTTGTAGAGTCCTCTCTAGTACTTCCCTTGTCCACCTCAACATCTGCATTTGCACTGATCATCCTATCTCTAATTTTGTTTAATTTGACCGTTTGACTCCTTTTAAAGCATTTTTTTTTGTTAGTATCATCACTTCTTGCCAAGTCCTACAGAAGAGTCCTTTCTCACCCTGGTTGGCATAAAGCAATAGAAGAGGAAATGCGCTTAGACTTGAATCATACTTGGGATCTAATTCCTAAACCTACAGGAACCACTATTGTTGGTTGTCATTAAGTTTTTACAATTAAACAGAATCCTAATGGTATTATTGATCGCTTGAAGGCTCCTCTTGTGGCCAAAGGCTTCATTTAGACATATGTTGATCTTACTAAGACTATTTATATGGCTAGACCACCTGGGTTTGAGTCCAAAGGGAGTGTGTGTGTCATCTCAAGAAATCTATTTATGGCCTCAAAACAATCTCCACATGCCTAGTTTAACAAATTCGATAAGGCAGTAGTTTCTCATGGTATGACTCACAATCAAGAAGACAAAAACTTGTATTGTGATATTAGTTTTTGATGTGGATGATATTGTCATCACTGGGAGTGACAAGGCATTCATATCTTGATTAATCATCTCAGCTCGAGTTTCCTCACTAAAGACTTAGGTAAATTTCGTTATTTTCTTGGTATTGAGGTTGCCAAATCAAAAGCAGGCATTAGCTTATCCCAGAGAAAATATACCCTCGATATTCTACAAGACATGTTATCTTGACTCCAAACTTATTGTTACACCCATGGAACCCAATCTGAAATTGATGCCAAATGAGGGAGACTTTGTTGATGAACTGGACACCTATCATAGACTTCTGAGTAAACTTATTTATTTAAGCATCACTCGGCCTAATATTTCTTATGCAATTAGCATTGTGAGCCAATTTATGACCAGTCCTTGAGTTCCTCACATGAATGCAGTCATACACATCCTAAAGTATCTCAAAAATGCTCCAGGTCGTGGTCTCTTTTATCAATCATTTGGACAGCTCCGTATTGAAGGTTACACTGACGCTGACTGGGCAGAGTCACCTTCAGATCGGAAATCTACTACTAGTTATTGCACTTTCATTGGTGGTAATCTAGTCTTGGAGAAATAAGAAGCAATTAGTTGTGGCACGCTTTAGTACTGAAACAAAGTATCGTGCCATGGCTCATATCACTTGTGAACTAATCTGGTTGAGAACTTTCTACAAGAATTTGGACTTTTAAGACAAGGTCTTAGCAGTAGTCTTAATAATAAATAATAACTTTAAACAAGAACTTAGTAAACTTTTAACCATGACCAGACCATAGCAAGTAATAAATTTATTTTGTAAATGAATTGGATAAATTTTTTAAAATATCACATAAATAATTTAAAAAGTTGAACTAGAACGAACTAAACATATCTTATAAATATATAATAATAATAATAATAATACTTTATAGCCACAAAAAAAAATGGCCTTCGTGAAAGACACTTCTAGAATTTGGAGTTGCAAATTAATAAGGGTCGGTGCCTCATTGGGTGATGAGAGAGATCTCACATCTCTGGCTGGCAAGAGGTCAAGATTGAGAGTCAACGATGTGCAATCAATGCCGATGTGAGTTCTACCGTTGCCAATGAGCTCAAAGTGTCACTGATCTAACCGAGACAACGTAGGTGACGGCACAACCCATTGGGAGAGGGAGTGAACGGCTAAGAGAGAAAGAGAGAGAGAGAGAGAGAGACTTGTTTTCATCATTTTTAGCCTACCAAATCAACAGTTGTGGGTTTGCGTAAGCAAATAGGCATTTTTTTCTTTTTAAAATTTTTGTCAGCCATGTCACAACGATGTCTTGCCATGTCCTAATTAAAAAAATAATTTTTTTGTCTGGACACCACCCATTTTGCCGTGTCCGTACTTCCTAGTTCACAAGTCCACACAGGTAGAACTATTGGTTGAGCCTTTGATTCAAGAACCAGAAGTTCAAGTTCGATCTCCTAGACTGTCAATGTATTTGATTAGTAGGTTATTACATTTGTGTGTGCATAGGGATAAATGTACAAACCACAAAGGTAGGCATTTTTCAAATTTTTCTTAAGAACAAATTGGACTGTATCTTTACTTTCGAATTGTGAATGGCATTTGTGAGCCAAAACATAGTTTTCAGTTTTTCATAGAAAGAAGCATTTATTATTTAATATATATTTTTGATTATCTTATCTCTCAAATTAGAGGCTCTTAATCTATGAGTAGAGCCCCAAGTTATTATAAAGACTCATCATTGTATGTACTTCATAACTTAAAGGCTTCAATATTTAGAGCACAAGATGTTGAAACCAAAAATATGAGAGGGGAAAACAGACGATAGGGTGGGTAGACAACATAATACTGGTAAAACATATCTACAATTAGAAACTTGAAATTATAAAGCTTCAAGTTGATGATACTTACGTATTTGGGTGTGGAAATCCGAAACCAGTACAAGAAGTATGAGACCAATTTGTCATAACAATCGCTGCATCCAAACAAATATTTATAATAAAAATCTGGTGTTTGATGGGACAGAAATCCAAGTATTCTAATTTAGCCACCAGTTTATCTTTATAAATATAAATGGGCATTGTTGGAATCACTATTTGAAAGGAATTACATAAGCTCCAGAACAAGAAACAGCACTTCATGTCCCCACCCCCATTATTTTTGTTTTTCTTTTCTTTTTGGATAATACATTTAAGACTGCTAATATTGCTTCAACACAAAAGTGACTGAAGGAAACAAATTTTTTTGAGAAGGTGATGCCTCAAATTTGAAATATCATATCGACACCAAATACAAAAATTATGTCCAGTGTCCACAGAACCAAGTGAAGAAATAGCAATTCATATTTTTAGAGCCTTCCTAGAAATTGAACAATCAATAGCAATTAGGTTAATTGCCCAATCAGAAGAAGAAACCAAAAAATAAATGCAAATAATTTTGAAACTAAGTGGAAGAGAAAAAAGAAAAGAAAAGAAACACACATGTCCTGCCCCAGTGAAAGCTCGCTGGAGGTGAATGGCGGGAAGCTTACTGGGAAGATGAACACCATTAACAAAAGCAAAAAACCAGGCAGGGCTTCCTTTAACAATGCTCGCGTGAAAGAGGGCTCCGTTTGGCCCTCACTGTTCATCAAACAGTAACGACAGTATGGGCCATCTGATTTTTAACCAGGGCAAGTTTTACTTTTAACCCTGACTCCAGTTAACTCAAGTTAAAAGGGACAAATAAATGCACTACAACATAAGGTAAACCTGACCACTAACAGCTGTAAAAAGCTTACTTAGTAATTTCCTATGCTGTGTACACCAACATTTGAAAGGCTTTTTGTTTAGAATCTAATGTTGAAAATCTCACCATTGGATTACATGTTCTCTATATTCTTAACATGCACGCCAAATTTTGTGTCAAGTGGATGTTATATATTATTGGACAAAGTTTACCTTTAACCTAGTTTGAAAGAATTCTCCTTCAACCCACTACATGGCAAGCAAATAGACCATCCACATGTGTATCTTAAAAAGTCACATGACTCATTAAAAATGTCATGTGACTAAAAGTACACATGGATGGTCTATTTACTTGTCACGTAGTGGGTTGGAGGAGGATTCCTCCAAACCGGGTTGGAGATAAACTATTTCCTATATTATTTAATCCATAAACTCATGTTTTGTATATAATTTCAAAGTTCAAAAAGCTTGAAATTTAAAGATTTATTGCTGATATAACTATAAATCTCTAACCGTCTTGATATTTTGCATGCATGTAAGGTAAAAGGAAACAATATAAACCAACGGTAGATTTTTCAAAAGAAACATCCAATAGAAAATTATTGAGTGATATAATGTTGATAAAAGGTATAATAGGTGTAACTAGAACCCAACCCCTCTCTCTCTCTCTCTCTCTCTCTCTATATATATATATATATATATATGCTTAGTACAATTCTGCAAGACTGACACCTTGAATTGAAGCATTACACAATTGAAATTACCAAAAGATAGGAAAATCAGAGCTTCCATTCAACCCTATAAAATATGTGATGAGTTCAAAGATGAATTAAACAAGTAAACGCAGGCAGAAAACTAATAATTACCAAGAACACCAGACACAAAATAAAACTTACTTGCAAACATGTGTTCTGCCAGTGATCGTCTCAGCATGGTTCAGTGGCATCCTTGTTCGATCTGCCATGAGAACAAAATTACCTCTTAAAACAAACTATTATCTAAAGTGGCTATTTTAAAATTTAATATCTCATATCTCTATGATAAACACAAAAATCTATGAAAAAACTAACGGTAAATTACACTAACTTTTCTCGAGGTTTAAGGAAATGTCAGAAACTCACTCCTATTTTTAAAATAACATTTACCTGTCGTTATTATTTTTATTATACCAAGAAATAATTTATTATCATATAACCAATCTGGTTAGTAAGCATTATTTTTGTGGTTATCCCGGATGAAAATTTAGTTTGAATAATATGTTTTTTGACTTAATTTGTAATGGACATAAATGGTCATAAGATGTTATATAAATCAAAACCTTGGAATGTCATTTGTAAAAATAAGAAGGGATTTGTAACATTTCCATAAATCTCTAGGGAGTTTATTGCAATTTTATTATAAGTAAGAAAAATTAATTGAAGAAACCTCTAAGTACACGAAGGGTATACCTTAAAGGGGAAATGAGGAAGAAGAAAAAACAATAAATCCAAAAAAAAAAAATGAGATAAAGAATGGCCACCTAGAGCAGGCATCCACTCATACAAAGTACACAAAAAAAAAAAATGATTTAAGCTCAAATAACCATGTTTGACTAGAACTCTTTATTACATATGATGAAATGGAACATTATAAAGGAAATGAACTGCAAAAATTTATACCTAAAGGATCTATAAGTAGAACCACATGTCCAATGCAATGAAACAGAAAAATGATAAAACATATTGAAACGAGGAACATTGAAATATGACTTAAGACCTACAGCTGGTGCTACCTAGAAATGTACATTGATCCATTAATTCCACACATTATGTCCAATGCAATGAAACAGAAAATGCGAAAACATTGAAACGAGGAACAATGAAATATGACTTAAGACCTAGAGCTGGTGCTACCTAGAAATGCACATTGATCCTGTCTCTAATGATTTTATATTAGAGGGGAAAGTGGTGCTTGGCTTCGACGTTTAACATCTAGATTTGGTTCCACATACTATTTTATATTCATTCCACTTCGAATCTTAGATATAATTATTTCAAGTAGAAACCACGAGAATTATGCTACACTGGAACCCAACAAATCCATCTTCAACCATGAAACTGATACTAAAGAATTTATCAATTAACCGATTTCTCTGTTTTTTTATAAGCAATTAAAATTTATCGAAAAAAAAAAAAAAAAACTATTCTTGTACACAGGATGTATACAGCGGACTAGAGGGAAAAGCAGCAGAAAGAGAAATAATAAATACAGAAAGAACTTACCGATTTCTCTGCTGTTCAACTTTGAAATCCAATCTGAGATAACATCCTGCAATGTTCTGCCCAAATGTGTAATACACCTCTCTGTGATCTAAAAAACCACGAAGATGTGAGTCATATAAAACCATTAACTAACTAAAATAATAACAATATTTTGATGTTTGGTACAGAGAAATCCACACTTCTTGTTCATGCCGATTCTTGTCATGAACTGCATCAGGAATTCTAGAAATAGTGCGATCTGAGATCTGCAAAGCATAGGCAGAAGTACACTCATCTTAAAACCTGTCACCGTAGTAAATATTACATCATTGTTTTTAATATATAATTACTATTATGAAAGGAGTCTCCCTAAATTGCAGCACATAAAATATCAAATACTGATCAATCTTTCAACTAGGTGATAATTATCATCATTTTTTTTTTCACTGGGATGGCTAAAACAAAGGAACTCCTAGGAGAGTAGATATGAACCCAGGAATATTTGTGTATGGAATCCTTTAGAGAAAGGAGATGTAAGGTAAAAAAAAATACAAAGAAATGTCTAGATTAAACCAAGAAATATTCCCTACAAGTGATATAAATTAGGGAGATTTGATTGACAAGGTTTGCAAGTAGTTATTCAGCAGAAAATGACAAGGAACAATAATTAAAGATTTGAAAAATGTAGAAAAGAGAGGATGGTCAACGAAAGAAGCATTTTCTAAAAGAGGTCCATAAAAAGAGTGCCCTATCAAGTGGATGATCAGCAATATCAGCTTCCCAGTAACAGGAATCCCCATAGTAAGATATGAAACAAAACCAATTTTCATCATACACAATCAGATGATTAATCAATACTACAACAGCAAGAAAGGCTTAGTCCCAAAACTTTGGGTAACAAATCAATAATAAAAAAAAAGAAGTAAGCAAAAGGCCAGCACATACTGGTTTAAAAGTCTCATGACTGCAAACAGGATGCAGGTCGCTTCTTGTAAGCCTTTGAGTGTGCCAATAAGCACCACAAAATGCTCTATCACATCCTAAACCTGCAAGAGGGGGAAAAATGGAAATGCCAACAAATTTAGAACTGATGCCTTATTACACCTAACAAAAGGGAAAGAAAGTACAGATCCAGTGGATCATTTCATCTTCGCTATCTTAACAAATTATTTCTCTTTCATAAGTAATAAACTTTATTATTAAATGGCCCAAGTATTCTAGGAGTATACAAAGGACATAGAATTAAAAAGTACAAATATCAATCAGCTCCACAAAAAAGTGAATAGGAAATAAGCCTAGAGCTTCTACCCACTCGTACAGATTTTGTAAAAAGAAAAGCTTTAATTCTAGGATAGTTCTTTTAGAGACCTCAAAATGTCGAGCATTTCCTTCCCCTCCAAATGCACCAAATAACACAATGAGGCACAATCCGCCAGGCAACAGAACATCTGTCCCGCCCTGCAAAACCATACCATCCCGTGAACAACTCTAGAACACTTCTTGGCATAACCCATTGCACCCCAAACAAAGCAAAAACCATAGACCACAGCTCTCCAGCCAGCCTGCAATGCAACAATAAATGATCTACACTTTCCCCGCTCTGTGTGCACATACAGCACCAGTCTACAATAATGAGTCCACGTTTTCTCAAGGAGTCAATAGTCAAGATTTTACCCAATACAACAGTCCAAGAGAAAAAAGCGACACGAGGAGGCACCTTCACTTTCCATAGACTTTTCCAGGAAAAGACCGAGTTGGAGCAGAACCCAAGCAGCAATAATAACTCTTAACTGTATAGCTCTTAGGATCGCCTTTCTAGCATAATTTATCCTCCCCTATCCCCCTCAACTTTTTAGAATAAATCAGTTCCATAAAAGAGGTGAGGGACTCCAACTCCCAGTCCTATAGATCCCTTGAGAAAGATACATCCCAATGAATAGTTCCATTCACAAAAGACATTAGGTCCGCCACAAAGGCGCATGTATCCTGAGTAAAGGAAAAAAAGTCAAGGTAAACTGTCTTCAAGGGTAAGTCACCACACCAATGGTCATGCCAGAACTTCACATTACTCCCATCCCCTGCCTCAAAAGGCAAGTACTGCACAAACGAAACCCACTCTTTACGAATATTTTTCCACAAACTTACCCCATAAGGTCCCTTCACACCCACTTCCCCAAGAGAGCCCAATTAAATCTCCTCAAGTTCTGAATGGCCAAACCGCCATTTTTAATGGGTTCACAAATCATGGACCAAAGCACTAAATGAAATTTAGGCTCACCCTCCAAATTATTCCATAGAAACTCTCTCTGCAACTTTACAAGCCTATTGGCCACCCAGCCGGGATAGGGAAGAGAGAAAGGAAGTATGTGAGCAGATTAGATAAGGTACTTTTAATTAAGGTAACCTTACCTCCCTTTGAAAGGTACAGCCTCTTCTAACCCGCTAAGCGTCTCTCCATCCTTTCAATAATCGGATTCCAAATGGTGCTTTCCTTGAAGTGAGCACCCAAAGGGAGACCCAAATACTTCATTGGGAGTGAAGCAAACTTACAACCCAATATATGCCTAAAATCTTCCAAAATCAACACATTTCCAACAGGATCAATTTCAGACTTGCTCAAATTAATCTTCAACCTAGTTGTGGCTTCAAACCATGTAAATACAAACCTCAAGTGCTCTACTTGGATTGGATCAGCATCACATTACTACCTTCCAAAGTACCCACCCTGAAACGAGTGAGATACCTTCCTTGGACAGCTCGATCTATTATCTTACTTAAGGCCCCCATAACAATGACAAAAGGCAAGGGTGACAGAGGGTCTCCCTGCCTTAAGCCTCTAGTACTCCCAAAGAAACCACTAGGACAGCCGTTAATGAGCACTGAAAATCGCATAGTGGAGATGCAAAACCGAATCCAACTTCTCCATTTTGACAAGAACCCACAACGTTGTAACATATAGATAAGGAAATCCCAATTAACGTGGTCATATACTTTCTCCACATCCAACTTACAAATCACCCCTGGATCCCCTTGCTTCAGCCTACTATCTAGGCACTCATTAGCAATGAGGACGGAGTCAAGAATTTGTCTACCTTGGACAAAAGCATTCTGAATAGGGGAGATAATCTGAGAAAGTACCAATCTTAGTCAATAGCCAAAAGCTTCACCAAAATTTTATACACTCCTCCCACTAAACTAAAGGGCCGAAAGTCCTTTACCTCCACAGCTATTGTCTTCTTCCTATGAGGGCTAGGAAAGTGGCGTTAAGGCTCTTCTCAAAGGAACCCCAACCGTGAAAAGAATGCAGTACCTGCATGATGTCATGGCGGAGGACAGCCCAGCAAGTCTGAAAAAATAAATAAAAATAAAAAAAGCCAAGGGTAAACCGTTTGGGCCCGAAGCCTTGTCTCCATTAAAACCATTCACCACTCCAATCACTTCCTCTTCCTCAAAAGGTCTTTCCAACCAAGATGCATCATTTGCGGAGATCTCAGAGAAATCTAACCCTTCCAACAAAGGCCTCCGAGTATCAGACTCCGTATATAAGTTTTGGTAAAACTGTATGATATTATCTGATATTTCAACCGGGTCTGTGGACAATTCACCATTGATGAGAAGGGTAGAAATAGAATTATACCTTCAGTTGGAGTTGGCTGTTCAATGAAAAAATTTGAATTTTTGTCCCATTCCCACAACCAAAGAGCTCTTGACTTTTGACGCCAACTAATCTCCTCCATAAGAATATTCCTCTCCAAATCAGTAGCCATCTGCATTCTCTAAGATTTCTCTTCTGCAGATAAAGGGTGAGTTTCTTCTAAGGTGTCCAACTCATTCAAACCTTTGAGGAGCTGTCTCCGTTTAAACTCCACAATCCCAAAGACCTCCTCATTCCATTTTTTCAGGTCCAGCTTTAAAGTTTTAAGTTTTTTGGCAAGGATATAACTAGGAGTACCATGAAATTGGGACTCCCACCACTGTTTTACAGGCTCCACAAAACCATCCGCTTTAAGCCACATTTTTAAAACGAAACGGTCATCGGCCTCTAGTAAAATGACCACACTCCAAAAGGATAGGAAAATGGTCCGACAGAATTCTAGGAGATCTTCGTTGAGTAATAGTAGGATAACAATCCTCCCAACCAGCTGAATACAAGAAATGATCAATATTAGACATTGCGAATGCCTCCCGATTATTGGACCAAGTAAATCTTCCTCCCTCCAACAGAATATCCATTAACCCAAACGAAGAGATGAACTCAGAGAAATCATGCATTTCTGTAGTGAATCTCTCCACCCCCAAATGCTCAAATGGGAATCTAATCACGTTAAAATCCCCCCTTATGCATCAAGGAACATCCCACCAGCTAGCAATTCCCCCCAATTCTTCCCACATAAGTTGACATACCCTATCAATATGACGTCCATATACACCCGAAAAAGCTCATTCATGTTGATCCATGACATTCCAGAATCTACAGGAGACAGAAAAATAGCCCACAACTGCATCAACTTTCTCCACAACCCTTTTGTCCCACATAAATAAAATACCCCCACAGGCTCCATCAGATCCCAAGTACAACCAATCCACCTGAGGTAAACTCCATAAACTTCACACTAGACCTCGAGAGATCATATCCAACTTTGTTTCCTACAAACAAACAACGTCAACCCGCCACATCTTAAGAAGAGTTCTGACCTGATACCTTTCATCCTTGTCATTCAGGCTCCTGACATTCTAAGACAAGATTTTCAAATTCATTTGGATAATACCAACACCCTGTCCCTATTTTGATTTCTGCATTTGGTTGATCCATAGTCATAATTGATAGTACTCATCAGATTTTTCAAATCCCAACTACCTTTTCCCCCAGATTTTGTCGGGTCACTTTTAACTCCCTCCTCACGAGCAACTTGTTGACGTCTTGCATCAATCTCCATGAGTAAATCCATAATCTCCATCTCATATCCAACATACGAGGCCCCCAATACATCCCTGAACCTTTGAAGTTCTCCTAAAACCCATTCTGATGGTGGAACTCTCTCACTAGCAATCTGTTCCAAGAGCTACCCACCAAGGCTCTGACATGGCTGAAGGAGTAATATCCAGAGGGGTGTCGTCATTTTCCAAACACAGCAATTCCCTACCCTCCTCTGAGACCGAGATATCGTCCTCTCCTTCGTCCTCCACCTCATCATTTTCATACCCATGCTGCGAAGATTCACTGTCCCCTTCATTCCTCAAGACCTCCAATCCTAAAAGAAAAGTCACTTGCGGCGTCCCGATCTCAGCATTGTTACACACAACCTCCCTCAGTGAATGAAGGAGTGACAGAGGAATCACACTTTGACAAGAAGCCCCATGTCTAATCAACGGCAACGACACTTGATGGAGGCGCAAGAGCCGTGATGTTTTGTGATTCGGGAGCGGGATTGACTAAGGTCAACTAAGTCTTTTTATTCTAAGAAGAATCTAGAGAATGATCTGGGTCAGTTGGATCAATCCAACCCGTCGAGTGACTCGGGCCTGCCTCCAAAGCGAGCCTAGATCCACTACGTAGTCTCCAAACGAAAATGGGTTTAGAGGGCCTAATGGGCTTCGTAGGTTTAAAGGAACATGAGCGGGTATTGGGCTGATCTTTGGGGTCCAAGACCTTTGTAGTTTGGTCATTTGTCGGGCCAATGACACTTGCATGCCTAACACTCCAAACACCATCCGGCCCACATCCAATTTGAATGTTTAAACAAAGGTTGACTAAACCCGAATCACTTAAAGAGTGCCCACAATCCAATTTATCCATATTGAGAGTCAATGCATTAATATTTGGCTGAGATTTCTCCACAATCTTAGGACCCTCCCCCAAATTTTCTCCTTTCCTTTCTCGTTCCCCTCACTGTGGGGCTTTCCCTGACCGAAAACCATGGCTGCGAAGGATCCTCTACCTCCCACCGAACCTGCCCCATGCACCTGCAAATCGGTTTGAATAATCTGGTTCTAGGAGACGACGAAGTTCAAAACTAAAATCTCACCAACCACTCCCATTCTGCCTCTCTAGGATGATGATGGAACCCTGTCTCCCCCCTTTGTAAATCTCTTGTATGAGAACATATTTCCTTTATAATTAGAGCACCTTTGCATAAGGAATACCGTGTCCCCCTATCTTGTCATACACATGAAGTTCCCATGGTGGTTCTTGGAAGAAAAATCTTTAAGATTTGTGACTAAACGTTTGGCACTCAACGTCCCCATGGAAACTGATCGAACTGAATCCCTGCCTCTCTCATATATTCGCACAAGAAACGCTCCCCTTCCATAAACAGATAATTCAAACGACTTTGATTCAATGAAAAAGAAACGTGACTGCAGCATAAAGCAAAGTCTGGTGACACCAATTGTGTGGTTCTAAACTAAAAATACAATGGATATACTAACTTCTATGGTGACTGCAGCATAAAGCAAAGTCCAAAAAAACCAATCCAACTGGCTGTCAATAAAAATAATTTTATAACCTGTAATGAGAGCTACAAGCTAGAACATATCATTAGCCTGCTTTGAAACACACACATAAACTTACAGTGTTGCGGAATACTACTTTCAGTTCGGGAAGGCATCATTCCTCCACATGCATGACATTGTAGATGATCAGTGTTCTGGTTGCACTGAAACCCACCCAATTCTGTACCTGGAAATTTGTAAATGACCTTGTTATATATAAATTAGACACAGAGAAAGAGGAAAACATCACATATGAGAAACATGAAACAAAAAACTTCTCAAGACCAAATATTCCAAATAAACATGCATTGAACTAACTTCAGAAATTTAAACAATATCTTATTAACATGAAAACTGAGAGAGAGAGGTTTATCTGAAGTACTAGAGCAGGTTGATGGACAATAATGGCAAACAAAATTAATAATTAGTAAAGCAGCAAAAGATCAAGTTAAAGGTTGATAGATGGGTGAATAATGATGTGCGATACAAGATGCACTAAATTGAGGAAACAATTTCCAAACACAAGAATTCATTTGCAAATAATATTACCACATTGAGGGCATGGAAGGTCTATGACATCACTTTCCTCATTCATGGGTGAATAAGACCTCTTCCTTCGCAGCTTTTTTCCCGATCTAACAACCTAATTTAAATCATAACAAGAACAATAATTGAATTTAATTAATTTAAATATATCAAAAACTATTTTGAAGTTTAATGCATAAACGAACAGCATATCAAACCAACCAATGATGTGAACACATAAAAGGAAAACATGACAAGTAAATTAAACAGCAAAATATCTAGATGATTCATAATTGATAGATCATTTTCTAACATTTTTTTTTTTTATAAGTAATAGATTGATTTTATTAGAAAATAGCTACATGGTGTGCATAAAGCATGAACACGCCGTAGCCTAAAGAATTACAGATTCTTAGTACAACTCAAGGATTCGAGGAAACCCCCAACAGAAGTCGAGGTTGTGAAACCCGAAGACCTAGACCAATCAAAAAGAGAACACATACAAAGCTCGATGAGTCGGCCCATTGAATGTTCAACATTCTCAAAAGTACGGTTATCTCTCCCTCCACAAAGACCACATCACACATAAAGGGGCAAGATTACAAACCTCCGAGGAGTGTTTTCCAAACCAATTCCTCCAACCAGCCAATTGATCCAACACACTTCGAAATCACCCAATCTATTCCAAACAACTGAAAGACAAAACTCCATATCTCACACACCACTGAACAGTGTAACAAGAGATGATCCATTGTCTCTCCACTACACCTGCACAAACAACAACACCCAATCGTAACAATACCTCAATGCCTAAGATTATCACATGTCAAAATCCAACCCCAAGCCGCTGTCCAAACAAAGAAAGTAACCCTACGCGGTGCTTTAACTCTCCAAATACCCTTCCAAGGAAAAGCCATACCCATATTACCATGGAGAGCCTAATAGTACGAGCGAATATCAAAAGCCCCATTCTTCTTTAAGCCCCACTAAACTCTATCTTCATCCTCACGAGTAGGAGGCTTGGTATGAAGGAGATGGAAAAAGGAAGCTACCTCATCAACTTCCAATCATTAAAATCCCTACCAAAACGAATATTCCACTCTCGAGCCACCCCTCTGCTACTTCGAGCATAGAAAAAATCAATGTGAGCATCTCTATCTCTGGAACACTCAAAAAGCAAAGGAAACATTTCCTTCAGTGGCTGAGAACCACACCATCTATTGTGCCAAAAGCGGACCCTATTGCTTTGACCCACATCAAAAAGAATATAGGTGGAAAAATCTTCCCATCCCGCCATAATCCCTTTCCAGAACTACATCCATGAGACCCCCTGATCGGCTTAGTGCACCAACCTCCCCCTTCTACCCCCTACTTAACAGCTAGCACACGCCTCCACAATTTCAATTCTTCTACCCCAAATCTCCACATCCACTTCCCTAACAAGGCCTTATTAAATGAAGTCATATCCCTAATTCCCAATTTGCCTTGATCCAAAGGAGTGCAGACCTTATCCCAAATCACCAAAGGAATTTTAGCTTCATCCCCTAACCCACCCCAAAGGAAATTATGCTGCAACCTCTCAATCCTTTTGGCAACACTATAAAATATGTCAGAAGACTCGCCAATGCACCCTTGGATAGGTATAGCTTCTGCCACCCCGCCAAACGACGTTCAACCTTTTCAATGATGGGATTCCAAACTCTTACAGCCTTGAAAGATGCTCCCAGAGGCATACCGAGATAATACGTAGGCAAAGCCCCAATGCGACAAGAGAGAATATCAGCTAAAGAAGATAGATTCTCTACCTCCCCTATAGGCATCATCACACTCTTACTCATATTAACTCGTAAACCCATAACAACCTCAAAACAGGTCAACACCCTACAAATATATGCCAATTGCTCAGGACAAGCATAACAAAATAAAATAGGGTCATCCGCCAATAGATGAGATACACCCAAACCTTCCCCTGTCGCAACCCCCACTTGAAAGCCTTAAATAAATCCTCCTTCCTCAATTCTCTTGAATAACCTACTTAACACTTCCATGACCAACAAAAATAGCAAAGGAGACAAAGGATCACCCTGCCTTAAACCCCTTGAACTATTAAAGAAGCTCAAAGGGGTTCCATTGACCAGCACAAAAAAGTGAACCGTTGAAATGCACATATGAATCCATTGAATCCATTTACTACTAAAGCTCATACGACTCAACAAATAAAGAAGGCTACCCCAATTAACATGATCGTAAGCTTTCTCTATATCCAACTTGCAAATAATCCCACGTGAGCTGCTTTTAATATGGCTGTCCAAGCACTCATTTGCAATAAGAACCAGATCGAACATTTGACGACCCACCACAAACTCATTATGAGAATCAGAAATTAAACCATCTAACACCACTCTAAATCTTATTGCCAACACCTTCGATAACAACTGAGACACTCCCAATTAAGCTAATAGGATGGAAGTCCCTAATATTCGAGGCATTAACTTCTTGGGAATGAGAGTGATGAACGAGGCATTTAGGGACTTTTCAAACTTACAATGATCATAAACCTCTTCGAAAAAATCCAAGACATCGTTCTCCACCACTCGCCAACACTTTTGAAAAAATGCCATAGTGAATCCATTCGGGCTTGGAGCTTTATCACCTTGGAGGTCCTTCAATACTTGGACAATCTCCTCCTTCTCAAACCGTCTTTCCAAGAGATTTCGCTTGGCCTCTCCAATAGAAGCAAAAGGTAACCCTTCAACGTGAGGTCTCCACTCATCAAATTCTCGATAAAGTGATTCATAGAAATGAACCACATGATCCCTCATCTCATCTTCATCCTCATAAAAAACACCATCCACCTCCAAACCACTTATGTAATTACGTCTATGATTGGAATTCGCCACTTTGTGAAAGAACTTAGTATTGTTGTCTCCCTCCTTAAGCCAAAGTACCCGAGATTTTTGCCTCCAAGAACTCTCCTCCAAGTGTGCAAATAATCCCAAAGATGATGCTCCTCAGGATCAAGACCACCTAGGACCTCTTTCACATCCAAATCCATCAACTCCCCCATAATACTTCTCTTTTTACAACGAACATCCCCAAATACCTCTCGGTTCCATATCTTCAGATCTTCTTTCAAGGCTTTCAATTTGTTGGCTAACACATAACTAGGAGACCCAACAAAAGAGTAACCTGATCACCACCCTTGAACTCAATCCTCAAACCCATCCTCCTTAAGCCACATATTTTCAAATTTGAAGGGTCTTTTACCCCTCATCATACCCCCAGCTTCTACCAAAATAGGACAGTGATCCGAAATAAGACGAGGAAGCATTTTCTGGATAACATCCAAAAAATGTTCCTCCCAATCTGACGAAACCAAAGCCCGATCAATGCAGGACATAGAAGGAGGAGTTGCCCCATTACACCACATAAAAGTACGACCAATAAGAGGCAAATCCAATAAATCTACGAAATTCTTCCAAACATCTCTGAATTTGGGGATTTTGCATTATTGAGATTATCAAAGCCAATGAGTGCACATAACTTCATATTTTGATGAACTTAGGGTTTCAAAGTTAGATTATTGACTCTAAGATGTTAATAACTTGGTTTTTAAGGTAGATTAGTAAGAAAAATAGCCCTACACATGATCTTAATGTTAGCATTTTGTAAAAAACTTGCATATTTTCCTTCTACATGAAAAATCAAGTGGGAAACTAATTTGTCATGAAAATGAATCTAAGAAGAAAAAAAAAAGAACATGTATGAAGCTGTGAATAGCCATGTGAACTAAGCTCATTGCCCAAAGTTTACAAATTTCCAATTAACTGATTTCAAGGTAGAAATTTCCTATTTTAACACTAACTTCCTTAGTTTGCTCCTAGAGGTTTCTATTAGTAAGAACTGCCATTTATTTTGAAGATTGAATCAGTGGTCAGCCTGTGGCCCATCTCTACTGAACAACAATCCACAAGTCAAGATGGAAGCAAATAATGCGTGACAAGAAACAGTATGCTTTATTATTAAAATGATCAGACAGAATCTTAAAACCATCAAAATTGTTTTTTTTTTTTTTTTTTTTTTTTTTGGGGGGGGGGGGGAGAGACACTTACACTTCTCTTACAATAGTTGAGCAAATAAACATATGTTATAGAAAATAAATAAATAATAGCTCGAAGTGAACTAGAAATGGTTCCTCTTTCTCTTTGTTGGACATGCCTATGTAGTAAATATCTAACCACATGTGAGCCAATCTCTACCCTTCTTATGTTATGTCATGCCTCACTTGGTACCTCATACTTTGAGGCTTCCATGTAGTACAGCTAGAACGTAGTAAGATTACTTACAAGATTTGACTGGATCAATGCATATGAATCTAAAAGTGCAACTTCCTCATCAGAACGCTTTAATGAAGAATCAGCTTCTAGTATATCCTAGACAAAACAAGTAGCAAACTCGTTAAAAGAGATAAGAAAATCCGTAAATGAAAACCATACTACAGTTGAAACAGAAATGCTCTAAAACTATAACAAAAAATACAAAATATATATATATTAATGAGAAGGAAAAGGGGAGATTGAATCCATTTGAACAAACCGAAAGATGAAGAGAACCTTCCCAAGATTATCCAAATTGACATTATGGTCTATCTCAATGATAAATGAAAACTGCTGTCCAGAATTCTTTTTTAAGTATAGTACCAGAATTCTAGTTGAAACATATATGTTATAAACTATTAAGCATTCAAAAAAAAAAATTTAATAGAATCTTGAAAAATGTATAAATTTTGGCACTAATATTAATATTACACTATCAAGCAGACATGATAATCTTCCATATCTATTAAGATGTTTAGTACTATACTTTCACTTCTTCAAACATCAATACTATATAATGATTATCATTAGCATTAAGAAAAAAGGCAGCACAGGAATAACAGTATGATGTTCCTAGGATAATTGAAAGGAATTTTATACAGCTTAACAAACTTCTAGTAATCACCATTGAGAAGCAGATAAAGTCTATAAGCTCCAAAATGATTACCACTATTCCACACTTTTGTGTTGATATTTTAGAATACTTAACAAACTGATGATATTCCACCAACCAACTGTATAAAAAAAAATCATGCTATTCCACCAACCAAATATATAAGGGGGAAAAAAAGTGGAAAAAAAAAATGCTGTTCCACCAACCACATACATATGTGCTTTAAGGGGAAAATACATTTTATCCCTGTGGTTAGACCATGGAACCTCCTTAAGTTTAGTTTGTAACACAACCTCTTTATGGTCAAGTTCAAGGTTCAAGGTACAATGATGCAAGGAGCGCAAAGACAATTTTATTTAATTTTAGAAGTCAATTATATTTTTACTTTTTTTATAAGTAATAAAATTTAATTAAAAAGCGCAAAAAAGGGAGGCAGAACCCTAGTACACAGTGAGTATACAAAGGAAGTCACAATTATATTTTTACTATTGGAATATTGGATTTGATTAGCTCATTACTTACTAATATTTTATTTTATTTCCCAAAATTAAAGTTATTTTCGTAATTCAATAATTGGACTTTAACCCAAGCCAATTAGAATTAGAGTTTCGTCTTAACAGTCTATATAAGCAAGCTATCATAGTCCAATGAAACAGTTTTGCTTGATGAATAAATTTCAATTGGAATTTTTCCAATTGCCTGGCGACTCCAGCCCTAGATGCTGATTTCTACATTTTCTATTTTGCTTGGTACTGATTCCTAGGTTTATTCTATTCTTCCGACAAATTTTTTTCAATAATTTTGTGTTGAATCAATTTGGATCAAAGTGTTCATCATATCGCACCATACAAGTTAACATTTCTACTCTATACCTAATCACATTATGTCAAGTCATGAATTAAATGTACACCTTCACAAGTGTACACCTTTACCCAATCATATCATCCTATATAGCCAAACAAATGATGATGGTGATGGTGATGACGATCATCCTAAAAGCAACAAAATATTTATTGTATTTTATTTTTCATTATAAATGTATAAATGATTGAATAACTAAAGGTGTAAAACTATTCTGATTGATTAGGAGGTAGTATTTAGCTTATATGTGACTTTGGACATGACCTCTAGGAGGTTAAGTGTTACAAACTAAACTTAGGAAGGTTCTGTGTTTTATGGCCTAACTATATGGGGTAAAATGTAATTTTCCTCTCGCTTTAGTTAACATCTTATCTATATAACCATATGTTGGTCTGCATACCTCTGCAATGTTATGCAGGAAGTGGTTTCTTCCAACAAATTGTACAACTGCTCTACATTGGGGACAAAGTACACTTGAATGTTTCTCCTGAGATCTCCTTAGCCACTCTGAGAAGCATCCGTTGCTGTAAATAATCAATGACAACGTCAATTTTAAATTTATAGATTGAAATAATGCACCATATGGAGTCTAACTAGCCTAGCTGGTAAAGTCACTTGGCATCGTAACAGAGGCCTAGGTTCGAATCCCACTTACTCTAGGGATTTTTTTTTTTTTGGGGGGGGTGAGGCTTGTGTAGCCTAACCATTGGACCAAAAGTGAAAAATAAATGAATAAAAAAAATGTCATAACTGAAGCAAAGATAAGTTACAAACCAGAAGTTATGAAGGCAAGGAGCAACAGTAACAACATCATGCCATATATTTAAGCAAATGCTGCATTTTGCATGCTCAACATCAACAGAAATCTGGTAAAACCAAACAAAGAGATTAATTCATCAGCATAACTACAGATGAAATCACACTCGAGGGAAAATTTAACGGTTCCAAATATAATAAATAAGATCTGGTAAAACCAAACAAAGAGATTAATTCATCAGCATAACTACAGATGAAATCACACTCGAGGGAAAATTTAAAGGTTCCAAATATAATAAATAAGTTATTCACCTTTAATTGCTTCTTGCACATTTCTGGGCTGGGCATTACTTCAAATCTGTAGCCCAGATAACCTAGAGGCATCAAGAAAAGATAAAATAATATGTTAAAGTATCCAGGCACAATATGTTGAATTTGAACCCAATCCTAACAATTATATGACAAAAGTATAATTTTCCAACACCGTATAACCCTCCTGCAAGCATACTTTCACAACTCTATCCACTTTTCAAAGATAACGATAGGTTTATATCTTTTATATAAACAAAAAAATAACCTTATGCATTCAAATGTTCTGTTTTTCATCATAATATCACTACTGCTTTGATATTTAATTAGTTCACTTTACAGACTATAATTTGACACTCAAAGAGCTCAAACATTAAAAAAGGTCAAAAAACACTTGTTCGTTTGAAACGATTCAAGTCAGGAGTATTTAAACACATATGCCACCAAGCCCACCACCAAAGATACTCAATTTACAAATGGTATTTAAAAAGAAATAACTTAATGAAGCAGTACAATGGGAACACATTTCCAAGTATAGTAAATATCCAACTATTGCCAAACACTCTTGAGGTAACCTAGGAGTCCTACATGACATTAGCAAATCAACCAATGGTATGATACTTCAAGCAACTAAAAGAAGCAGTGAAATATAAACTGAAGTTTAAAATGCCCTCTGGCATGGATTCCAAAATTTTAAATTGAAACCATTTCATTAGATATAAAATCATCTGCTATAAAATATATACTAGACTTAACAGATACTGACCTTCTCTATCAGGGCCTGGAAAGATTTCACTTCCACACTTGATAACAATAGCGTCTCCGTTTTGAACCACAGCCTCACCAACAAGCATTGTATTTGAACTATATCACCCCAGCCCCCAAACCAAAAAAAAAAAAAAGCACAAGAGAAAAAGTGAGAAACATAAGGGAAAAATATACACTAATGTGAATCTTCTATTGAGAAAGAAATGAACACAAATGTTCTTTAAATATCATCAATAGATATATCATATACCAACATAGAGAAATGATGAAGCATAAAGAACTGGAATTTGCATAAAGTCATTAAATCATTAATTAAGTCAATTAAACATAAGAAAGGCTCTAGGGGGTGGGGTCAGTTGCCCGTAGGTTTTACTGCCTAGAGACGAGTCCAAAGGGTCTTTAGAAAGGTTTCCTACGTTATCAAAAATATAAACATAAGAAGCCCGCGTATTTGTCAAAACTTGAGAACCAAAGGCAACCATATGATAAACAAGTGATAAGGTTTTCATATATATATATATATATATATTTGGTTTAAGAACAAAAAAAAAAATCATTTGAATAAAGGTTCTAAATTCAAAGAAATCCACTACAACCAAAAGCATAAATTGTACAGAAGCCATGCTACATAGCAAGTAGGATAACTTTAGTGATGTAAAACAATTTGAAGTTTGAACTATAAAAAAGGTAAATATTGTGATATTATGTTAAATATTTTCTATTCTCATTGAAATAAGAATCTAAAGGAGTGTGCAAGCAACACACTAAGACACTAATACACCAAAGCATATTGAGTTTTTTTTTTTTTTTTTTTCCCTTTTTGGTTATGTAAACAATGGTAAACTGAGTTCTAACTGAATAATATGTGATCCTATAGAATTTTGTAAAAATTCAAAAAATTTACTTTTCAACAAAATTTACCCGATTTTTCTTTTTTTAATTGGTAAGTTACACATGCACCCCAGTGGGTTTTAAACCCAGAACCCACCCTCCACCCATTCTTATAGAAAAAGGAAGTTCCCTTTTTTTAATATTTTTCACCATCATCAATGATAATTTTTATCTATTATATGAACTTACCTACAGTTCATCATTCGAGACTACTGAAAGATCACAATATATTTAAATATGACATAATATTGTATGCCCTTAAATAATATATCTTTGTTCATTGTACTCAGTGCATCTTAGAAAATATATATTAGGAACGAAAACAATACTTTTGTCTTTATTTTAATGAATGATGGAACTTATCAAAAAAAAATCTTAGAAAATATATATTAGATCATGTATCCTTGTTGTTGAACAATATATTAACAGCCTCCAGTTCTACTCCTACAAATAACCCAAATTATGTTTAATTCCATAAAGTGCAAATCTTCCCAAAGGGGTGGGCCAGGTTACTCATGAATCCAAATTGCTAACTCTAAAATTAACCACCAACATTGTAGATGATTTAGACATAACGCAACTTTGATATGTAGATCTTACTGAATATTGACACCCTATGTTTACTATGACAGTAATTTTATATGCTCATTATGCATCTTTCATTATCTTAAAGAAAAAAGGAAACCAATTTTAACATTTAAAGAGAAAAAAAAAAAAACCAAAAATGAATTTACAATTTTTAATTTTTGCAATGAAGCATAAATTTCAGATTTGAGACACCTGTTATTTAGCATTGTGGCAGAACATAGATCAGAATTCCTTGATATTTTGCACCAGTCATGTTTTTCAATAGAGGATGATCTGATCTCTGAGTGTATTATAATCTCATCCGAGCTTATCTCAATATCTGAATATCTTGAGTCCAATGGAACTGCAACATAGTAAAAAAAAATTACCAACATCCAAAATCATACAGTAAAGTAAAGTAAAGTAAAGAAGTTTCAAATTCTAAATTTAATTCAATCTCCTCATTTATCCTGCGTCTGGTAATGATAATGTACTGTTCTTTAAACTGCATTGTATTGTCAGCTGCACCTATGCCCATTAGTCACCAATCACAAGTATCTACATGCACTCTTTTTTGATAAGTGAAATATCCACATACACTCACAAGTTGTAAGTCATAATACTGGGTGTGCCATCTATAAATAACATATCAAACAAAGAGCAAAAGACATTAATGATGAGGTGTGTGTGCAGTCTGATCTACTGTGTTGGTTATGCTAGGGCTTTGGGGGCCGGTAGGCCCACAAGGGAAATGGAGTTCCCTACTACTGGGGACCATAAGGCCCTGGATTGAACAAAATTGGTGTCTGCAATTATTGGGGATATCTCGGTATTTGAGTACACTTTAAATGCCTAAGCCCTTTCTTGTGTAAGTAAGTAATAGGACAATATATATATATATATATATCCCTGTAACTCCAATTGTAACTGTCATAATAAAACTATAGCAACTTCGTGTATGTAGCACCAGTTCTGGGTGAAACACATAAAATCTAGTGTTTGCGTGTGTGCATTGATCTTTTCCGTTCTCTATTTTTGGTTGTTCGCATCCCATAGATCCTAGGTTAGGTTTCCTATTTCATAAGAGCTGGCTGGAACACTTTCTCCAATTACATCTCTTATAAGGTGGGAGACGGGTCTCGAATTAAATTTTGGCACGCTCACTGGTGTGGGGACCAACCATTGAAGCTGAGTTTTCCTGAGTTATATAGGTTAGCCAGATATCCAGAAGCAACAGTGGCAGAATCTATGCAGTTTCAGGGTGCGTCTATTCATTGGGATATTGCGTTCATCAGGGCTGTCAAAGATTGGGAATTAGAAGCGGTGGTTTCTTTCCTGGATCTGCTCTACAGTAGCTCTACTACACGGGGTGGGTTGGATTCTATGCATTGGAAGTTATCTCGCACTGGAAAATTTGAGGTTAAATCCTACTACAAAGTGTTAACTCAGGCAGACCATTCCCCCTTTCCATGGAAAAGTATTTGCAAGGTCAGAGTTCCGACAAGAGTTGCTTTTTTCACCTGGACAGCGGCGTTGGGTAAAATCCTCACCGTTGACAATCTTAGAAAGAGGAAGGTTCTCATCTTGGATTGGTGCTGTATGGGCAAATCAGGTGGGGAGTCAGTGAATCATCTTCTTTTGCACTGTCCTATTACCCTGGATCTTTGGGATATGGTTTTTTCTCTATTTGGGGTCAGTTGGGTCATGCCTAAGGGGCTAGAGGATTTATTATTTGGAAGATTATCCCTCATTGTCTCATATGGACTATCTGGTGTGAGAGAAATGCTCGCACATTTACTGGGGTGGAAGCTACTGTCCCAGCTCTGAAGTTTTCATTCTTTCAAACTCTTTTCGAGTGGACGACGACTCTCAGCATAGCTCACTCTGATACTATGGCTGATATGCTTGATCTTTGCTCTTTTCATTCTTAATTTTGCTTTGTAACATGTACACTTCCGGTGTATCTTTTTGTTTTCCCCTTCTTTCAATGAAATTATTACTTATCAAAAAAAAAAACAATTAAAGGTCCCAAGGATGTGACTCATACATGGCTTCTTTCAAAATTCAAAAGAAGGAAAATATATATATATATATATATATATTTGCAAATGGGCAATGCAAAGCAGACTCAATTGATGACAACATATATACTTCTTTTCTACAACTTTCATCAGCTTTGAATAGTCACATCAATCTTCAAAGCTCAATGCACTTAATCGCAATAATATAGAATTCTAAAAGGTAGATCACTTGCAATATCCAAATCAAGTCCTGCCCAGGACATTGTGTCACCAGTCATTCTATGTTTGGCAAACCATCCTAGCATTACAGTTTCACCATCAATCATTCTACAGTTATAAAAATCATGAAAATTGGCTTCGTTTCCTCCTTCTGCCACCTCTCAATATATAGACTACACGTCCCAAAATAGCTAACTTCATGTCGTTATAGCTCAGGATATTAGATTTCACAATGACAAGACGCTGCATGACATGATGGCCAATATACAAACAGATTTTTTTCTAATTTCATGAATTTAAAAACTTAAAATTTTCAAGTGTGCACTTATGCAAACTGGTGGGTTTTGTGAAGTGTGAAGTTTTAAGAATCACACCTCAAATTGATGACTTGAACTGGTAAAATCAGTCAGAAACTATACAATTGGCTTTAATTGGCATATATTTGCACATTATAGTACATGAATGTTCTTCATTGTTTTTAAGCTAATCAAGAAGATAAATACAATCAAAGCATTCACAGCGAAAATGAAAATGCATGCAAGACTGATCAACTTTCCACAACAATATTTAACTTTCAAAAAGAAATGATAAATGCACCAATTAGTAGAGTGGAAATGGAAACCCTGTAATGGGTTTTGATAATCAGTGAGAAAAATATTCATTTTCAGGGTCTTTGAGAAAGTTAATAAATGGGTTTTATTCAAGAAAAGAAAAATCTTGAGAAAGCTAAATAAATTCTAATTTTTTATTTTCTTTCTTGATACATTTTCTGTTCTGGGCAACAAAAAGAAAGAATCTTTACAGAAAATAAAAGCAGAAGAAGAAGAAAAAAGAAAAAATGGCAATACCAAGCTTGGCCCAGGTTTCTTGAGAGTGCTTTGAGCCTGAGCCCTCTCCCACTTCCACCATCACCTCTTCTTTCAAAGCTTTTCGTTTTCACAGTGTGTTTTTTCGGTTTGCGTGTTTATTTCTGTACATTCGAAAAGACTATTATATATATATATAGAGGAATAGTGGGCCAAAAAGCTTGGGTCTTTCTTGTTGCTACTCATAACTCAATCAATAATCATGTGTCCCACTAGGCACCATGTAAATTTGCACACGTTTGATTGAACCTATGACCTATGCCGTCTCATGATTCTGTTTCAAACCTGAATAGATTCAAATCATCAATTAAGTTAATTGGAATCGTGGGTTCCAGTTAGCTCAACTGGTAAAATCTCTTGTTGTCGAGTAAGAGACCTGGGTTCAAATCCCGCCTACACCAAAAACCAATTGGTGTCTTGGCCTGATGGTAAGAGCAACCATCATGAGCGGACGCCATAGGTTCAAATATACGTGTGTGTGAGTTTAGATTAGAATTTCTATCATATATAAAAAAAAAAAAAAAAAAAAAAAATTAATTGGAATCATCTTACTTAATAGTTTTATATAGAAATATTATAAATAAATAAATAAACAATTACTTTGCTTTACTATTGAATTTCTCAAGATATCATATTTTACCATATATCTTTTTTTCTCAATTTTACCAATAATCTGAAAGTGAATTCAACGTACTTTCAACAACAAAGTCATATATTAAAAAGTTAATTTAATCCTCATTAATTTTTTTTTTTTTATTTCCTTTATTTAAGATATGTTTTACAATTACTCAAAAAAGAAGATATGTTTTTAAAAGTAAGGGTAAATTAGTATATACACCTTTTGCTTCGATCATGTCACAATTTCATCCAAAAAATTTCATTTGCTACATTTTTTTTTTTTTTTTTAATGAGAATTTCACTTGCTACATTAATACCCCATATTCTAAGCTAAAATAAAATCATTAGCTTTCCATCCAAAGCTAACAATTTTTAACACGTGTAGGACATTGTGAACAATTTTATGAAAATAGCTCACAATAGCAAACACATTCATTTCTCTAATTATTTATTTAGAATAAGTAAGAGAAGTAAAAAATAATAATAATAAAATAAAATAAAGGAAAAGATGAACTATGGGAGGGAGCTCGTCGGGTTTTTTCTCGACCACGACGAGTCAAAGCTCGTTAGAGGAGAAGAAGAAGAACTGAGGTAGCTAAGCCTGGCGCCTACCTCCAATATCGAGATCATGCCATCCCTGTTGGAGGTAGGAGCTTCTCTCTCCGTCATGGCCTCCAACTCACATTTCACATTCACCTTTTGGTACCCTCTCTTACGCTTTTATCCACATAAACTAGTCAAAAGCCTTATAGCTCAACTGACACCTCCGGGGGTGTTTCCAATAGAGATGTTCAGAGTTTAAATCTCCTCTCCTTTGACTGTCGAATTATAAAAAATAAAAATGAAAATAAAAACCTATGAAAAGCTTAAGAATATCATAACAGAGTCATCAAAGAAAAAAGTTAAAAAGAATATTCAAGTAGAGGTCTTAGAATAGTTCAGTATAACGCCTGCTAAATATGGTCATGATGCCAATACTGCGCCTACCTTTTTTAAGGGATTACAAAGACAAAGAGGTAAGCCTGGAGTTGGTCCAACTTTCAATCATAAATAGAGGGGGGAAAACCCCAAAGGACAATTTTTTTTGTATAATTACAATTAATAGTAATTAATTGTAATTACAATTATAATTACAAGATATTAGAAGCCTTAAAGAGAGCCTCTTGAAGAAAATGCAGTTGAATCTTAAGGACCACCAAATGTAGTTACAAAAGCAAACCTCCCAAAACTCAGCATGAAACTTAAGGACCACCACCTCCAGAGGTTCCTGAAGACTCAGCAACATCCTCTAATCTCAATGTAATGGCTACAACTTCGTCAATCATTTTACCTCTATCAGCTGACCCATCCACAGCTTTATTCAATCTTTTCAACCATATATCATAGTCAACTGGGTATGGGGTTCCACAAAGGCTATCCACATAATCAGCAAATGCCTTTAAAAGAGCTGAAACCTCACCAAGCTGCTGCTGAATCAAACGCTTTGCCCAACTTCTCTCCCTCCACTGCAACGCAGATTCAATAGAATCTTGCTGCTGTATGCTTCCCCCACAGACAAAATACAGGAGGTAAACAAGGCTTTCAGCATCAGATGCTGGACATAGTCTCCCATGCTGAAGTGCATGAGACGATGAGAACTGCAAATTTATGGCTGCGCTGTCTCTGTCTTCCAAAACTGCACGTCCCCATGATATTGGGACATACAAAAATCTGTTTCTTGCACCTTGCATGTTGTCAACAACACGCATAATGTTTTCCGGACAAATATCACCATGCAGGACACTGGCCAATGCTGCAGTTCTTAGAGCAGCTAGGCAATCTCGGCAGCAGCGGATTGCTTCCTCAGGGGAGAATGCACCATACTGATCAACAACAGATGAAAGTGGCTCTCCAATAGTAGATGTCACAAGTATTGGAGTCCCACACCAAGGGTGATCACATCGACCTCCTGGGCTCTGCTTCGTACAGGGACCAGAATGCAAAATGCGGCCAGAGGCAATTATATCAGGCAAATACTTGCTTGAAATTCCCTGCTGCTTTAAAATATTTAGTACTTTTGTTTGCCTCTGCACTTGATACCACAGACTCATATCCTCCCACGATGGCTCGAGTCTGGATGGATGGGCACCTACATATAAAGACAACAACTCTGTTGGACAATCAAGAGAAACAGCACTGTAGAGATAACAGTTCCCTCCTACCAGAGACTCCTGTATTTGGAAACTTTTCTGACCCTGCCGTTGATCATCCAAAAGCAGTATCTCGCCCTTTTTAAGCTTCAAAAGTGATGCCTGCTTTCTTAGAAATGAATTATCATTCTGGTCAAGTTCAACAATCTCTCCATGTTGGTGGCTAGCCTGTTGGAAGGGGACCAGTGCAGTTTCATTCTCAACAAGGCGACACTCTATCCTACGCTTCTGAAGGCGGAGGCTATGATCCGAGGCTAATGAGACTATCGACTTTCTTGGTGGTCCATTCCACTGGACTATGGAGTAAAAAGTTGCCAAAATTACTTGCAGGGTCCCCAGGTCGCCCCAATTCACATTCCCCAACTTGTTCCATATCCGATCCACTGGGGAAACACCAACTTCAGCGTGAGCTTTAATCCATTCAGCCACAGCTTGGTATGGGTTAGTTGAGTTTAAATCAAGTTTTCCAAGGTCACCACCAAATTTTACTACCCCGCCATATTTAGAATCTAGAACCAGAAGAAACACAGAATCACCGCTGACAGTACTAACGTTGCTCAAACTCCTAGATACAAGAATATGAAAACCATAAAAGATGGCTTCACAAATAGTGCGAGTAGACATTTTCAACTCATTTTTTGACAATATATCTGGCTTAAATAACACAAACTCCGCCACTTGATCCCAGTGGACTTGCATATCACTCCCAGTTTTCGATAGCAAAGCTAAACCACACAGATCTTCAAGCCTTCCCCTTGATATTGCCTTTTCTACAGTATAAAATTTGGATCCAGGATGACGGGGACAAGATACAAAGAATGGCAATGGTCCACTTTTATGCCAAAAAGTACGCCACAAGCCATTGGCAACAACATGAAGAAAGTCTTCTATTGCGAGATACTCATCTTCTTTAAGATCATCTGTTACAGAAGGTGAGCATGGCATACGAAACAACTGCTGAAATAAAACCCCCTCCAATGCCAAGTCAAGTTTGTGCAATTCATCAATCAGAAAGGGAGAATTGAAGAACTGCTCCTCATTGGCTGAATCTGCACATGTTTTCTCAAGAACCCAATCCTCAAGACTTTGTGTGAAATATTCTAGGTTGACAAGTTTCCTTCCATAGTCCTTTAGCCCTCTGAACACTCTTCTGGAAGTAGGAACAAACTTACTTGAAGCAGAAGCACCAGAGACACTATGCACAGAGGTAACTGCATCACATAGCAACCCATGCATTAGTCATTTCTACTAGTATGGTAGTTGAGAAAAAATCAAAAAAGAAATAGATACATTACTTAGAAGACAGTAACAGAGAGAAAAATTATATTAGAACCACAAAAACCAAGAACACAAACATAAGTAATTAATAATAATTTAAAGTTCTGATCAAAGCATAAAAAATTCAGATGGTAGTATCATTACCACATATAGAAATAGAGGTTAATACTTAAGTCACACTAAATAGAAATTTGAATTAAAAATATTTTCCCTAGAAAGCAGTAAGTCATGGGAAAAGATGAAATCTAAGCCCATTGCTTGTGTTGCACTTACAGATTTGACTCCCCCCCCACCTCCCATTTTCTTACAAGACAAAAAGAAACTTGTAGTTATATTAAAAGATATTCCTTTCATTCCAAGAGAAGGTCTCTGCTTCACCCATTCTACTTATATTCAATGCATACTATCCTTCCCAGTATCTTCTTCAATATTAATGAAGCCAGGTAAAGAAATTTGGTATATCTCCTTGATACCATTCCACTTGAATTTTTGTGAATTATCTCCTTCAACCCTTTCACATCACTTTAGACTTGTTTGCAGATTAATAGCAGTAGTGTAGTACTACTTTGAGATCAAATTGCAATCACTTTGAATAGACAGCTATTAATAAATGAAGTCTATGACAAATTAACAATTGTCCCTAAAAACTAAGCTACTCAACCACCCCCCCCCCCCCCCCCCACACACACACACACACCCAATCAAAACAAAATGTGGGCCTTGCATGCTTTGAACTGAATGTCTGAACAGCAACAGGAACAAATGTGGGTTCCCAGGATTTGAACGCAAGACCTATTGGTCAAACCAAGGCTCTAATACCAAGTTAGAAACCATTGGTCCCAAAGGCATAAGGTAGTTGACACCTATCAAAATCATTAACCACCATTGGCACTTTCTTTTACTTTAAGGACAACAAAGATTTCTTGATTGACCGCTTTCTTTGATTATACTGTTGGCAATTTTTAATGATAACTTTATCTTTACCCTCCATCCTTTCTTATGAGAGGAGGAAGTGCCATTTGAGTCCGAGCTCATTGGCAACTCTTGACAAATATGGTAGGACTCATTTATGGGTTAGTTCCCAACAGTGGTACAGCCATCATCTAAAGAAAGGTCTTCTCATCTTTAGAAAGGCTTCTTGATGGTGCAATTCCCAAACAATAGCTTCGGTGTCATGTTTGGCAAACATTATAGACACCCTTCTGTTGATCAGAACCTAACTCTAGCGAGTTAGGCATGAGACCAAGTATGCAGTAAGGTGAGAACCATTATTACAAGGAAGAACTCCTCAAATTCTCTTTAGCACAAGACAGACTATATTATCAACAAAAAATTAGTGCTAGGTCACTGAGCACAATGTGGATCATGGATTTCATATGGACCAAGTCTCACCATCCCTTCTAATATGTAGCTGTTAAACCAATTTGACACATGTTTCTTATGTATTCTAATTGATAGCTGTACTCTCACCGGCGTCGCCCAGCCACTGCGCCAGCCCCACCGGTGTTGCCCAACCTTTGCGCCGCCACCATTGGGGTCGCCCAGCCCTTGCAACTCCTCCTCTGACCTCACCTAGCCTCTCTAACCTTTATCCAAGTCTTGACAGTCCTCCTTTGTCTCACAGCAACTCCAAACTTCTCCCATTGCTTCCGCTATCTCAACCACGTCTGACACATCTGCAATTGGCTCTTCAACTACCACTACCACCACACATGCTGCTGCTACAACCTTCTCCATACCCACCATCACCAACCTTGTCACCGTCAAACTCACGGATGACAACTTTCTCCTTTGGTCCCATCAAATAGAGGCGTTTCTCTATGGTCAGAATTTCTTAAGATTCGTTGATGGATCTTACCCATGTCCTGAAGCTGATCCCGACCGATCTCTTTGGTTTCGGGCTGACAAAACCCTTGTCAGTATTATCTCTGCCACACTATCTGAGCCCATGCTCGCCTCTATCATTGGATGTAAGACCTCTGCTGCCATATGGTCAGTTATACAGGAACATTTCTCACAAAAATCCGTTGCCAACTCCTCTCTCTACCGCAAACGACTGACCAGTCTTGTTCGTGGTACTCGTCCTATTTCTGAATATCTTCAAGAAGCCAAATCAATTGCTGATGCTCTCGCTGCCATTGGAGAGCCAGCCTCCAATAAGGATCTTGTCAATGCTGTCCTAGGTGGTCTTGGTTCTGACTTTGATATGCTAATCACTGCCATCGAGAGCTTTGACACCCTGCCCCTATTCTCTACTCTGCGTTCTCGACTTCTCAACTTTGAGGCTCGCCATAAGACAACAACTCAGCCTACTCCCTCTGCATTCCTGGCTTCTCAGACTCCGACAACTTCATTTCCTAACTATGGCTCTCGGAACAATTCTCGGAATAGGGGAAAGAAGAACAATAGTCGCAATCATCACCCACGCAATGACAACTCCGGTATTCTTGGCTCAGCTCCTACCACCAACTTACCGACTACCACAGGTCCATGCCAGCTTTGCTTCAACTTTGGACATGCTGCACGTTCTTGTCCACGGTTGTCCACTTTTGCAGCACCACCTGTGCCGCACTCTCTGAACACTGCCTTTGCTGGTCTACAGATTGCACCAGCCCACACTTCACAAGGATATCCCTCAGGCTCCCCCCTTGGTTTTTCACCACAGCCTACCTACGATCATGCTTGGTATCCGGATACTGGTGCCTCAACTCATATGACTGGTAATCCAGCTCTCCTTCAACAGTGTGCTTCCTACAACAGCCCTGATTCCGTCCTTCTTGGCAATGGTGATCAGCTCCCTATTGCTTATACGGGTAACATGACACTTCCTATTGGTTCCTCCTCCTTTCGTCTCAATAATGTCTATGTTATACCATCTATGCGCAAAAACTTATTGTCCATTGCTCAATTCTGTCAAGACAATCATGTTTTATGTGCATTTGACTCCCACCATTTTTATATCTTTGACTTGACTCATGGTTCTCTTCTCTATCAGGGCCCATGTAAGAATGGTCTCTACAAGCTACCTGCTCTTCCCTCTCGCCTACAAGCTCTTTCTGTGTCTCATCAGTCGTCATCCTTATGGCATAATCGACTTGGGCATCCTTCCAGCAAAGTTATGTCATTTTTAGGATCCAACAAATTTTTGTCTTCTAACTTTTATTTTAAAAAGTCCTTTTGTCAAAGTTGTGCTTTGGGTAAATCCACACACCTCCCATTTAAAATATCTAATGAAATTAGTACTACTGTTCCTTTCAATCTTGTTCACTCTGATGTATGGAAATCTCCTATTGTTTCTGTTTCTGGTTATAAGTATTATGTGCTTTTTACTGATGATTATACTCGTTTTACTTGGCTCTTTTTTATGAAACGTAAATCTGAGGTTCTTGACCACTTCAAGAACTTCTTAATCTATATTAAAACCTAGTTTTCGGCTATTCTCCAACAATTCCAAAGTAATGGAGGCAGTGAATATGTCAGTGATCCTTTTGTGGACCTTTGTTCCTCTCTTGGGATTCATCGTCGTCTATCTTGCCCTCATACTCCTGAGCAGAATGGCCTTGCTGAAAGCAAGCACCGTCACATTGCCGACATGGCTCGTACTCTTTTACTCACTAGTCATGTTCCCCTATGCCATTGGGTTGATGCCGTCTCCACCGCTGTCCATCTCATCAACCGTCTTCCTTCTCCCATACTTAAGTGGTCTTCTCCTTTCTCTCGTCTCTATGGGAAATCTCCCTCATACTCTGACTTACGTGTCTTTGGATGTGCATGTTACCCTCATTTAGGAGCTTACATGACTAACAAGCTTTTACCAAGAACGATTGAATGTGTGTTTTTAGGTTACAGCTTGCAGTACAAAGGATACAAGTGCCTTGATCGCAAAACTGGCAGAGTTTACATTTCCAGACACGTATGTTTTGATGAGCAGACATTTCCTTTTGCACAACAGTCCGGGCACAAACAATCAGTGCACTCTCAATGGGCTTTTGTTCCTCTATTTCCTCCTGCTTTTGAGACACCTCCACAGCCTACCACTCCGACAGTTCCTCAACACCACACTGCTCCTTCAATTCAAAGTGCATCTGAGATTCCCACGGCCACTGATTTTCTCCGGAATCCATTACCTTATCACTATCAACATCGGCAATCCAGGTTCTCTGTGCCACTTCCCAACACTGAACCGGTGCCTCCTCCAACAACTGTCCCTCCAGCAAATCTACCCTCCAACTCTGATAACACCTCCTCACCTCCTACTCACCAGATGGTTACTCGTCATCAAGATGGGACTCGTCGTCCACTAGTCCGTACTGATGGTACTGTGAGATATCCCCTATCTCGTGCCTTAATTGCTCAAATATCTCATTCTCCGGAGGAACCGACTTGTTACACACAGGCTGTTCGAGTACCTGAATGGCGTCAAGCCATGGCTACTGAGTTCAATGCATTACTCAAAAATCACACCTGGAGATTAGTCCCACCTGATCCCAAACAGCATGTTGTTGGTTGCAAATGGGTTTTTAAAGTCAAACTCAAGTCTGATGGCTCTATTGAACGGTACAAGGCTCGTCTCGTTGCTAAAGGATTTCATCAACAACCAGGTGTTGATTTTGATGAAACTTTTAGCCCTGTGATCAAGCCTACCACTGTTCGTATAGTCCTGAGTCTTGCCGTTTCCTATGGCTGGTCCTTAAGGCAACTGGATGTGAAGAATGCCTTTCTCCATGGTTTTTTGGATGAGACTGTGTTCATGAGTTAGCCTCCAGGTTTTGCAGACCCCACTTGCCCTGATTATGTATGTCATCTTCAAAAGGCGATCTATGGACTTAAACAAGCTCCTCGGTCATGGTTTCAGCGTTTAAGTACCTTTTTGGTTCAATATGGGTTTGTGAAATGTCGTGCTGATCAGTCTTTGTTCATCTTCCGGCGTTCTAAGGATATTATGATCCTGCTGCTCTATGTTGATGACATTATCCTGACTGGGAATAGTCCTCCCTTACTCTCATCTTTCGTTACTACCCTTGGTGCTGAATTTGAACTTTCAGACCTTGGCTCCCTTTCTTACTTTTTGGGACTTGAGGCAACCGGCTCTACTGATGGCTTGTGTCTCTCCCAGACTAAGTACACTATTGACCTTCTTCGTCGGTATTCTATGAGTGATTGCAAACCTTGTAGCACTCCAATTTATGCTAAGACACAGCTCTCTGCCCTTAGTGGTGATCCCTTATCTGATGTCACTGAGTATCGTCAGCTAGTAGGATCACTACAGTATCTTACATTTACTCGCCCTGACATTTCATATGCTGTCCATCATGTTGCACAATTCATGAGTGCTCCACGAACACTCCACCTCGTTGCTGCCAAAAGGATACTCCGCTACCTTAAGGGCTCCTTGGAGTTTGGTCTTCTTTTCCGCCACTCTACTAGTCCACTCACAATAAAGGCTTACTCTGATGCTGACTGGGCTGGTTGCCCTAACTCTCGACGTTCTACTACAGGGTTTTGTGTCTTTTTGGGTTCCAACCTTATCTCTTGGACTGCCAAGAAGCAACCAACGGTCTCTCGCTCCAGTGCTGAAGCAGAATATAGATCTCTTGCTCATGTTTGTGCTGAAACTACATGGGTGTCACATCTACTTCAGGAGTTGCACCTCCCTACCTCCGCTCCAATAACTTTACTTTGTGATAATCTCAGTACTACCTACATGGCGTCCAATCCTGTGTTTCATGCTCGGACTAAACATATTGAGTTAGACTATCACTTCATTCGGGAGCGTATTCTTTCACGATCTCATCGGGTTCAATTTGTTCCTTCCCCAGATCAACTTGCCGATATTTTCACAAAGGGTCTTCACAAGCATCGGTTTCAACTTCTGCGGTCCAACCTCGTCTCTCCTAGACAGCCGAGTTTGCGGGGGAGTGTTAACCCAATTTGACACATGTTTCTTATGTATTCTAATTGATAGCTGTATTCTTGATTTTAGGCTGTAATTAGGGTGCTGTAATTAAGGTATTGCTGTCCTTTCCTATTTTATATACTTTGTACAACTATTTAATCCCTCTACAAAGAGAAGAATATATACAGAATTTCAAAACCTTACAGTAGCACCAGCTACTAAAGAAGTCAGTTTTGTTAAAAAAGTCATCAGATGTAAAGTAAGACACCTCCAAATGTAAACCATCAAATCACTTGCTCTTCCAAGGAAAAACACAAACTCCAACACCTAATAAGTAGAACATCAAGCTTCTGACTCACAGTTTCCAACACATCACCTGCTCGACCCCATCAATCCGCATATATAAAGTTTTCCAAACTATAGGATTGAAGACTGGGTGTTCTGAAAATGGTGGAAGAGATTACTTATAGAAAAGGTGTGAAAGGGAGAATACAAAAGAGAAAAGCCATTTGTACTTTTTCCCCTTTATGGGCATAGTATGAAGAGAGCTTTGTAATTTATATTCATTCCATCACTGGAAGTTTCCTCTAAAGCCGCTCTCACCCCAATCATCCTAGTTATATGTTACTTCTTAGTCAAATCTAAGTTTAATTTCTAATAGAAGAACTGAAAGCATGTAAAATTTAAGTTATGGAGAATCATAAGTTTCTTGAACCATAAGTTGTTGGAAAATAACTATCATTACAATTTGAACAAGATAAATTGGAGGATGAAAAACTACCAAATGCTTAAAAAGAAAAAAATATAAAGCCATAATTACAAACCAGAGCTAGACTTCCTGAAACTTCCGTCCAAGCTTTGCCCCGGAGATAAGTCCATATCATTGAGAGAAAAGCCTGAGCCATAATATCGGTAAAAGTGTGCATAAAACTCATGTTTGAAATATGCTATATAACTAATGCAAAGACTGACAACACGAAACAATAGAATATCCCGTATAAGTAGCAAATGCAGATGTAAGGTCAGAGCTCCAGAAATATAGTTTACTCAACAGGTACTTTTGCTATAATAAGAAAAATAGCATATGAAGGATAGATCTTTCTGCAGAATGTGAGGGAAAGAAGAAAGACAACAAAGAGCTACATTTCAAAAGCAAGATATTTGGTAGTTTTATAGTTTTACTAAGTGAAAGCAACAAACATGTATTGCAGCTCTAGGCAATACAGATGCTTGAAGTTTAAGATTTATGGCTTAAAATACAAAATTTTGGAATTGTAAAATTAAACAGATCATATAGCCTCAGGCTTTTACAATTCATTAATTGATAACTCTTAAAAACTTTGTATTGGTCAAGTTTCCGATCAAAGTCGTAGCATTTTCAAGCATAATAACCCTGTTTTAGTTTAGTCTAGGCTCTAATTCTTTATAGCTTTTTTAATAATTTAAGTATCAAGAGGATTCTCAAGCTCTTCGTTGCACTTATATCCTCTTCTTAATTCACTTCTCATCACAAATAGAAACACTTGGAAGGGGGCAAAACAAAAGACAAACTAGAAATGCGTTATGTAGTTTCAGGAAAAAGATATCTATATATGACAGCAGTGTCTACCTACACTAGAGAGAGGAAGGTTGGGAGGAAGGAGGGGAAGTATAGTGGGATTGGAATTTGATTTTTTTTTTTTAATAAAAATTAGGATTCATAATATTATTGTAGTAAGATTTTGAATGAGTGAACTTTTTAATTTTTTTAACAGCAAGAAAATGAAACAAGACTGGCTAGCCATTCATCACCAGAAACTAAATAATCTAGTATGTGACATTTTCTTTTTTATACAAATTAATTTATGTACGGAAGATTTTATTAAAGAAAAATGAAGCTAAGTCAAGTAGACTGGGGGTTTATACAGATTTATCATACAATTACAATTTACAATGTAAAATAGGAAGGAAAAAAAAAAAAATTACACTCACCCATTCATATAATGATCTTAGAAAACAGAAGGCAACATAAAAAGGCCCTCGTAAAACATTGGATGTCAGAAATTAATACTAACCAGATATGAACTTCCTGAAACTTCCGTCCAAACTTTGCTCAGGATAAAAGTCCAAATCATTTTGTTGAGAACCTGAATCATGTTAATTGAAAAGCTTAACATTCAATGACATGGTTTAAAATTGATGCTCTGGCAGAAGGAAATTTAAATGTCACATAGGCAAAGAACTGGCAGATCAAATTAATTAGGAAAGATATCAACATGCGAAAATGAAGAATTGCAATATATAACAGGGTAAATGAGTATAAGGGGACTGACTTCTACAGTAGAGTGGCTCAATTCATTAGAATAATATAGAATCACTCAATTCATAATTCAAAATAACAAATAAATAAACTCCTTAATTGAACTCTACTGAACAACTAACTGCAGGTTGATTTAGCAATCCACATTTTCACCAACACTGGTTGGTGGTCATGCCACAGAATTGGTAAGAGGAAAGAAATGAAGTGCACTTATGCAATGAATTCAGTTGGATGGCACCTAAAAGTGAGTGGACTTCTATTCTGTTTTAAGTGATTTCAGTGCTTAATTAGATGTGTTTGATAGACACGCAGATGCACAGCTGCGTCATGACATTCCAATATTGGTGTCCATTCCAGAAAACTTTATTGTGCCATTTAAATTAGCATACAGCTAAAGAATTAATTTATATAAAAAAAATGTATATATTTATAATTGTAAAATTGCCTTTTCCTAGTGATGCTCATGTTGCCAAAATAGGAAATTAACCTTGAAGTGATGCATTGGAGAATAAGTATGAGGGAAAATGTATAGCCAACGGACAATAAAAGTCATTGAAAAAGATAATGAATCCTCAAGGGATATTCTAGTACCAAGGAAAACACAAGAACGATTCTATCATTCAATACTGAGTTTATCAATCTAAAGTACTGAGTTTATCAATCTAACAGACCACTGAAAGCATTAGTCTTTAGGCTTAATGACTGGTATACAATTAAGTAGACACCTTAAATATAAGTTTGCAGGCAGCTATATATGGGGCATGGCAACAGTAAAATTTGAGGATTATGCCACAGCCATCAATTGATTTCAGAACAAATGTTCTAAAAGTTAATTCATGAGCATTAATACTTTTTGAATTTGAATCTAAAGAATTAGTAAGCAAACAATGTCTTCTTTTATTTAAGAACATATCCATACAATTTCATGTTATCTCTGGTGAATTTTGACAAATGTTCTGCTAGTGCAAGATATTAACAAAGTATAAATATATGGGTCATCCACCCATCATTTAAAGGGCCAATACCACCAAGCAGTAATCCAACTACAAATTATTCAGAAGCAAAAAAGTCCATATAGAACCTGGCAATTAGATTTTCCTGACTTTTTTTATTTACCAAATTAATATTTAACCAAGAGAATACAATGTACTGATTCAGACACCCAAAGGGATGAAGAATAAAAGAGAAAAGATAACTGATCCACAACAAAGTAAATCTTCAACAAAACAAAGCCCAGAAGACATGACAAATTATAAGAAAAATGCCATGTAATTTTAGTTTCTCACAAGGTGCAGAGATTCTCAGTTTAAACATTTTATTTATTTATATATTTAAATCATGCAAAACTAGCTTTTGTTAAATATTTTTAAAAACATTACTGAATACTGAGTACTCACCTAGTTTCATCTCGAAGCCAAAGAAGAAACAAAAGCAGAAAAGTTTCAAGCACTTGATTCACAGATCTTAGGGTCTTCAAGGAGGGCATTCTTCAACCCAGATAGTGAAATGTGAATAGAGGATGATCTGGACCAACATTGACACCACAGGCATAGGAAAAACATGTGAAGCCAATGAAAAGGAAAGTGAGAAAAATGAGAGATCTTGAAGCATTGCTGAAAGCAAATGAGACAAGCATTTTTCTTTTTTCTTCAAAAGCTGAAAACTTGTTGTGAATGTGATTCTTATTCTTGTTGAAAGCTTATGTTGTTGTTGTTGGTGCTGTGGTTGTTTTGTTCTTTCTTTGTTGGTTTGTGTTGAAGCAAACAAGAAAAAGAAGGCCTTTTTTAAAGCCAAAGAGACAACAAAATACAACACAACAAAGACAAGAAGAAACAAGGCATAAAAAGGGTGTGTGAGTGGACTGTGAAAAAGAAAGAATGAGAGGAGAAGGAAAGCCCCAGCAATAGTGAGTGAACTTTGCTTGCTTGACCCCACAAGTCTTCTTGGCAGTTGGTCCCATTGACCATCATGTTTTCATATGGTTTATAAATCATTCCTCACTTGCTTCTGCCTCGCGCGTCCACTACACTGTTGTTGCACTCATGACTCATACCCCATGGCCCATAACCAAGTAGGTCTGGCCATTGGCAAGTTGAAAAAAAAATCTTTGTCACATTCCCTCATAGTGATTTGGTCAAACAATTATCAATATGTCTAATTACACAGCATTTTTTTTTTTTTTTAAATAGTACACAGCAAATTTCATAATTGATGATATATCACAATAAAATCAAAAATTCTTTAATCCCTTCACGAGATCGTCTCGTGGGAATATCATTTGTTATAATATATCTATCATATGTAGTAATATCTGTCGTTTGTGATAAAATTTCTGTCATTCATAGTATGGAATATTACAACAAATGACGCCCTTACAAGATTGTTCCTCCATGGGACCAAAATCATCTCATAATAAAGTAATGTTAATGGTAGTTCTAATGTTTTATGGCTTTTGTTAACAAATGCTTAAGTATTGAATGCTTACATTTTACGAAAAATAATAAATTTGTAATATTAAAATAATTAGGAAAAGATTAAAATACGCTTAAAAAATGAATCTTTATTATTTTAATGTTAAAATTTCACTACTTTTCATAAATGTAAAACCATTAAATACTTTTTTAACAAATGTCCTAATAGCACCCGTTAACTTGACCCATGTTTTGTAAATCATAATTTATCACATTAGCAAGTTCAAGCACTTTTTAATTATGACACTCTCCTTAATCGTGCCTTCAAATCATAATTTTAATGTGAAATAGTCAATTCAAGTCTTAATTTTAAGGTGAAATTGTAACTTGAAGTCATAATTTCAAGCACAAGTGCTAGCTTGGCTTTTCTATCAAGGAAGCTTAAATCATGGATTGAATCAATGAATTTCACCTTGATGTGAAGGATAAAATCGGGATTCAACCTAAGAACACAATAAAGTTGGAGATTTGGTCCTTCAAGTGGATTTTGAAACTAAGAATCAAAGTGTAAGCGCTAAGGTTTCTATAACTTTACCTAAAATATGTTTTATAACTTTTGTGGTCTATAGATTCATTAAAAGTATCCAACCAAAATATTATTGGTCTATTTCTTCTATTATAGCAGATATGTTGTTAGCTTTACATTTCTTTTCTTATTCGAGTGTATCTCTGAGATCTACAAACTCTCTCACCAACAACGAAGAAACAAAATGTTATTGTTTTAAAAATCCTTAGTAGGGTAATTCTCACAGCTTTATTCTTGTTTCAAAAAATAAAATTATCATAGGACGACGACTCATCAAAGTTAATAAACTCTTCATCAAAAAAAAAACAAATCAAAGTTAATAAGGTCACATCATTCAAATGTATAATGGTGAATTTTTGTTACAATTTAATTATTCAATATATTAAACATTTTCTATATCATAGATAGATGACTAAAAATTATCAAAATTTAGTTTTACTAAAAAAAATAAAGTTTTTTTTTTTTTTCATATATATAATATTCTTCACTATAAAAATATAAAATAAATATATAAATCACTTTATTTTATTAATTCAAGCAAATTTTTAAACTGACAAAGTTTATCTCAAAACCGATTTAGAGGAAAATTCCTCCATCCCATTACATGGCTCGTGTACTCTTAATCACATGACTTATTTAATGAGTCATGTGACTTGTTTAAAAATATGTGTCATGTTATTTAATACACATGAATGGTTTTATGAAACAATAAATAATTGGTCAAATAAGATTCCTCCAAATCGGTTTGGAGAAAACTTTGTCCTAAAATAATTTTCTACTGTCATTTTTTTTTATATAGATTTTTAGCTAAAATATTGTTTCTATCTCTAAAGTTTGCTTAAATTTTTTTTTTTTTTGTCCTTACTTTTTAAAGAGCTTTTTCATCCTTACTTTTTAAAGAGTTTTTTCAACAGTTTGGGGTTGAAAAAAATATTTAAAGTATAATATTTTTAATAGTTTAGAGACAAAAAATAATAATAATAATAATAATAATCCAAGGATGAAAAATGAAATTCATTCAAACTTTACTATCAAAAACATTATTTTAGTCTAGATTTTTAAAATCGGCTTAGATATACTATACATTGAAATATGACCCAATCAACTTTTATGGGATATAGGGCCATCATAAATTCTCCAATTTCTAAGTAACATGGATTTGATGATCACTAATAATTTTATTTTATCACTTCATTAGAAAACAAAAGGGATAGGTCCCTTCCTTTCTCAAGCTTCCTTTCTATATTCTGACTTCCTCATAGATGGGGAATGGATCAAGCCCAATTACAATAACTCGGCCGTTAAGTCAAAACATGAATAGCTAAGTTGATTTCTCCATGGACAAAATTAATACTATAATTTATAAATGTATCCAACAACAAAAAATATCATCTATGATTGAACTAATATAGTCCAATCTGGATCACCTTGATCTTTTAAGGGGCTCAACAACACCTTTAAAAGCATCACTTTTCAAGATTATTCTTCGAAACAGCCTAAAGAGTTGCCCTGACTTCTTTCATCACAATGAGGAGAATCACCATTTTAGTAAGCTATTATGGGTTATGACATATATAGGCCGGAATGAATTCTGTATTTCTCAAACCAGTTGCTAAGCAATAAGATATGCTCTATTTGTGTGTCCTACACTATGGTGCAATTCAGTTTCCGTGATGAGAGCGTGGCTCTTGCTAACTTGCTATTTTCGATCATGTCAGCAAAACATGTTATCCTTTTCACTTTTCCAGAATGTTTTTCATTTTATAATGCGAACGAGGTCCAGTTACAAGTTTTGGCCGGCAATGCGAGTCCGGCGATAAAAACTCCATATATTATAGCCCACACTCCACAAAACACAGCTCTCTCAGGCTTATATAATATAAAAGATAGGGCTTACCTCCAATCCGGTTTGGAGTAATCTTCCTTCAACCCATTACGTGGAAAGTAAATAAATCATTCACATATGTATTTTAAAAAGTCACATGACTTATTAAAAATGTCATGTGACTAAAAGTACACGTAGATGGTCTATTTACTTGTCACGTAATGAGTTGGAAGAGGATTAATACAAACTGAATTAGAGGTAAACTATTTCTTAATATAAATGGAGAATATTAAGTACAATGCTAACTTTTGAGACCGATGCTTTTTTTTTTTTATTAATAAGTAAAATTTTTATTCCATAACACAAAGTCTAAAGTTACATATAGACAAGATAAACACAGGATAACACAAAAACACCAACAATGGTGTCAAGGATACAAACACAGTTACAAGCAACAAAGAAACAACAACACAATCCACAGAAACAACAACACAAAACAAAGATCCTGAAAACATCTTGTAGATAGCAAATACAACACCAACAACAAAAGATTTCTAGTTAGACAAATGATTATCATAATTTAGAGACAATATCCCACTTGAGCAAACAATAAAGATGATGAACCAGTTCCATGGCAACGAAGGCCATTCAATTCTGATAGGGCTCCTCAAAAGGAGTTGCTTTAATAGGCTTACCCCAAATTGCCAAGGGGTAGCCAAGAAACACTTCAAATGGGAGGAATCCCCAAGTCCGCTGCCTACCAAACACCTGGGACTGTTGAAGATCTCGCCATGTACAAGAAATCCACACAAATCTAGAGAAAATACACCTAGAACACAAACACATACACGGTGACGATCCAAATAGGTGGCAAGCCATCCACGAAAATCACTATAAACAAGTCACACAGGACAACAAAAAGACCCACACGGGACAGAAAAAAAACCCACAAAAAGGACGGAAATAACCCACCAAGGGTAGGAGTTGAAGGGAGGAAAAAGAGGAACAAGGAAGGGGAAAGAGAAGCTCTGGTCTGGAGTACTCTACTTTTGAGATTGATGCTTGTGACATGCATAGCGCTTTTTAACCATGATCATAACTTTGCATTATAGGATTTTCATATTTGTTTTGCTAAAGACATTGTAATTAAAGCTGCCCTATATCTTGACATTTTAAATTTCTCTTAGTAAAATTTTTTAATTAATATGCTCCTTTAAATCTTGCTAATTAATGAAATAAATAGATCTAGATGTCAGTAGAAAATAACAGGCATTAATTATCAAAAAAAAGAAAATAACAGGCATTCCTCTTTGTACAATCTGCCACACTGTTGGATCCATCCATTAGCCATGTGACACTGACGGAAAATTATGGTTAAAAATACACATGTTAGTTTATTTTTGGAATGCAAAACGTAGGGGAAGATACTAGCCTCAACTAAAAATTTGGCTAAAATATAATTTATAGCTGTTAAGTCAGTTGGATTACCATTTAAGTATATTAAATTTAAAAATTATCATTTCAGTCTCGTAACTTTCTCAACACAGTGATTTTAGTATTTCCATCAAATTCCATTAAAAGTTTTTGCTAGACACCATTAAAAAAAAAAAAAAAAAAAAAAAAGGCATAGTTTTGTTTTTCTTTCCATTTTTAATATTAAAAAAATAAAAATAAGTTTCTTTTCTCTCTATTCTTATCACTAGTTTGGGTGTCACGTGCAAGGCAAGTGCTACCCTATGAGTGAGAAATTAAGATAGAGTTTTCATTTGAAAAGTACTAAACCTAACATTAAAAAAATGTATGTCATACAATGCTAATCTCAGTCACATTAGAATTTTTATTACATACTAATTATCCACTCTCCAAAGACTTCCAAGATTGATAACATACATCTTCTAACAATAGGCCGTGGGTTTTGTTAAGACATTGTCACAAGAGTTATATTTCCGAAATGAATGTGTCATATGCTTCAATTGAAGGTCTTGATGAAACACCTGCAACAATTCACAATGAAGATTTTGTTATTCATACCTTCTTGTTTATCCTCTTACGTTTTATCGCAATTCTTATCACTCAATATTTTCTAAGAAACAAATAGATCAATCATGTTAAAAATATTATTTAAAGCCATAGTCATAAAATCAATAAATGATTTCCCTTGACATAAATCTCCAATTTGATATTTCTCTAATGATAAAAAAATTTATAAAACTAAGTGCACCAAAAGAAAAAACACTAATAGATTTGTGTCATTGAGTAATTTTAGGCAGATGATTTGTGAGCTTCAGGTAGAATTCCAAGATCAGCAGGATCAATACCCAACATCGAATCATGAAGAAAAAATGAAAAGGACTATGCTTAGTTGCTTACCAAGACAAAATAAACACGTATTAATAGATCTCCTTTCCAAGAAATGGGGCAAAAATGGCAGAATATGCAACAAATTGCAAGAAAAAAAAAAACTATTATAGCCACAAACTGTACGGATGGGGAATTAAAAAGGTATCAATATTTTCATTGTCCAAAGAATGTCACATAGGTATATTTCTATCCCATTAGATACCATATATAACCATCTTTGAAAAAAAAGAAAAAAAGATAAACTATTTGTCCATTTTTTATAGCTCAAGTTACAAAATTACCTGAGAAGCAATAGTGGTCTTAAGCTCTGGATCTCCTCCAAAAGCACCACAACCCCAATTCCCAGTCACAATCCCAATATTGTTATTTTCATGGCCCAGACTCTAACAATCTTCCCCTCATAATTTCTGATCACTTGATTTACAGATTTTCCTTCAGTTGTTTTTTATCCAATAAAACATACAAAAAATAAAAATAATCTCAGCCAAACCATTTTTGGTTGACAACAAGCACCTAAAGCCAAAACAACAAGATTTTAATTGAAGGTTCAAAACTATTCCTTTCTTAGATAATAAATCTAAATCTAAAATTGGAAGCTTAATTTCTTTTCTTTCCCTACCTTTTCTCAGCAACCAAACAAACTTTAATTTAACTCAAAAAGAAAATTATATGAAACGACGCATTTTATCATCAAATAAATTACAAAGAAGAAATTCTTAAGAAATAAAAAAATCTTCAACCATATAAAATCACAAATTCTCAGAGAACCAAAATTCTACAACACACGCATAAACACACAAGGATCAACAAGCAATTCAAGAAATACACACGTATATACACATACATACAGAGGTGCAGATTTCAAGGTCTTTGACTCTCACTCATCTGACTTGCTTTCTATTTCCTCACTGTAGGAAAAAGTTTAGGTTCTGAGGGTTTACAAGCTCGCTTATTCTTTTCCTCTATCCAGGGTCGGCGCTGTGAATTATGAGGTCTTGGGCGGTGAAAAAAATGAAACCTTCTATCTTTAAAAAAAAAAATCATTGAAAAATTACTCTATATACGGTTTCTGCTACAAAATTATTAATTAAACTTTTATATTCAATATTTTCTAACAAATCTTGTTCGATAGATAATATGACTAATTCATTTAATATTTCTTATGACATAGTTGATCGCAAGTAAGATTTTTATAATTTTAACTTTGAAAAACTTCTTTCAACGGATGCGACTGTAACAAGTATAGTCAATAATTAATATTCTATATGCAATAGATGTATTTGGAACAATTCAATTCCTTGATAAAATTAAGTATATTTGTCGCTGTCTTTTTTTCTTTTAGTAAAATCTCTTGTAAGACTTTTTAAGTCTGAAAATAAATCAATATCATCAAGATCAAAAAAATTATTAGGTTTTAAAAAACCTTCAAGATTAACATAATACTTTTTCAAATTATCATAATTTAGTGAAGTTAGCTTCTTCACATCAAATAAATACAAAAAATTGTTCTCATACATACTTGGGTTAGAGAAAAAAATTATTATTAGGCTTAATTTAAAGGATTTTTTTAAATATATGAGGTTTTTTTAATTTTTGTATATATAAATATATTGAGGCCTTTCAATAAGAGTCTTAAAAAAATTTAGATGAGGCCTAATTTTGAGATGAGGCCTAGGACAGTCGCCCATCTCGCTCTTGCCCAGGGCGAAGGTTATTAAAATCCCGATTCGAATCTTAAAATCTTACGATTTTACGATTCAACATTATGAAAACGATTCGAATCTTAACTGAATCTTAAAGGTGGTAGAATCTTAATAGAATCCCGATTTGCTTCCGATTCTATACGATTCTACTGCACAAGGTTTATTCGGATTTTTTAGGTTTTTTTTTTTTTTTTTTTTTTTTTTTTTTTTTTTTTTTTGGGCCTCCAATGAAAATTTAGCTTGTATTGGGCTGATTTTTACTTTTTAGTATGTTAGTAGCCCCCCTTTTTTTTTTTTTTTTTGATAAAAAGTAGCCCGCCCTTTTTTTTTTTTTATAAGAGAAGCCCACCCATTTTAGTATGTTAATGTTAGTACTTAGTAGCCCAGCCCACTAGCCTGCCCATTTAATAAAAAGAAAGGCAAACGGCAAACCCTAAAAGTCTAAAACAGAAGTGGAGACTGGAGACTGGAGAGAGTGAGAGTCTGAGAGACCGAGAGAGTAAGAGATTCATAATCTTAGTGATTGTGAACTTGAAAATGAAGTAAGAGATTTTGATGATCTTTTTTGCTAAGTGATAAAGATAAAGAAATTTATAATCTTAGTAATTGTGAATCTTGAAAATGAAGTAAGAGATTTTGATGATTTTCCCATAGATGATTTAGATGGAAGCAATGACATTTATGGTGAAGGTCTCCCATTAGAGGACAACATTCATCAAATCAATGATGATCTTGGTTTTTAGATCTTGGTTATTCACATTGAACAATAAGTAATGTGTTACTTTTGTCACAAAATCACCATTGTGGAAAATGGTTGGGAAATATTTTGATTTATGTAGTGTTATTATTTGGAACATTATGTATGTTTGTGGTTATGTGGTATTAAAACTTGGAACTTGAAAGTTTGAAGTTTGAAATTTGTCATTTGGTATTTAGTAGTTGATGACTTACTGCATTTTATAAATTTTATGTTAAAACTTATTTATTTTTCAATAATTCTTTAACCTATGTTATGAATTATAATTATTTATATATTTTTTATTTACGGAAAGTAGAATCTTACGATTCACAATTCGATTCTACGATTCGATTTGCGAAACCCTCCTAACGATTCAAGGTAGAATCCTGATTTTTATAACCTTGCCCAGGGCCACGGCTGCCTCTATCTCCATATCTGCCATGAAAACACCATTAGACAACATGAAAAAACAAAATAAAATAATAAAGTAAAATAAGTATGAAGCCCAACAAATGTTGATGCAAAACCAAAAGTTGAAGAAAATGGTGTCTTTTCAAATGAATAAAATCACATCAAATTAAACTTAAATCATAACATTTCAGAAAAAAGAAAGAAAGATCACTCCGGCGTTTTTATCTTCTCTCTGTGGGAGTCATTGGGACTTGGGAGCAAGTAAATCCATTGAGATTTGAGCCAAAACACCAAATAGACCTATGCCTTTTAGTCCCATACAACTTTTTAAGGATAAAAATGTAAATTACGTATCCACATACAAAAGGCAGATGTGAGCAAACGAAAACTTGCCTTGTTCTGCCACCAACTACTCATTTGATCATGGCCTTTCAATTTACTTTTAATTGAATCCAATGGCCGAAAGCAAATAGCCCTATGTGCATGCATTTAAAGATACCCACACAAAAAGAAAAAAGAAAAAAGAAAAAAAAGAGCGAAAAAGGAAATAAAAACTGTAAAACAAAATCAATTGCAAAATAAAATCACTCGCTCTTTATAGTATATTATATATATATATATATAGAGGCATGTTGCATATTCATTTTTTTTTTTTTTTTTTTCCATTGAAATCTCAGTCATATTACATATATGGATGTATTGCATTGCAAAAATAGCCAAAAAAAAAAAAAAAAAAAATCAGCGGCAGATATGAAACTTTATCGGAGAAAATCCCGAATCAATGACTTGTCCTTTCCGATTTTATCAACCATTGCAAAAAAGGTGACAAAATATTCCATTGAAGATTACTACCACATGAAACTTAGGTAACATCTAAAAGTTTGTTTATTATATTTATATACTGTAGCATTTCATTTACAAAGTTTCCAAACTTTTTCCACTGGAAATAACAACTTGAAAGGAATGTTGAATCTCAAAGTTTTGTAATTATAATTTTTATATTCTAGCGCGTTTCCTTTACAAAGTTTCAAATCTTTCCAAAAATTATTACAATTAAATATTTTAATGTCTAAATTCTAAAAAATTCATTTATATATATATATATATAAATATATATATATATATATATTGATTATTTTCTGCGCATAACACAAGTTTGCGACTACTTACAAATAATAAGAGAGGATGGATTCAGTGGTGAATCAAATCACACTACAATTAATTTCTTAAAAGTAGAAGAGACACTTGACGAGAATTCCCAAAAAGGTCTCCTTTCTTAATTTTTTTTTTTTTGAGTTTGATTACACATGTTCTTTTGCACATAACTCCCACCTTTTCGATGTGGGTCCAGTTACAGACTTTCCTCTTTTGTTTTCCATACAAGGAAATCATTCTCTTTCTAACTTATCATATGGATGGGACACATACCTTTTAACATGTCCTACCCGCCAGCCAGGCTCAAATTGTCAAAAGAATGGGTCTAGGTTGTGACCAGTCAAAGGTTCAAACAGTCAATCTGCCATATTTTGGACCGGGCCTAACTTCCATTATGCTCGAACCTTGTAGATTTTCGCACTTGCATATTCTATCCCCTCCAATTGTCCCTTAAATCCTTGCTTTTCTGATTCATGAGATAGAAGGATTTGACCAGCCTGTCTTAAGAAAATGTTGTCTGTTGTTCGGTCGGTCATAATTTCGGTTAGAATCCAAACATAACCCTTGGTTCGGCCCATTGATGTGGTTCTGTTGAAGAGCTTTTAGGAACGTCCTGTGATTTGATCCATCGTTATAGTTCGGTCGAGGAGTTTCAACACGTCCCGTGATTCGGTCGTAATAATGCATGTATCGTCTATTGGGGGTTTCCCAATTCTTGGCGGCTGATGTGCATGTTGACATTCAATCGTCAGTTGTCATGTCTTTTTAGATTCTCAAAGTAATCTCGCCCAAAGATACCTTGGGAAACCAAATGGCGTAACGCATCAGCATTCAAGTCTCCACCGGTTGGAAACCGGTAGAGACCCGATTGCCCATGGTCCCCACAAAATCTATAAAAGGGGATGACCCCACTCATTTTGTTATTGTCCCCTAATCTGAGAAGAGGGAAAAAAGCCCTTCGTAAACCCTTCAGTGATTCTCATTCCTCTCTCTTTCCCTCATGCTCGGGCCAAACTCTTCCCTCCTTTAAGTTCTCTACTTCTTTCCTTGTCTACATTTTTTTCATTCTTTTAGTCTTCGGTCTCTCACTGTCGGTCTTAAATCATCGATCATGGGTCGGTTTTCCAAACTTGTCAATATTGTAGAAAAAATAGAAGCCTTCAAGAGGCAATACCACTTTCCGGAGGATGTTCATCTCCGGTACGTCTCTAAAGACGACCTAGCCTTACTTCAAAACGTTAATCTAGTTCTGCCCATGGTCGCCATAATTGAAGGCGGGGTTAGGATTCTCATGCATCCTTTGTTAATAAATTTCCTCAACCATTATATGCTAAGTCCACTTCAATGTGCCCCTAACGTTTTTAGGAAAGTGATGGGCACAACTATGCTAAACGAGAAACTAGGTTTAGATTTGACTGTCCATGACATTAGTTATGTATATAAGATTCAAAGACGGGGAAGAACCAATATACTTTAATCGCTCGCAACCTAGATTGGAAACTTGTAACCAGACTGCTGGACTCCAGTAAAGGCTGCGATCTGGATTTCCTTGTAGTTACGGGGAATTAGTGTGACCCTCTCTTCAGTTGCCCCATAACCTCTGGGATACTAGGTTTTCACCATTGCATTTAAATTTGAATATTTCTCGCATAACTTCATCACTATAGCATGACCTGCATCACTTATTTCAGGTTTTTTTTGGAACTAATCCTCTTTGTTCTTTTCTTGCAAATAAGGAGTTTGTAAAAACCGAACATAGAGTTCATCGATCGGTAAGCTATGGAGTACATCCTTAAGAAAGTGTGCTTTGTAGACGCCAAGGGACACCTAAGATCGGCTCCTTTGTTGTTAGACTACATCCCTTCCTACAAATCTTTCCAAGATGCCCCACGAGTTCGGGATCTCCGTCAGGTGGCCGTTTCAGTTTCTCAACCCGGCAAAAGTGATGCCTCTATAATAGCCGCTACACCCACGACCGGTCGAAGATCTACTTATACCGTGTCCCTGCAAGTTAGATCGATCGAGCCAAACGAGTCTGGTCCTAGCAGCTTGAACTCCAAAGTAGGAGTAAAAGCTCCGATCGTAGCCTTTCCCTCTACTTTTCTTCCCACACCAGAAGGCGTGGTTAAGGGTATCTTGATCTATAAGAGAATCATTGTTTTGAGCTCGGTGTTGGGGCCCTTCAACACCCAACTGGTCATGGATCCCATAAAAAGGAAAATGAAAAGGAAAAGTGGATGAAGAGGAAGGTAGCAGTCAAAACCATCGCCCCATCAGCCCAGGTGAACCTCATCAATCTTTAGTTTCATCAAAACCGATGAGGTTTTCATCGATTCGGTCAACTCGTAAAGGAGAGGATCACGTCCCACACAAATGAAAGCACAAATCTCATGCCTCTAGGAGCGGTTTAAGGGAACCTTGGGCCTGCGAGTTCACCATGGATAGGCGTCATGGTGGATAGGGACAACTCCATAATGAAGAACAAGAATGGCCACGGTGGGCAAGTGGCTCATGCTATAGGGAAATCACTCATGCTCCTCAACAACATAGAGTCTTGGCAGAATGATTGCACCGAACGCTTGATAGAGAACCTCAAGTGTCACTCAGTCCTAGTGAGTAAGCTTTATCTTTTTCAATTCAATGTATTTCTTTCTTTTGCTTCATTGATTAAACTTCACATATCTGATGTTTTCTTTCAGTCTGTTTAAGGAATATATGATATCGGTTCGAGAATGTCTGAGACTGAGCGTCGCTTGGGGGAAGTTGAGAAGGAGGGCGCTTCCTTGTAGGAGCTTAAGAAGACAGTCTCAACCAGAATCCGGGCTGCAGAGAGCATGCAAGAAAACACCTAGGCAGCCCTGAAGATGGCTGAACGTCAAGTCAGAGAGGTCGTGGATGATCTTTAGGCAAGTTAGGATGCCAATGTTTGTCTTAAGATCGAAGTTCAAGATTTGAAGGTCGAGTTCTTAGCAGTGCAAGCTGCGGCCAAAAAGGCTAACGAGGACAGGCAGAGCTATTATGACTAAGGCTTTAAAGATGCCAAGAACTCTCATAAATCTCAATTGGGGAAGGAGTGTAACCGCTGCTTCTTGTTGGGGTGGGATGCTGCTTTGGATCATTCTAATCAAGATGATGCTTCAGAGCTGTATGATAAAGGCCAAACGTTGCGACCGTACACAGTGGCGTCGACCCAAACCAATGAAGAATTATCTAACCTTGAGGGTGATGACCCTCAAAATTTTGAAGAATGAAGAGTAGAGGACGTGAATGAACTAGAGGAGGATGACGACAACGTGGTTGATGTCACTGATCTTTAGTTTTCCTTTCTTTCTTTTGTAACAGTAGACCGATTTGTTTTTCTTTTATTTTTGTGCTTCCCCACTTCCCTTTTAGTGAATGGGGACAAATTAAAAACAATAATATTATGTTTATGATGTATAGTAACTTAATAGTCACACCTTGTTTAATTTTTTATTTGTCGCCAAATATTTTTGTCCGACACTTAAATCGGATTCGGTTTGACAATTTGTTTTTCCAAAATTTATACCTAACAACTAAGTGCCAAAGAGTTTTGACCAAAACCTGAGTTAGGATAGATCCTTACACTTGCCAGTCATCCTGGTCCTTAGCGCTTGGGAACCTTAGAAGTTGACTAAAGCCTAAGTCAAGTTAAGATTAGGTCCTTATACTTTCTAGTCATCCTAATTCTCAGCACTTGGGAACTTTAGAAGTTGACTGGAGCCTAAGTCAAGTTAGGATTTTGCATTTGCCAGTCATCCTGGTCCTTAGCACTTGAGAACCTTAGAGGTTGATCGAAATTTAAGTCAAGTTGAGATTTTACACTTGCAAGTCATCCTAGTCCTTAACACTTGGGAACCTTAGAGGTTGACCGATGCCTAAGTCAAGTTAAGATTTTTGATTGCAAGTGTAAGTAGAAAGGGAAAATATGGTAGCATTTATTTTAGTTCTTTAAGTTACAAATAGGATATGATTTTTATCATTATCTCCTCTTTCCCCCCATTTTTTTTAAAAAAAATAATAATAAGAAACTAGTGTACTAATGGAAGTGTTTTCGAAGGTTGTTAATGTTCCAAGGCCATGGTAGTGGCGTGGAGTCCATTGCTTCAAGGTGATAAGCGCTCGTTTCGGTGACTGACCGCATAGGATACGGTCCTTCCCAATTAGGACCAAGTTTACCGTCACTTGGATTTCGGGTTTTGTTAGATGCCACGTTGGTCACCTCTTCTTCTTGGGGATCGTTCGAATTCTCAAAACTTTTTAGGGTTAAGAACATAGGAACAAGGAGTCGCCACTTGGTTTATTGGTCCAATAACCATAAATATGACTTCATGCACAAATGACTAGTCTTGAGCTAGGTCCGGAGCAAAAATATGTCTTGGGAATGTGTTAGGCATCCAAGAATGCCCAACCTAATGGTTGGCCTTCCTCTATATTACTTGATATCTTTGAAAGACCTTATTAGAAAATCTCTAATCATACAAAAACACTTAAACCTAATTCTAGCACAATCAAGAGACAAACAAAACATGGCATAATGTTCATATTGAATCTGAAGAAGAAATCTCACCTTGAATCCAACTCTCACCAAGTTATAAGGTTCATCCCCACAACAACATCGGTTATAATTCCAATCCATTCTACTAGGGGATGTATAGACTTTTTTATTTCTAAAAAATTAATGTTTTGCTTCAGTGATAAATTTTAGGAAGTTCAAAATGACCTCTAGTTCTCTACTCTCTAGTAACAGCAACACAATTATATATATTCTTCTGAGTGTAATTTTCCATCGTGGGGTTGGAAAGACATCATTTCTCACAGGGGCAATGAGCCAGCTTTTGGCAAAGAAAAATCACTACACCTTTACTATAATTTGTATTCTGGAAAATTCTTCCAAGAAAAAATTTCACCTAATAAAAAATGTCAAGTGTAATTTTGAAAGGAAAGCTAGAATTGAACATAGAGAATTAAGGGGAGGTGAAGAAGAAGTTTCAGATCAGGTTTTGAGAGAGAATGATTTGTATAATACTTTCTCAATTCATTATCTCTACTGTTTACAATGAGGTATTTATACATAATTATACAAAGGATCTGATCTAACTAACTCTTATGATTGTAACAACTATAACTAACTTAGCTGCTTCACTAACAGAACACCTAGCTAAACTACAGGCCATTTACACAGGTTAGTTTCCTAAACTGCACGTCGTGCAGCCTGATGTCTTGATACGACTTGTAGCTTGGCGCCGTCATTGTGAACAGTGTTATAACATCTGGAACCTTAATAATACTGGAAGACAAGTCGATTCCTGAGAGAGACAAACAAAAAATGACCGATGCAAATTAGAGAGAGGAAAGAGAGGTTAACAGAGATAGAGAGGAATGGATAGGAGTGAAAAAGATGGAGGAGATGAAAGCGAAGTGAAAGTTTCAAAGGGAAAGTCATGTAAAGGATATCTATATTTCTCCTCCACTCTCAAATCCAAAGCTCACAACCCTCGCTGCATCGGCATCTCTCGCACCCTCCAACAAGGTCTCTCTCCCAAACCCTTTTTCTCTTTTTCTTTTTCTCATAACCAAACAAACCCAGTTTTAATCTCTGTTTGCCGATTAGCTCAATTATATTTATAGCTGAATTGGGTTTCTGTAAATATTGTTCATTTGTATTTGATGATTTAAATTCATGTTACATACTGGCAGTGCCTGGCTACATTGTTGGACAAACGGAGATGGAAGCTTCCAAAGAAGACAGAGGTCTTAGTGATTTCAGTTATGGTTGTGTTGGTTACTCTGTTTACTTGGATAGGATTGGAAAAGAGCCTGTCACTGATAATAAGCAAGGGGCTAAACCAGAATTGCCAGTCTGTGTTGGCCTTGAGGTTCAATTCTCCCACTCTCTGTGTATTTGTATAATACTCTGTTTCTTGAATTTGCTTGGTTTGGTGCTATAACTAATTACTTACAATCTAGAATCTAGAATCTTGATTTTTTGTTTTTGGATAAGTAATTTAGAATCTAGAATTTAACTCTGACAGATGAGTTACTGCAGATTTTAGTGGACAGAAGAGTTTCTACGGATGAACCTGCTTCTGCTCCTGCTCCTGCTCCTGCTCCTACTCATATTCATAATAGAGAAGGTAAGGAAAAATTTAGGGTTTACGCTTTTTAGATTTGGTGGAAATATCTTGGCTATGGTTTGGTCAAGGTCTCCAGGCAATTTCTGAGTGGTTGGATGCATGGTCTAGATGATGGTCATGCAAAAGAATTAGATCTTATTTCCTTTATTTGATCATACTGCTCAATTGATATGAGATTTTGTTAGTGTTTAAATGTGGTTTCTTGAACTTTAGTGTGGTTTATCACTTAAAATGATGTGTTTTTTTTTTTCTTTTTTTAACTACCATGTGTATCAATCTTCTTTAGTATTTACAACTTTAGCGGCATCACAAGTGCAATGAGCCAATGATAGTGTGCTGAAATGTATAACAACCAAGCAAAATATTTGGTTGACCATTTGCATTTGACTTTGCTGCCCTTGCAACCTGCACAAGTCACCCTTTTTCCTTCGTATTTGTTTCTTATTCAATTAATTATTATTTTATTCTTCTGTTTTATATAGTTCTTTCCGGTCAAGGTTGTTACATCGGCAAATGGTAGGCAATGGCAGTCAGTACCTGGCTACCGTTGCCTGCCAAGGGCCCAAGAATGCTGTTTGCCTTTTTCAGATTGGTTTTCTGTTTCGACCACTCGTTTGAAGGACTAAATGTGGAACTAAAATATGATATGCATAGTTTAATCAAAAAGGCATTTTGATCACAAGTAATGTTTTTATTTTTTGGGCTTGTTCTCTTTGTTTCTCTAATGATTCATAAGTTAACTAGCAGGCAACATGGTTCATGATGAGTTTCCATGCTTAATAGTCAATTCCGGGTTATGGATAATGCCATATAGGTCAGAGAAGATGCAGGGAAGTCTCTCGTTAAGGCATAATAGATAAACAGTTCTTGTTTACTAGTTTCTTATCTCTTTGTTATATTTTGCCTGGCAGTAGCTGGGTATGACAAATAAGCTTTTTCATCATTGATTCATCATAACAACTCCAATATTGTTGCAAAGTGTCTACAAACTAGTGCCTTGCATCCTCTTTCTTTGCTTTGGAAATTTTCATTTATTGACATCTGCATCTATTTGAATTTTGAGATATTCATGAGTGTTATATAAACATGTTTACATTTTTGTTTATTAATCATCTTTTTGATCATTGGGGATTTCTTTTCTAGAAGAAGGTCGTGAATTACCTCAACCTCGAAGACACAGACCAGCTCATTCTGTGGGGGACGATTTCCTTAGCAGGCAAGCATATAATTTAATTGGAGTAGTAATCAATATGAACTGGGACTCATTAATTTTCCAAAGCTATATAGATGAGTTAATGGTGTTTCTCAATTTTATGCCAAAATGCAGGTTTACAAGGAATGCAAATCTGGTTGCATTGGGTGTGGCCCGGAACATGCGTAGAGTGGGGAACTCCATAAAGGAAACTTTTGAAGATATTGTGTACCCCTACCGAAAGCCACCAAAGTAAGATGGCTGATCCTGGAGATATCATTAGAGGACGAAAACAGCACAGTAGCAGGAATTATATTTTTATCCAGGAATGTGTGCTATTCACTTTCCAGTTTCCAGTGCTAGATTTCTTTTCCTCTTTAACATTCCTTCATCCCCTTGTCGTAACACAAAAAGTTTAGTGTTAGAGGGGTTTGTATCACGGTACGTTCGCAACAGCCTGATAACTATGGATATAATTGTTCTCTTTTGTATGATAGAATTAGTACTCGTTATGCAAGTTGTGCCACACTGATAATGTTACTGTTCATTGTATTTCCTGATAAGAGTTTTCGATATCAGTGGAATGCTATCGTTTTGCAATAAAAAAAGGCAATAATGTTTTCGTTTATTGTCTGATAATTACACTACCTATTCAAAATGTGATCCATTGGACACTTGATGAAAATTTTCTGACAAAGATATAGATAAGATAATGTACCCTCTATGGGATTGGTTTATAGTTGAGGTCTTGGCCTGTATATACCAACTTCGTCTTCTTGCATGGAAGCTGAGCCTCGAGACTCACATCATCTGCCGAAAAGGCCAAGAAGTGGGTATTGGTCGGTGGGTTGAAAGTTACTCGGCTGGACCTTAGGCAGTCTTCCCTGCACCAATGTTGTATATTCCGTTTTGTCACCCGTTTCGGTTTGGCCATTTGAATGGAATATTTCGGTACCGGTCCGTTTCGGGTTTACCGCAAATATATATATATATATATAAAATTAGCAACTATAGACAAATAACATCAAATAATACAAATTCTTAAGTCTTAATATCACATTGGTAAGACAAATAACATCAAATAATACAAAGTCTTAACTAATATCTCATCAAGAAGTCTAATTAAAATCACATTACATAACATAATATAACATAACAAGAAGTCTAATTAACAATCACATTACACAATCACAAATTCACAATCACAATCATAGTAATCCCAATTGGGTTTTTCTTATTCAAAGTTCAAAATTTCAAGATTTTTTAATCAAATTGAAAAAGATTTTTTAATCAAATTGAAGAAGAAAAGTTTAAACTTACCCTTCTTACTTGCTTGGCCGATTGGGAAGGTGAGTTGAGATGGAAATCCAGTAAAAAATCAACTGCAATACCCTCAAAAGAAACAAACAAACCAAAAAAAATAAGAAACAGTGGGCAGAAAAAAATAAGAGACAAATCTGAAAAGGCGCAAAGAAAAAAAAAAAAAAAAAAAACCCCAAATCATATATCCATACCTCAGAAACAGTGGGCAGCAAAAAAAAAACCCAAATCAAAGCAGCCAAAGCAGCAACAGCAACGGCTCCACAAATCTGAAATGGAGAAACCAAAAATTTGCAGGCGAAGCTTGAAGGCTGAAGCTGGTTGAAGGCTTGAAGGCTGGTTGATAGCTTGGAGGCGGCTTTGTAGCTGGTTGAAGGCTTGAAGGCTGAAGCTGGAGGCACCGAGGTAGCTGGTGGAGCCGTGGAGGCGGACTGGCGGAGATCAAAAGAGAGAGGAGAGACCGAGAGATTAGGTTAGGTCGTGAAACTGAAAACTGAAAAGTGAAAACCCAAAAAATAAAACCCAAAAAGTGTTCCGGCCGGATTACTCATACCGGCTGGAACAGGCCGAAACAGGCTGAAACGGGCGAAACAGGCCGAAACTTTAGCCGAGGTGGAACATGGGGTTGTCTCGTACCGGTTTGCATACCGGTACAAGATTTTCCATCCGTTCCGGCCGGAACGGAACGAATTATACAACATTGCCCTGCACAAGGTCACATCTATATAATATATAAAAGCAAAAGACATAAGCGTTAAAATTTAGAATGTCTTACATCATGACAAGTAGTATGTCTATCGTTTAAATTTATGAAGTGATTCATTGTTTAAATTTACTAAGTAGTTTAAATTTCTGAAGTGATACATTGTTTAAATTTCCTAAGTGGTTTGATTTAATTCTTGCCAAACACTTTCAAATATCATAATAAAATGTTTTAAAATAAAAACAGATAATAAAAAATTCTTTAAAATAAGTCTCTTACTACTAAAAGATATCTTAATAAAATATCATAATAAAAAACTTAAAATAAGTCTCCTACAGTCCTACTACTAAAATAGTAGTCGTACAAATCTTAAAAAAAAAAAAAATCTAAACATTTTTATTTTTTTTTATATTATTATTATTTTTATTATTTTTATAAATAAGAGTAATAGATAAAAAAATATTGTAGTGTAACTGTGTTAGGAGTGGTCTTTTAGTGAAAATGTATTAATTGGTGAACAATCACTTAAGATATCATTTGGTGAACAGACATACTCCTTGATAGAAGGAAGATAAATAGAGTACGTTAAATTGAACGTTCCTTGCATAATCTGCTTACGTAACATCTAGATAATGGTAATCTGGTACAAGTTTTGTTCTTCTACTTCTTTTTATTTTTATTTTTTTTTATCATAATCTATTATTTATTTATTTTTGTACGTTTATATGACTGCAAGGGGCTTTAAATAATGGTAATCTGGTACAAGTTTTGTTCTTCTACTTCTTTTTCTTTTTTATTTATTTATTTTTTTCAAACATGATTTTTTTTTCTTTCTTTATTTTTTTTTTATTATTTTTGTGTTTTTGTACGTTTATATGACTGCAAGGGGATCTAAGAGGCAATTGGACTAAGGTAATCTTTTATTTTTTGCTTGATTCTAACTTATTTTATGTTTTATCAATTAAAGATAACCATTTTTTCTCAATTATTATACACTATCTAATTCTTTTTATTTTTTTGTTGTTGGTGCAATTCCATCTATTTGTTATTATTAGTTTTATTTTTTTTATGGAACATATTTTCCATAAAATAATTCTGAATATATATTTTGATCATATATACATTATGTGTTCATATAAAGTTTTTTCCGTACATTACACAAGTTATATGCTAGTTAGATTAATGGAAGGCGAGCGTGTTTGGCAGCTAGATTTAAATCCAGTTTTCAGTGATTATAATCCAAAACTAGTGGGTCTCACGATTGTCAAGTTTGTTTGGCACATTAGATTTTGTTTTGGTAACTAAAAAGCTTAACTCGATTTTACTGTGCAATCCACTTTTTTTAGAATAGTTTTCGAGTGCTTAAGCCAAACTCAAATCCAGTTGTTAATAGCATACTTGTAAATAGGGGTGAGCACGGGTCAGACTGGTTAGGTTTTGGGTAAATCCGTCACTCGTCCGTAGGAGTTAGGTTCATGGATAATCCGTCTGTTAACCATCCGTTGGATTTTGCTTCGGTAACTCAAAAGTTGTAACTCGATTTTACTATGCAATCCACTTTTTTTAGAACACTTTTCAAATGTTTAAGCCAAACTCAAATCTAGTTCTCAATAGCATACTTGTAAAAAGGGGTGAGCACGGGTCAGGTGGGTTGGGTTTTGGGTAAATCCGTTGTCCGTCTGTAGGAGTCAGGTTCATGGATAATCTGTTCGTTGGATTTTTTTTTTGGTAACTCAAAAGCTGAAACACGATTTTACTATGCAATCCACTTTTTTAGAACAGTTTTCAAGTGTTTTTAGCCAAACTCAAATCCAATTGTCATTAGTATACTTGTAAATAGGGGTGAGCACAGATCGGGCGGGTCAAGTTTTGGGTAAATCTGTTGTCCGTCCATAGGAGTCAGGTTCACAGATAATCCGTTTGTTAACCATCCGTTGGATTTTTCATTGGTAACTCAAAAGCTATAACTCGATTTTACTATGCAATCCACTTTTTTAGAACACTTTTTGGGTGTTTTTAGCCAAACTCAAATCTAGTAGTCCATAGCATACTTGTAAATAGGGGTGAGCACGGGTTGGGTGAGTCAGGTTTTGGGTAAATCCGTTGTTCATCCGTAGGAGTCAGGCTCACGGATAATCCGTCCGTTCACCATCCGTTGGATTTTTCTTTGGTAACTCAAAAGCTGTAACTCAATTTTACTATGCAATCCACTTTTTTTAGAACACTTTTCGAGTGTTTTTAGTCAAACTCAAATCCAGTTGTCCATAGCATACTTGTAAATAAGGGTGAGCACAGGTCAGATGGGTCAGGTTTTGGGTAAATTCGTTGTCCATTCATAGAAGTCAGGTTCACGGATAATCTGTCCATTAACCATTCGTTGGATTTTGCTTTGGTAACTCAAAAGGTGTAACTCGATTTTACCATGCATTCCACTTTTTTTTAGAACACTTTTCGGGTGTTTTTAGCCAAACTGAAATCTAGTTGTCATACTTGTAAATAGGGGTGAGCACAGGTCGGGTTGGTCAAGTTGTGGGTAAAATCGTTGTCCGTCCGTAGGAGTTAGGTTCACGGATAATCCGTTCGTTGGATTTTGTTTTGGTAACTTAAAAATTGAAACTCGATTTTACTATGCAATCCACCTTTTTTAGAACAGTTTTCAGCTGTTGTTAGTGAAACTCAAATCCAATTGTCAATAGCATACTTGTAAATAGGGGTGAGCACAAGTCAAGCAGGTCAGGTTTTGGGTAAATCCGTTGTTCGTCCGTAGGAGTTAGGTTCACGGATAATCCATTTGTTAACCATCTGTTGGATTTTGCTTTGGTAACACAAAAGTTGTAACTCAATTTTACTATGAAATACACTTTTTTTTAGAACACTTTTCAAGTGTTTAAGCCAAACTCATATCCATTTCTAAATAGGATACTTGTAAATTAGGGTAAGCACGGGTCGGGCTGGTCAGGTTTTGGGTAAATCTGTTGTGTGTCCGTAGGAGTCAGGTTCACGGATAATTCGTTCGTTAACTATCTGTTGGATTTTATTTTGGTAACTCAAAAGCTGAAACTCGATTTTACCATGCAATCCACTTTTTTTTTTTTTTAAACACTTTTCGAGTATTTTTAGCTAAACTCAAATCCAGTTGTCAATAGCATACTTGTAAATAGGGATGAGCATGGGTCGGGCGGGTCAGGGTTTTGGTAAATCCGTTGTCCATTCGTAGGAGTCAGGTTCACGGATAATCCATCCTTTAACCATCCGTTAGATTTTGCTTTGGTAACTCAAAAGCTGAAACTCAATTTTACTACCACTTTTTTTAGAACACTTTTCGGGTGTTTTTAGCCAAACTCAAATCCAGTTGTCAATAGCATACTTGTAAATAGGGGTGAGCACGGATCGGGCGGCTCAAGTTTTGGGTAAATCTGTTGTCCGTCCGTAGGAGTCAGGTTCACAGATAATCCGTCTGTTAACCATCCATTAGATTTTGCATTGGTAACTCAAAAGCTATAACTCGATTTTACTATGCAATCCAATTTTTTAGAACACTTTTCAGGTGTTTTAGCCAAACTCAAATCCAGTTGTCCATAGCATACTTGTAAATAAGGGTGAGCACGGGCTGGGCGAGTCAGGTTTTGGGTAAATCCGTTGCCCATCCGTAGGAGTCAGGTTCACGGATAATTTGTCCATTAACCATCCGTTGGATTTTTCTTTGGTAACTTAAAAGCTATAACTCAATTTTACTATGCAATCCAATTTTTTTAGAACACTTTTCGGGTGTTTTTAGTCAAACTCAAATCCAGTTTTCCATAGCATCTTGAAAATAGGGGTGAGCACGGGTCAGATGCGTCAGGTTTTGGATAAATTCGTTGTCCGTCCATAGAAGTTAGGTTTATGGATAATCTGTACATTAACCATTCGTTGGATTTTGCATTGGTAACTCAAATGGTGTAACTTGATTTTACTATGCATTCCACTTTTTTTAGAACACTTTTTGGGTGTTTTTAGCCGAACTCAAATCCAGTTGTCATACTTGTAAATAGGGGTGAGCATGGGTCAAGCGGGTCAGGTTGTGGGTAAATCTATTGTCCGTCCGTAGGAGTTAGATTCACGGATAATCCGTCCGTTGGATTTTGTTTTGGTAACTCAAAAATTGAAACTCGATTTTACTATGCAGTTTTTGGGTGTTTTTAGCGAAACTCAAATCCAGTTGTCAATAGCATACTTGTAAATAGGGGTGAGCATAAGTCAGGCTGGTCAGGTTTTGGGTAAATCCGTTGTTCGTCCGTAGGAGTCAGGTTCACAGATAATCCGTCCGTTAACCATCCGTTGGATTTTGCTTTGGTAACTCAAAAGTTGTAACTCGATTTTATGATGCAATACACTTTTTTTTAGAACACTTTTTGGGTGTTTAAGCCAAACTCAAATCCATTTCTAAATAGAATACTTGTAAATTGGGGTGAGCACGGGTCGGGGGGGTCAGGTTTTGGGTAAATCCGTTGTGTGTCCGTAGGAGTCAGGTTCACAGATAATCCATTCGTTAACTATCCGTTGGATTATGTTTTGGTAACTCAAAAGCTGAAACTCGATTTTACCATGCAATCCACTCTTTTTTTTTTTTAACACTTTTCGGGTAGTTTTAGCTAAACTCAAATCCAGTTGTCAATAGCATACTTGTAAATAGGGGTGAGGACCGGTCGGTCGGGTAAGGTTTTGGGTAAATCCGTTGTCCATCCGTAGGAGTCAGGTTCACGGATAATCTGTCCGTTAACCATCCGTTTGATTTTGCTTTGGTGACTGAAAAGCTGGAACTCAATTTTACTACCACTTTTTTTAGAACACTTTTCGGGTGTTTTTAGCCAAACTCAAATCCAGTTGTCAATAGCATACTTGTAAATAGGGGTGAGCACGGATCGAGCGGGTCAAGTTTTGGGTAAATCTATTGTCCATCCGTAGAAGTCAGGTTCACAAATAGTCCGTCAGTTAACCATCCGTTGGATTTTGTTTTGGTAACTCAAAAATTGAAACTCGATTTTACTATGCAATCCACTTTTTTTAGAACAGTTTTCGGGTGTTTTTAGCCAAACTCAAATCCAGTTGTCCATAGCATACTTGTAAATAAGGGTGAGCACGAGTTGGGCGAGTCAGGTTTTGGGTAAATCCATTGTGTGTCCGTAGGAGACAGGTTCATGGATAATCCGTTCGTTAACTATCCGCTGGATTTTTTTTGCATTGGTAACTCAAAAGCTATAACTCGATTTTACTATACAATCCACTTTTTAAGAAAACTTTTTGAATGCTTTTAGCCAAACTGAAATCCAGTTGTCCATAGCATACTTGTAAATAGGGGTGAGCACAAGTTGGGCGAGTCAAATTTTGGGTAAATCTTTTGTCCATCCGTAGGAGTCAAGTTCACAGATAATCCGTCCGTTAACCATCCGTTGGATTTTTCTTTGGTAACTTAAAAGTTGTAACTCGATTTTACTATGCAATCCACTTTTTTT